>OX439355.1:13898623-14498623 GCA_949319445.1 Mythimna lalbum
CAGGAGGTGGGCCAACCTGAGGCGGTACATTGTCACGATATTGTGGTGCCATATCATTGCCACCATACTGCATATTTCTGTCATAATTATACTGCTCTTGGGGTATCTCCTCGTGCATTCTGTTTGGAGGTGGATAGTTGGGGTTTAATTCCTGATGTTGCTGTCCTTGGTAATTTGGTCCTTGTCGGTTGAAGGGCATGTTATTTTGTCTGTTATCAAGAGGTTGATTGTTATAATTCTGATTGTTCTGGTTTCTGTTATGGTCTTGTCTGGTTCCATGACTATATGAAATATTGCTCTGGTTGTTAAAATTATAAGGTCCACTAGGAGGTGGAACATTCATATTTGATGTAATAGTTGTGGGAACTTGAGAATTTTGCCCGGCAACCATAGACAGGATATTCATAATTTTCACATCACCCAAAATGTTATTAATTCCTTTAGAAATTGTTGTATAGTCTGGAGCCTTGCCAAAGCCTTCTTCTGAAATATCTATGACATCTTGGTTTGCATTACTACCATAAGATTTATCACCCTCAGGTACTAAATCTAAGCCAGGAATACCTTTATTAGATCCGCTTGATGGCAGAAAGCTAGTACTAGGAGGAGGCGTAGAAAAATTGGTATTTGATTGATAACTATTATCACTCATGTTATGGTATGAATCAAATCTTTCTTGAGAATCAATGTTTACATTATTGTTACTTCTATTGTATGTTGTTTTTGGCAAATTATATTGCTCTTGCTGATATTGAGCACTGCTGTGATCTGTATAGTTTTGTGAAGAATTATTGGGATAATTCTGTGTTTGTCTACCAGAAAATGTATTATTATTTGATTTTTTCAAGTTAGAGGGAACAGTTGGTGTCACATTACTGGCTGTGGTAGTGTTGGGAGGCTGAACAGGTGCATTACTATTTAACAGACGAGCTCTTTTTTGTTTCATCTGCTGTCGGCGTTCCATAAGCTGTGCACGACATGCCTCAAATTTCTGCTCATAATCTTTATATGCCTGTTTGTCTGGGTGATTCACATTGTCCATTCTCCATTTCTCAATTTCCTCTTCCCATTTTTGGAATTGAATATCAAAAAGCCTCTCTTCTTCTGCCAGTTTCTTCAATGCCTCAACATCAACAGAACTTTGTGCTCCTTGAGCTGATTTAGTTGGTTGAGCTGGTTTAGTTGGTTGAGCTGCTTCTTTAACATAGGACCAATTAGAATTATTACCTGCTTGTGGATGTGTGTTTACATTAGCATGATTTCCTGAGTTGTTATTTTGATGCTGCTTAGTTGTAGGAGCAGGAACAGGTGTAGGTTTAGAGGGGACACTTCCGTAGAGCGGTTCGTTGTTCTCATGCGGCGGCGGTGGCGGCTGGTCAGGAGGCGGCGGCGCCGGCGGGGGAGCAGCGCTCGCCGGTGGAAGCGGCGGCATCCCACCCATAGCTTGGATAGCTTGTATTTGTTCTGCATACTGTAAATGAAGAAAACTGGTCTAAAAACTTTACAGGAAATATGAAACTAATGCAACGACAGTAATCTTTAATGGCACTCCAAAGACCAAACCTAAATACTAACCTTGTCCCCGTACTGGCCGTGCCACTGAACGTATTGCTGTTGCCATTGAGTCCACTGCTGCCAGTTTTGTTGTTGCATGGCTGCCCATTGTTCTGGCGTGTATGAGTTCATATTGGCCATATTTATGTCAGGAGCCATCCCCATACTTGCATTCCATTGACCCGAAGTGGGCAAGGGCCAAGACATGGTGACCAACTTTTAAAAGTTCGTCACCCTAGTCAGTGAAAATATTTCAATAATTTCATTCAAAAACGCAGATTACGACATGCGTTGGATAAATGAACAAAATCATCAAATAACGCCGTAGATAGCGTTAGTTCAGAGAGACGGCGGCCATTTTGTTCAAACGATCGATTTTATTTCGTCGTCGTGTTTGACGTTGATATGACATGCGCGGCGAGGCCGCCGCATTTAGCACTAGTGATGTTCGAAGCGTTGTTGATTAATCGATAAATGCAAAAACATAATTACTTTGAGAAATAATTCAAACGTAAAAATAGGTCGGTAGTTGGCGACATCAGTACAAACAAACAAAAAGTTATGATCATATTAATTTATTTAAATTAAACACAGATTATTTGTTAAAAAAACTACATGCTATTTAAATACCCTCAATCAACCCTTAACACCTTCCCCGGTGAGATACACGTACACGTTAGTCTTTGCAAAGACTGTTTACTACTCAGAAGGTACTACAGTACTGGACAGTATAGTACCGACTGTAATAGTAGCCTAGTCTTGACCCACGGGCACTCTCGGCTGTTTGTGTAGGGCTCTAGGTTTGATACCCCTGATCCTCTCTCTGGTCATCATACTAACGTATACCGTGTCATCGACTATGAAAACAAAGGAACAGAGAATGCTCCTAAGTTTCAAAATACTCCGACACACTAAAAATTGGGGGATGGAGGGGTCGGCTTATTCTTATATTTTTAACCGTTTGAACTATTCAAGTCGTATCTAAGCAGGCATGAAATTTATCTAAAGCACAAGTTTACCGATCACTTGTTATATATGATGGGAACGAATATTATATGAATATATATCATAACTGCCAACAAAGGGGAAGGTCAGTGAGCACAGTCCACATAGCAAGTCAGTGGTTCCTGCCCTGAATATGTACACTATTTAACTTTTTGTGTAAAAATGTATGCAATTTCAGCCCGCATCAGTTTCTGCTCTACGGAGTAGTTCGAAAGAGTTACCGTGGCCCTGGAACACAATGGGCAATTCAAGTAATACAGGTGTACAGTACAGTACAGTAAAAGCTTAACATTCCCTCACGCTCCATCCGTAGGAGAAAATATTTGATATCGTACTTAAAAAACGAGGTCGGCAATAATTATTGTAATATGAAAAGTTTTTTTTCCAATGATGCGGTAATTCTGACATCCACTACCAAACATTCACCCAGTAAGATTACTTGGTGAGACTGGTGCTCCTAACTACATGATATGACATAACGAATGTCAAAGACCGTCGACATGTCAAAGAGACGAGTAAGTGAATAAGAGCCTGGACAGATTAAAAAGGATTATCGACTCCAAATTATTGGTCGCATATGTCAACTGGTCGGCCATGGTATGTGCAACTTAAGATCTCTCTGTCTGGTTGATACTTATAAGTTACGAACCCTTCGCCTTGCTATGCCACACGCACCTCAATCTCTCGAATCCTACAGACAAAAAAAAAATATAAATGGTGTCACACAAATTTTCTGCCATATCTACTCCCATGGTTTATCGATGTAACAATTACATTTTCCTCTCGAAAACAGTATATAGTATTTTTCGGCCATGCACATGCCTGATTTCCAACAAAGTAAAAGTGATGAACCCGGCAGCAGTTTCACTAGGACCATAACCCTTCAGATACCGTCAATTAGAGACACAATAGTAAGACAATAGATGCGCAGCCACCGGTGGTCGCTTGGGGATTCATGAATTAACAGTAAGAAAGAAAGGTGACCAAGGCCAAGAGAATCAATACAATTAGATGATGACTGATGACATGCTGGGGAACTACCCGCACTAATCGTAAAAAAATAAAAAGGGGAGGTTTTGATAGTTATTTTTTCATGACTGCACCACAGAACTCTCACATTTATAAATAAATAAAATAAAAATTATTTATTGTCTCATTGTGTTTACAGACGTAAATGAAGCCCTGAAGGCCTGAACCCCACACTAGGATTCTCTGTGTTGTGTAACAATCCATATTAACAAGGTACAGTATAAAAAAAAAAAAACAATAATTTTAGATAATTAAACTATACATTACATTTAGCCAGTAGTTTGGGTAGAGTGTAGTGTAAGCTAACACCATAAGCTTACACCTACCGCACTTCACTAAGTGCGGTAGGTGTAAGCAGGAAGTGTCCTATTTCTTCATGTGTAGTGAGTGAAGTGATGTAGGTGTGAGTGCATGTGAAAAGGGTGGATGCAAATGTTAGTGTGATACTAAATACCTATGCGTTTATTGATATTATTTGTTTATTGTTATTATTATTATTTTTATGACATTATTTTTATGACATTATTTTTAAGACGTCCTCTGTTTTATCGTAATCCAAATTGAGTAGCCAATTCTTTTACTTTCCATTTGCCACTTTAGAGCAATACTTTTTTCTTAATTTAAAAATTTTGTGAATTTTATTTAATTTACAGTATAAGTAAGGTCCCATGAAAGCAAACGATCTTATCCCAAAAGATTTATTAAAATGAGGTTTATCCCAGTTCACCAGACGATTGGAGCGTTGCTGAGATCTGCAGCTGTCTAGTGATGTTTTGTGAAAACGCATTTATGAACCGATTCGAAAAAATATTTTACTTGAAAGGATACCTACACCTTCAAATTGGTGCCTTTTTAAATCGAAATCCACTTGTGATTACAGAATCCGTGCGGAATTGAGGGAACTTCTTAAATATTGTAGATATATTAATAGCAAAGGCATTTTCAACAACAAGACAAGCCTTTCTAGATCAGAAAGTATCAGTTATTTCTACCAAAAATATTAAGCGACTATGATTAAACAAAATTTAATAATAACATTGAACTAACCTGGTGATGAAGCCGGAAGGAAGGTAATGTAACTTTTCATCTTTGAATTTTCTTATTGATAGGCACTTGGGTCCTTTACCCAAAGGGCAATGGAAAAATGTATGCTCGGAGTTTCCTTGTGTGATTGAATCAGAAATGAAAATGTCCGCTGGAAAACCTAAGTAATCGATATAGTCCAAAGAATCGCCAAGCTTAAGTGGTAGTGGGCAGGGCACATTGCTAATAAAGCAGATGGTTGATGGGGCTGAAAGGTGCTAGAGTGGCGAAGGCCTACCGGAAAACTCAGTGTTTAGGCCTCTCCCAAGGTGGACCGATGACATGATGTGGGTCGTGGGAGTTCGAATGGGATGTGAGACACACAGGGCCAGTCGTTATGGTGACAAAGAGAGGCCTATGTCCAGCAGTGGATGTCTTTGGGCTGAAATGATGACTCACGTTCGTCCACACCTGAAACGCTGAAGTAGTCGATGATGGAACACGCTTGCTAAGAAGTAAAATATTTATTCTTAACTTAAAGACCCTTACATGGGTTAACCCGGAATACACAAGGAAATACAATACGAAAACCAGAACTCAAATATGGAGCCATAAACTAAAACACAGATATCGGCAGGGAATTCCACTCCTTAGCTATAGCTGCAAGCAAGCGTGGTATATCAACCATGTGCCAATGGCGCAACGCAGTACATCTAGTGGTCCGATTATAGAAAGGGCTAGGTGTAATTAAATAAGCTGCCCTAACTGTAAACGATAGAAAACCGACAAGAGAGCATTTTTTTTCGGTTGGTAGAAATCATCCAAATGACATCTCCCGCCCTTGCTTGGGTGGAGCGGAAGATAGTGTCAGATTGTTACTGACTAAAATACCCACCCCTTTCCTTCGTGCCTTTATACCAGAGCTGGGCTGTCTTTCGGAGCTAACCCTGGCCCCAGTAGTCTTCAACCCAGCTGTGTCCCTCCTGTTGCTAATAACTCCTTAATTCATGAATCCCCAAGCGACCACCGGTGGCCGCGCATATATTGTCTTACTATTGTGTCTCTAATTGACGGTATCTGAAGGGTTAAGGCGCGCGGGAACAGTGCGCGCCGTCGATTACTTGGGCATTATTGCTGATGATGTTTTTGGTACGTTTTTCTATTGATTAAAGCGTATTACCTGAGGTATCTGCCAAATACCAGCAGTATGTGGCAGATCCTTGCTAAAGATATATCCATACACGTTTGAACTTGTGTTTGATTGAGCAGCTGTTCCGGCGTGAAGTACCATATCACCTTCGCTAACATCAATAAATTTATCCGCCGATATGCCGCACGCGTGAGGTTATGGACTACCTTAGCTTAGCTGCCGGGACCTCAACCCCGATTTCCAGCCACCGTGAGTGTGGGCTTGCGGACGACGAGCAATGGGTAGTTGGCCGTCCGGTAACCCGGTAAAAGCTACTTAGTGTGCGTACGCGCGCCTCATAGAGATGTCAGGGAAAATGTAGGGGCCCAGCAGAGCCGAGGCCTATTTGGGCTATGGGTTGTCTGAAAGGGAACTCCAGGTCCTGGAATGCTAGGCAAAGATGGAAGATATGTGTGATTTTAGTCTGTAAAAGTCTGACACGCGCTTCACCCTAGAGTGGGAGAAGTAGTTCGATGAATTCCCACCATAAAAAAAAACCCTCTTAGAGCCTAGTAGCTCGTGGGTCGGACACGTAACTCTCAGCAACAATGCTATCATCTGCACATCCAAAATTACTTTAAAGTTGATTATTTATGTGCAGCAAGAAGATAAGATCTTCATAAGGTCTTTCCTTGTAAAAAATATATTTCTGGCAGATAATCATTTTGATTTTTGATTGTGATTTTTTAACCATGTTGCCGAAAGCACTGATCCCTGACGGACCCCCGCACTAATATCCAAATGATCGGACGAGCAGTCATCTATTAAGAATCGGATAGACCAAAGTTCGTAATTTTAAACCATATATCCTTATCGGATTTAGGTTTATCAGAATTGTCATAAGACGCACTTTGGCGTTAATTTATCATCTATACTACCTATACTGGTAAGCAAGTTCTGTGGGTACTTATTAAATTTTTTTTGATACACTTCCTCGAAAACTGGCTCTTATCGCACTAAGATTAGGTTCAGCATGCCAAGTATATCACTCTCGTGTTTTTTTTTTATTTTTCACAACAAGGGCTCTTTTCTTTCCTATTTCGTCAACGATGTTTAATTTTATTTACAGCAAAGAGGCGGTTTTAATATTTTATGAAAATTTAAATTAGGTTTATAAACAGAATATCATAAATGAACATAATTATTTACACAATAATTTATCTCATCACAATAAATTAATAACTATTTGTGTTTCAAATTCAAAAATTTTGAATTTCTGTTTTTAATATTAGGATGTATAACGGTTTGATAACTTTGCTTCTTCTTCAACCTAAGGTTAAAAAAGCGCGGGAAAAAGTACCTACACTTTTTCCTAATCCTATCCTAATTATTAATTTGTGTTTTTTTTTTTAATGTCGAATTTAAGATTTGAAGAGTTTTATTCAGATACTAACCTGATGTCATCTAAATCAAAACTAAAACTGTCCACTTTGGAAAAGTTTTCTTCAAAACAAAATGAACAAAAAATGCGTTAATTTTCAGATAAAGTATTTCCCCGCAAGTAGTGCTGTAAGTGTACCTATTGAAAAATGTCGTTTGATACACGTGGAGATTTGTCTCCACTTATATCAAAATCTTTTATTGCATATTATTTAGGTGTATTTAGTAGTGAAGGTGTCACCACAATTCACCAGCCACCTCAAGGTGATACTCCATTAAAAAGAGTTAAAAAAAAAAAACAAAAAAATTCAACCGACATCCAAAAAATGCATTTTATTGATAAAATAGAGCATGCATCCGCGCAAATTTAAGACATGATGAGAGGCATAGGTTTGCCACCGTGCTGTTGGCTTTGAATGATTGTGTAACAATTTATTTAGACTGAACGGAAAACCTTTTACACTATCTTTCATAGGTATTCCACATACTATAATAAATATTAAATATTTCTAAGTCAATGTTCCTTTGGAGTCCAAAGTCCAAACTATTTTTCTATATGAATTTTTACGGTAAAATATCGACATGGACAACCACCACTTATCAGATGACAGAATGATAATCGAAAACGGGCGTGGAGCACATCACTAGAACGACGCCATTTTCGCGTTGGATTTGATTGTGGTGTGTGTCGTCTGTTACGATTTCATGATTTTATAAACAAATACAGTTTCATATTTTGATAAATAGTATTCAATATAACTGCCTTTTAGTTATGCAATATAAGAAACTAAATTGTGATATCAAAAGTTAAGTATTTGTGGTATTATTCTCTGCGCGGGAAATGTGACTACATCCAATATCAATTTTGTGGTCATTACTGGATTAATAAGACAACAGTGCAAAAGGTTATACTAAATCGAAATGATTCCGACTAAAGTACGTGAAAGCCGAAGAGTGAAAGCATTAAAGCTTCCTAAAAACTTAGAACGCTTATATAAAGAGGGAAAATGTCGAGAGTGTGCAGTTGTTGTTACTCGCATGGACTTTGCCAAGATACTGGGTAAATTTACCAAAGTCAAAATTCAATATGAAAGCAGTACAACTCCCAAGACGAAGGTAAATCCAGACACGATTCCTCCTAACTCAAATGCCAGGTTAAAAAGCAATGAAAATGGTAAGGTCCTCATGCATAAAAACAACTACAGTGAACGACCTTTCAAAGATCTACAGAATACTAAAAATGTCAAGAAAAGTGGACCTCCTGTTACTCCTAATGTATTAAAGGAAAATAACAGGTTAAAAAAACCTTCAAAAGTGAAAAACAATGTCCAGAAGCAGAAGAGTGATACAAACTTCAAACAATACAGTATTGTATTTGAGGATCCTTTGGCAAATAATAATAATAACAATAACGACGTCAACTTTAAACTTTCATTATCTGATTTATTGCCTAAAATTGATGATAGTATACTTCCTACTGAAGAATGGTGTATTGATTATTTCCCTAAGAAAGATGAACCTAAAGATGATCAAGTTTATGATCGCATAGCTGCAGAGTTGGAAGATCTCATGTATAACGAGAAACCAATTGCTAAATTGGATGAAAAACAAGATGTAATAGAGAACAAAGTTGATGACTTTCCATCAATAATGGACATTTTAAATGATAACAGTAGTGAGAGCAAATCAAATGACCAAAGCAGTACCCTTGAATTTAAGTCTAATCTAGAGTCAAGCGACGTTGAAGCCATGCTCCTTGGGAAGACTAATGCAGCTGCTGAACCAGAAGCTCCTGCACCCATGGAAATCGATAACACGAATATGGGCGATTTAATTGAAGATGTTAACCATCTGAGCACCATTCAAGAAACTTTGACTAATAGTGAAGAAACAGGAAATAGCAGTGAAGATATTTTACCTAAAACAGATCTAGCTGGTGAGATTGAAAACCCCCACAGTCCTTCTATACTTGATGAAGCCTTACAAAAAGGTATTGAAGAACATATAACTGTAAAACAAATCGAACCCAGTCCAGAGGCTAACACAGAAGAACTAACTAATGATGAAATTAAAGAAAAATTTAATACAAACATTGAAACAGAGATGAAGGAAACTGAGGTAAAGGAAACAGAGATAAAGGTAACGGAAACTAATGTTGATAATGAAAATAGTGAGTCCAATGATAATACAAAGAGTAAAGACGTAAACTTATTAGCTTTTAAAGATAGCATCACACATGTTGTATTTAAAAAGACTAAAGGAGGTATATGTTCAAAATCTGTAACATGTCCAAAGAATTTAAAATATTGTATTGACATAGAAGATAAATCTGTAGAATTTTTAGGTGCACCAAAATTTATTACAAGTTTAGAAGACTTACAAGTGCTTTTGCAAATTGTAAATGAGAGTGAATTAGATAGTCCTTATGTATTGCATTGAATGATTCATATGAATACAAATATATGTAAATAGATTACAATACACAAATCCGTACATAGTTAAGTGATTTCAACATTTTAAAAGTTTGTGCCTATTAGGCTATCTCTATTATAGGAAGACTAAACGGCAGTTAAGTGAAAAAGCTTAAGTTTCATTTCTGAACATACATAATAATATATTGGGTAAACATAACACCTTGTAAATTTGAATGTGTTTTGTCATGTTAGCCAACTAAGCATGGAAACTTAAATTGTAATTGTATAAATATAATGACGGACTTCTCAAAATCTAACTCGTATAATCTTAACAGGCTGAAGTCTAATATGGCAAAATGAAGAAGGTGAAGGTATAAAATGCTTTCCAACTGTTAAAGTTTAAAAAAGGAAGTATTTGGTAAGTGTTGCTCTGCCTTTAATGGCCTGGCCATATATGAAATTTTTTTCCTCCAAATCCAAACCAACATTTTAAATGCAAAAGTAATACTATACATCTGTTACCTCTTTATGTTGTAACAGATATAGATGAAACTTTGTGCACAAGTAGACCTTATCCTGGAATAGGATACTGTTCAGCTTGGATGTCCCTTGGGATGGTTTCCAATTTTCTCACGAGTATCAGCAGCTATGCTAATGCAAAAGCTAGTGATCGTATAATATCAACATGTGTACTAAAGTAACATTATGTTAATGACTGAAATATTGATATAAATTGAATATTAGTTACATATAAATATGTATTGTTATGTATTATCTTTGAAAATATATTGCAATTTAAATATTAAAATATTTTAGTTGTAAAACAGGAAGGCTTTTAAAAAAAAATCAAGTGATAAGGGAATGTGTATGACCTGCTTACTAAAAATTTATAAGTACAGACATACAAGAGTAATTTTTTGACAATAGCTTCATTTCATAACTGTACTAGCAGTAACAGGTTTTTGTGTTATTCAAAAATCATATTCAGTCTCACAGGTCGATTGGATAGATATCAATTTTAACAAATCTAAGAAATTAATTTTATTTTCTATTAAAGTACAGCTCAGACAATGAGCTCTTAATTGCTAGATTTTTAGTAGTGGTATTACTTTTGAGTATAGGTTAATTCAAAATTAGTTAGTGATATTCTTTAATAATAGACTCGCCCAACCATTGTTTTTTGTATACAGTTTCTGGCGTGAATAGTCGTGTCAGCTAATAGGTTGGTAGAGCAGTATGTTTCAACCTTTATGCGACCCCATTTTATGTTAAAAAAATATGGCGAGCCCCAAAAGTCGTAACAATATGAATGTCGCAGGGAAATGAGGATATCAGGGATATCACTAAATCCCGGTAGATGACGAATATTCTTGTTTATTACGTTTTCTTACTAAAAGCATCTAGCGATATGACAAAATATCAATTTATCGTCAGTGATCTGTCGTTTTACTAAACTAAATCTAGTAAAATGTCAGAAAAGCGGATACTGCCAAATTAAAATCGAACCATGCATTTCTCTCGTTTGCTCTAGTAGGTAACCACACGAGCACTAGTGGGAATGCAACAAATGCCTCGCTCGAGCTGGCTCGACTTGTGTGATTTTAGTCGCTAATATGATGCAAGCATAGTTTTCAGAAAAGGTGAATAATGCTTCTTTAACTAAAAAGTTGATCTGACCATTACACTTCAAAAATAATTTAAGCATAGTATTAGAGATAAAAAATAGTAGTAGTCTTTATAAAGTTATCACCTGGTATATTAAAGGATTGGTTACCCTAAAACTCAATTCTAAAAGCAGATACAGCACATTTGTTTCGCTGCCATTAGTGCCCGTGTGGGCACTAGAGCAAGCGAGAGAAATGCATGGCTCGATTGTTATTCGGTTAATACAATACCGGACAATATCCGGTTTTCTGACATTTTACTAGATTTAGTTTAGTGAAATAACATATCACTGACGCGTTTTGTCATTTCACTAGATACTTTTTAGTAAGAAGACGTAATAAACAAGAATATTCGTCATCTACCGGGATTTCGTGATATCCCTAAGGATTTAGCTAAATCCCTGATATCCTCATTTCCCTGCGACATGGATAAGCGGACAGGAGCGCCGCGTTCTTGTTTCTAATTTTAATATTGTTTCTATTATTATTAATCAAATCACATATTTGCGTGTGTAAAGTAGGATCCCATACCTAGTTTACTTTAACCTGCTAAAGCCGCTATCGCATTGGCGTTTTTACGAGCGTTAGCGCTTCTCCAACGTCTGCGCAGCGCTAGCGTAGCGCAAATGCGAAGTTAACGTCATGAGTTTCTAGTGGTGAAACGGCACCGCTGCGCAAACGCGACGTTAACGTCTCGTTTGCTCAACGTTGAGGCTTTGCCACTAGAAACTCGCAACGTACCTACAATGCGTTCCAAATGAGAATAGGATCGATTGCCATGTTATGACCTCACGATTTACTGTCAAATCGAGGTAAGAAAATTTTATAATTTGATTTATTTACGAACTGTGAACGAAAAAGTTTATTCAGAATCCAGTTGTTTAATTTTACTCATCTATGAGTTCTTCAATTCTACATATCTGAAAGTTCTTCAATTTTGTTAAAATTTCTTCGATTTGACAGTATGATGGAACGTCAAAACATGGCAATCGATTCTATTCTCATTTGAAACGCAAACGTAAGTTGGAGATGTGCTAATGTTCGTAAAACGCAAGTGCGGTGCCTTATAGTCGGGTTCTTCTGAAATAAGTTCTGGGCCTCCCTGGGGGTTGACTAAAGGAATTAAAAACGTTGCTGTAAAGTATGTAAACTCTGCAGACGGACTTGACTTGACGATGCGACAATTGGCGCGCTTGCCTTTGTATACATATGTGTACCTCGCAGTGGAATGGTAGATTTTGTATATAATTATGCATGCATATGCATATACACAAAATTATACACTATTAAACTACTATCTAGTGTAATATTGTTGTTTAACCCTTCAGATACCGTCAATTAGAGACACAATAGTAAGACAATAGATGCGCGGCCACCGGTGGTCGCTTGGGGATTCATGAATTAAGAAACTAAAGTTAAAAAAAAAACCGATAATTATTTAAATTACTGTAACCAGTCAGACCAATATACGTAGATTTTGGGGCTAATTCAAATTTAATGGTTCAATTCTTGTTCAACCGTTGATTTTTTTTGTCACAAATTCGTTCACCACCGTAACAATTTAATTCACAGAAGTTATAAAGCTGATAGGTAAACTTGTCAAATTCTGTCTGAAAGCCTATCAAATTTTTGCGCTGACCTGTATTTAACTCCTTAGTTTATTTTCGAATCGGCATTTTAAAATAAATAGGTAAGGACATAAGAAAGAAAAAATAACTATAAACAAACCAAGCTGGTGTCTGCTTTGTATACTGCTATTTTACTTTGAGCTGTCTAGTTACTGGACATGAAGTCAAAAAATTTCTTTCGAGTTCTGATGGGTAGTTGAACGTTTGAATCTAAAGGGACGCTAGTCGACCTTTTCCCTCTGAATAAGTTCTCCACTGCTGGAGCCATAATTTTGCATATAACAGAGTTGTTAATTAGAAAAATTGTTTCAGCACTAGTAAAGAAATTAAAAACGAATTATGAAATTGCCAAAACAAAATTCTTTCAAGCATAATTTAAAACTCACATAAAGTTCAAATAAAATTTTGAATTTATTTTAGCAGTTTGTTCTCAAAGACGACCTTACGTTTAATTTTCAGTTTAAATCATATCGCTTTAGGGAAATCGGCGTGCAAACTGTCTTATTTAAATAGTGAGATTGCTAAAGAGCACGCACTTTAATTTTATTATGCCCTTTTCCAAGTTCATGCTGTCAATTAGCGTCACCTTAAGGTTATACATTGGATATTAGCACAGCAAAGTGGCTAAAAGTGAAGCCAGGAACGTGTTTGACATCGTATGTTTTATTATTGTATTGTTCTCGACATCGCGGATGGCGTTAGCGCAGGATCATACCGCATTTACACATCCGTGCTTGCCACTCGCCTCGCCATTCGCCTCGTCGTTCGATAAAACATTTGCTCGTACACACATCAAAGTAAATCACTCCGCTACCATTTGTCATCCACTGTAGGGCTGCCTTTCCAGCACGGATGAAAGAATGAAACTAACCAATAACATATAGCTTGATCTAAGCCTGCGATCAGGGCACAGGTAACAAGGACAAGATTTAAGTTATCAGCACTCGTTTATATACTTAATGACTCAACTCATACTTCATTTATGTGTACAACGTGAGCACGACAAATGGGTGTGTGATTAACGCTTGTGCGTCAAATCTACTGCTACTCACTATAGTTCGATTGCATGCTTGTGTGACATACTGAAGCTAGATATTACTGCGATATGAAGAATTAATATACATATTTTAGGCACCCCGACACGGACAGGTTAGGTAAGCAGGCTAAGGCAGGCTCCGCTTCGCTACCGCCTTTTCGAGGTTATTTTTTAACCACCCAGTAGTAGAGATCTTGGCAGTTAAGGTACTTTCAAACTATTGGTAATACTGCACTAACGTACTGTCGAACTACCGTCGCACCAGCATATTGCACATCCATTTGTAACACCCAACACTGCGCGCTCTGTAAAGGTAGCCATATACACTAAGGAATACCTGACAGGTTTGCCAGTTGAGTTTTACAGGTAAACCGGAGCGTGTATGTTGCACAACTGTGCAGTTTAACTGTACAGGCAAAACAGCGTGTGTGTCGGTCGCCTGTACTGCCCCCCCTAGCCAAGTTACAACCGTTTCTCTTGCGTCGAACGCCTCTAGTTGGCCACGCCCCCCGTTTCTTTTGTTATGACATTGTGACAGCATTGAGATGACAGCATTGAGATGACGTCATTCCCGTACAAGCGTTAACCATTGCAGATTATCAACTTTGCTAGGAGTACAGGCATCAGTTGTGCAGTGAATGCGAGAGGTTAATCGATTAGCGCTACAGCGTAGAAATCTGCTGCCGGGACCATAGCTATAACTGAGAGTTTGTACAGGTTTACCGCTACGTGTATGTCCTCTTCTCAGCTCAAGCTTACCTGACAGGTATAATTGTAAAGGCAAACCTGTCAGGTATACCCTAGCGTGTATGTGTGGCTACCTTTGGATGCTCCTACCTAAATAACACGACACATTTTTTTAAGGCTTAGACAAATGACTTTTCAGCGTTCCTGTCACCCGTCACGCCACTTGTCACATGACTTCTCCGCAGATAATGTCTTTACCATGACATCTTGTACTTAGCGTTTGGCGGGAACGCTAACAGAAGTTATTTTGCTGTTACATTAAAATATTGTTTTTTTTTTTTCACATGCTAAGTAGGGCAACATCTCTAAACTTCAAACAGGTGGTATAGACACGGGGTCAATTAAATAGGCTATGGATATTTCAAATATTCAAGAAGAATGATTCGGAAAATGCTTCTATAGCCGGGATTTACCTGCTTGAAAATTGCAAATCGGTATGTCATAAATTATTTATTTATTTAACCAATTACAGCAACTAAACAAAAAAAAAACAATATGTACATCAATCCTCACAGTACTTATGCTGGTAGATCACTTGCCTGTAAGACTTCCCTTGAAACTTCTTTTAATATTTATTATAGTTTTCAATGTGGTAGAGACGTAAAGTTCCAAATTGATTATTTTATGTTGGCAACTGAATCAAGAAACTTCATTGTAATAGTGTTGTACCTATGCAAAGATAAAATAATATTAGGTAGGTAGCAATGTCAGCCTAATTATTACCCTACTTAAAAGACTTTAAAATCTAGTTAATAGGAAATAATTTAAATCAAATAATTAGAAAAAAGAATAACAAAGTTAATAACAATTAATCATGAATTTATTTCTTCGGAATTTATAAATCTAGTTGTAGCTTTGACGAGTGCTCGGGCCCAGGAACCAACCAACATGTTCAACTTATAGTACGCTTAGCAATACTTAGATCTTTCGAATATTGTACGACGCCTATTTATGGATCTTCGGCACCAGAAGTGTTAATTAAATGTTTCAAACTGTTAAAATACCTTTGAATCAGAGTTTCTAGAAAAACTGCCTTCTCACTCACGTCGTGCCCCTTATTTGAGAAGGGTTGCCAGATTCAATTTTTTGAGTAAATAACCAAATAACCGTTTAATAGCTGAAAAACAAAGAAAATGGCTGCCATTAATGAGTTTAAAATATAATCAATTTACATTCAAGGTCTACGCTAGGCCAACCATCAAAAAATACATCTTAATTACAGCTTGACATTGTTTTGGCTCTATCTGAACACGAGGCGAGTCGCTGTGCAAAAACAAATCTGACATCATGTTTCAGGGGGGTTTGGAGGTACCGCGCAACGAGTTGCATCAAGTTGCATGCAATTCACAACCGCCATAGAATTTAACTTCTAAATTGTAAATAAAGCCTTCATCTTGACAGAGTAAGCAACGTCATGTGATTTCGATTTGACAGTTTTTTTTTGTGCCTGAGAATTTGGCAAGATTTTATATAATAATTTAATGGCAAATAAATAGTGTTATCGCTTAACTACAAATAAATAACATTCATGCACTAATTAGACATAAACAGCACTACGGTGTTCTGACGTCATAAGATACAAAACTACCCACATTATTTAATACAAAACGGCGGTTTCTATTTTTCCTATGAATCTCTTAGGCGAAAATAACACGGTAGGTTTTGCTGTCAGTTTTACCACAGTCAAAATCTTGATTGACGAAAACCCTACCGTCTAATGCGATGATTGACGGTTTTTAGTACTGTTAGAAGAAAACAATCATTCATGATTGATGAAATTTATTGACGCTAGCATGACCGTGTAATGGTCGCCATATAAGAATACTTTCAATAATGCTGTAATGAGAGCTTTGATTGATTTATGATAATTAATTCATGAATCCCCAAGCGACCACTGGTGGCCGCGCATCTATTGTCTTACTATTGTGTTTCTAATTGACGGTATCTGAAGGGTTAAAATACCCACTAAGAAACAAGGTTATGCGTAGAAATGTCTTATTATTTTTACAAGGTATTTCAAGAGCCAAATTTTTGCTTATTATTTCGATTCTCTGCTTGTCTCAAGTCTTGGAGGCTCATGGTTTTAATTGTTCAACCTCGTAAAATGAGCAAAATAATCTGTTCTTGACTCGCTACACTTTTGACGTCACATTTAAATATTTAAGAGGCACGTATTTCCATTTGTGTATATACACCCTAAAAATATTTTATCTCTGATCAATAATATTAAGATCTGTTCTCTTTGTACAAATATTTGTACGGTATTGTTGTGGTTGTGCCTACTGGCTACACCTGTTAATTCAGTGTCAGTACTATAGTATTGAGAGATCTATTACCTACTTCTCCAGCTTATTATGTATATCATTTTAAAATCGATATATATACTAAAGAGATTCAAAAGAAGTAGGTATAATGCATGTTCAGAAAACAAAGCCTGTTGTTTACGTATGTTAACTAAATATTATCAAATGATTTCTTCATAATATTAATAGTCGCTTAATATAATATGGCTTATTGTAATTTCAGCAAGATTTATATAATTAATAGTGTAAAGTAAGTACCTACTAAAATTTTTTTTTTAATTTAGTGGATACAGTAAGTAAAGAAGATGATGACTCTAGGTACTTACTATATCCACTTAATAGTGGTTAAGTACTATGTACATTCGTAGATTTAGTTACTTCAAAAATTGCGGGTTTGTAATATTCATCTTGTAAGTTTTCTTAATTTTATTGTAAGTTTGACAGTCTGAAGTAGGCTATAAGTACTTGCTACGAATGATTGCACAGTCATAAATCTCGTACTGTAAAACATCAGGTACCATGTCGTGCACATCGGAATTTCTATTTTCAGAGCGTTAAACTTATGTGAATCAAACTAATTGTAAGTTTGTAGTCTTACTGTCATAAAATACTTTGGCCGCTCTGAACATGAGGCGTATGCTACGATAGTAATTCATTGTTTTCGTAGTAGCCGTCTCGAGCACATTTAGTTTATCTACTGAGCGGTGCGATAAACACAAAGCTCATCCGTGGGATGACAGCACTGTTGTAAGGTTTTTTTAGGCATTGTGAACTACCTGAATTTCGATCCTATTGTTTATTTTCAATCAAAATAATGAAGAAAAATAATTATATCTTTTCTTGTAGTTTTTTCCCATTCTTATCTTTTATAACATTTGTAAAATAAAGGGATCTTCGCATTTATGCAATTAACTGTTGGGCAAAGGATTAATTATGTATTAGAAAAGAAGTAGCTTATTTACAAAAGGTAAATAGAAAACATTCAAATTAATAGTCTAATGACAGTAGCGATTTCATTCCCATTAAATTGCATTCTTGGCAAAATGGGGAATAGTTTTTCACATCCTTATTTTTGTTCGTATGAACAGTGCCGTACTACCTGTACATTTATTTTCCTTTTTTTAAAGCAGTTAGAAGGCTGATTAACACTACGAAAAGTGACATTGTGAAAGTTTAATGTTTACCTATTTAACCTGCCGGTACTACGCATCTTTTATTTTATTTGTCAAGTGTGAATTATCCTTAATTTAGAGTGGCCTATGCATGATGAAATACGAATATAATGTTGGACGTTTGATTGTTTTATATTGGAAATAGCGCTCACGAGAAAATTGATTGCAGTCTTTATATACTCGACTTTAAGTCCATGTCTGTCTTCATGTAGTTGACCTTTCACCTACCTATTGGTATGACCAGCCTTTCGGACATACCAAAAAATCGGACTTGTGCGAGGCCACGTCGACGGGTTGTTTTACTAGGACGAGTAAACTATTGAACATCTGGATGCTCATCTCAATCGAATCGAATAATTGATTAATCTGCAACCAACAGGCACGGAGCGCTCAACCAAATTAATTAGTTACCTAGTTTAAGAAAGTTAGTCGAGTTGCGAAAGGTCCAACTAGATGTGTTAGTTATTTAAACTATTATTTTATTTACAGAAATAAAATATACCATGTAGATTATGGACATTTTATTTAAGTATATTCAATATTATAATAAATACCAATGTTTTAGTCTTAGATTATCTTAACAGCTCCTTAGAATTTGTTTGTTCAATAAAATAAACGAAATTTAGAAGAACAAAGGCATATTTTATTTATATTTATATCAATAAAAATAATATCTAAATTACAGTTCGACAAATTTATATTCCTTTTTGAAAGCATCAAACTTAGAAGGGTAGCTAGTTTGGGTACCCTCCTTGGTAACAGAAAGTGTAGCCACATGGCAGGCTGCACCAATGATTTGATGCATGGGTTGATCTCTATAGGTCACTAAATATGTTGCCAAAGCACCAACAAATGCGTCACCTGCTCCCTGTAAATGAAATACATAAATGGTATTAATATCATTACGATGGACAATGTTATCAAGTATTGCAACCTAACCAACCATCCAATTTATAAAACTCGACGAAAACAAAACTAAATAAATAATTATAATATCTATTGAACTAAAGGCTTTCTACGATCAGTTCATCTTCAGTTAATGACTGCGACACAAGAGAAATAGCCTAATATAACAAGCAAGTATATAACAGTTTAGGCGCAAAAAGCCTATTTATAAAGTGGCAACAGAGTCCCAAAAGAACTAGTCCTATAAATGGCTAATTTCCTATAGCAGATACTTTGACAAATTACAAAAAAGAAAATCACATTTTGTAAGCACAAAATAATTCAAACAATACCTAGCGCAAATGTAGCGTACTCTCGTTACATCAGTCTGTAAAAAACGCGTGATCGTCGTGGGGTTGGTGAATTTTTAGGACCGACTGTTTTCATTTCATAGATAGATAAGTAAATGTTACAAAAAAATGTATTAAACAAAAAAATATAAAGATAAAGCATCAAGATTATATAATTAGTTAATCGATTTTTCTCGTCTAAATGCTTCAAGCTGGTACATGATTATGTTGTACCTACTCTTAAGGGCCAAAATCTTTGGTGATAAATAAACAAACTTCCGTCAAAGTATCAGTCACAGGTATAGATCAAAAATTGCCAGTAAACGGGATGCCACGTTTACACGTGGGCGCAGCCTCGGCCCGGGCCAATCGCTTGTTTTTACATAATGGTGATTGTCCGAGCCTGGGCCTATGTGGAAACGGGGTAAGACAGTTTTACAATATTGTCTCGGGGTTTTTCCTTAAATTTTTCTCACATCATCGTGACGTAACGCGCTTTGAGTGACATTTGCGAGACAGGGCATTATTACGAAATTTTTTTGATTATTCGTAAATTTTACACTTACAAAATGTGATTTTCTGCATTTTAATACTCCCTTCCATGGTTTTTTTTACACTCATTTGCGATTCGTATTAATTAAAATCCCTGTTCTAGAAAACTCGCATTTATAGAGTTAGGCTTTCAGAGAATTGGCCATTCGGCAATTCGCTGTTAGAGAATTACAACCATTCAGAAAGTTGGTAATTTTGAAGAATTAGCCTTTTGCTACTCTCGCCACTATGAGAATTAGGCCACTTTCGCCTATACCAGTATACCGGCTTTAGGAGCTGTGAGCGACAACGCATCGACAACAATTATAAATTATCGACGATGACGTCGAGTGGCAGCCTTAAGAGGGCAATTGCTCAGATCATCGGCATCATTTTGGGATAAAGGATATTATATTATTTTAAAATATTTTTTGCAAGTGAATAAGCAACTCTTTGTCTGTATGGTTGAAAGAAAATTCAGTGAATTAAAAAAGAGCGGGGGCGGCAAGATTTGCACCCCTGCGCCGTATAAGCTTCTGACAGTCCTATTATATTTTTAACTTTTGCATTTCTCGTCTAATCGGCGTAACGTACATTTGAATTACACCCATAAAGGGATAAGGGCCTCGCATAGATCGACCGCCTAGGGGCTAACACAGCATATTTGCATTCTGTACAAGGCCAGAACGCAAGGATGTGAAACTAGTCGCGTATAGATTGGAAATCAATTTTTGATCAAGGTTTTTCAAATCTTAACAAGAGTAGTACGCAAATACCTGTGTAGGTATACTTCGTAATTACCTAACTACTTAACCTAGGTATATTCATAATATACAATGCCAGTACGAATATGGACAAATCGTGCGTAGATCGGAATAATCACGCCTGAATTAGGTCAGGTTAGAATAGTGACCATTGGAACACGATGACGAACGAACGAAGCGGTGATATGGGTTAGGTTAGTAGGATAGAACAGTGACCATTAAAGCGCGAAGTTCAGACGAACGAGTGGAGCGTGGCGTGGCTGCGGCCGCCGAGTGCCAGAGAGTAAGTAGTAGGTGTAGGTACTAACGCTATTCAATCATTTGGGTTAGGTTAAGTTAAAAGCCTTTATTATATATCTCATAAGTACTTACTACATTATAATTAAGTACTTATGTTATGTTTTAACATCATTCCAATAAGTATATGAATATAGACATGATTTTTATAACTATATCTCAGCTTTTGTCAGAAGTAAGTGATATTAACCTATATGGTTTACCAGGATGCGCGGTACACGTTACAAACTATACAAAACCAGTAGGTATCTTCACAGAATTCGTGTAAACGTACCTACCTAATTGCAGATTTAAAAACAGCAATAATGTTATTACGCGACCACGCAAGATCGTCACTGATGACGTCATTAAAGAGCAGCGCTGCGCTGATAAGAGTTGCCGCGTTCACTTGGAACGACAGTTGGTGCGCTAACAACTACGTTATTGTCAATCGGAACGAAGAATTTATTGTACAGTGCGTTTCACTTAAGAAGTTACATCGGCGGAATGTTGGCTCCCCTGTCTGTCTACACAAAAAGAAGGGAAAAAGGAAAGAGTTGCCTACTCTACCAAAATTGTTCCCCGAAATGTGAAACGAAATCGATTTTAACGGTAGCTGCAACACTTTTTGGAAAATTATGAGAGGAATGGGATTTTATTTTAAAAAAGTAGGTCTCAAAGGAAATTGTTAATAGAGAGGAACGATACTGTGGCGTGGCGTTTTCGTTATTTGAAATAATTGTAGGACAATCGGAATGGAGCCCAGCGCCCTATACTTTATACAAAAATAGTAACAATAAAAAAGGCAATCGTTAAGGTAACGAAATATCAGTTAATCTCCCTAATATTAAGTAATTTCATTCCTAAAAATATGGCAACATTATTTTCAAAACTACCAACATGACAGCAATGTAACTTCTTAAGTGAAACGCACTGTACTATGCGTTCCAAATAAGAATAGGAAAGACAATAACCTCGATCTGTCAAATGTTGAGTGAAAAGTACGGTTTGCAAAGAAAACTTATTTGTGTATCAATAAATGGTTTTTGTTTGCTTTGTATTAAGTCTTAATTATATCTAGGTGAAGTAGAAACGTTATTTTTTAATATAAATTAAAGCTAAATTTATTGTTTCAGGTTATAATTAGTTTAAAAAAAAACTATTTTATTTCTTATTTTCATAGTTAGAAACAATTTGCCACTAATCAGACTCTTCAAACAGTGACGCAGAGATGAGCAAAATTAACGAACTGGACTTTGATTAAACTTTTTTCGTTCACGATTCTTAAATAAATTCAATTTTGATTTCTTGTTTTGCTCACCCTACCTACCTACCCAATTTCTTCAATTTGACAGAATGACAACGTCACAACAATGCAATCGATCCTATTCTAATTTCGAACGCATTGTATTGTCCATACTAGCAGCACTAACAGTGTGCCTCTAGCAAATAGAGCGCAGCAATCATAGATAAGGATAAGTACTAACGGCAGCGCTACATAAATCTTTTGAAGCGTGGCCTAAATCAGATTATCAGAACTAATGCCGCCATCTTGTTTTTAATACAAGTCATCAAGTCATAATTCAATGCCCCCATAAGATGACAAATACAGAGTGTACATATATTATTATGTACAGAATTATAACGCGGCGCGCGCGGTAGCGTAGACAGAATATTGGAAATACAATATTTTGTCAATCCGCCCCTAAGACGACCCACTGACCCAAGTCGGTCGTTACTCAACCGTAAATCGCTTATTGTAGGCTTGAAGCACTAAAGTTGGCCGATGTCTTATCGTTCATCTACATATCATCAAAACTAAACGAGATTATACCTACCTAATGTTTAGGTTAGGTACGGTTAGCAGCCGACAAGTTGATTACCCATAAATTTTGCTTGAAAAATTGTGTAGGTACTTAATTTGAATAATTTGAAACAAAATAATTGTGATTTGAGAAACTGAATTAATTAATCGACTTCCGTTGCTAACCATAAATCACATTTTTCAGGACAAAAATATTAATAAATAAGTCATACAGTAGTATCCACAGGTGTAACATGTTCACATAAAACATGCACGGCTTGCTGCTCATATTTAGATAAATAAACAGCCCCTTTAGGTCCCAACGTAATGATAACTGATTCACAACCAGTGTCAAGTAATTTTTTAAGAGCAATCCCTGCATTTCTGTAAATAGAAATAAAAATTATTATTATTATTAGGCACAAAATTAAACCTAAAACGAAGTTTAGCAGAAAATAACTTACTGTATATTCACATCAATACCAGTTAGTAAAGAAGCCTCAGGTTCATTTACACAAAGTATTGAACAGTAAGGCAAAATTTCATCTATGCCTGTTCTGGCTGGTGCTGCATTTAAAAGTTTAATCTAAGTAAAAAACAAAAATAATCAGTACCTAGGTCTTTCATCAATGCCAAACCAAATACTGACATGCACATTCTTAATTGAAATCTCTATATAATTTATTTTTTCTTACAAAATCTTTATATAAAACTTACTCCTTTGTTTAATTTAAAAGCTTCTAGTGTAGTTTCAAATGGTGTCTCTAACTGACCAATCAAAACTTCAGCATTTGTAATTAGGTTTGCAGAATTCTTGACATCATCCTTACTAAGCAGACTGTTAGCTCCTGGAACTATTACAATTTGATTCTCTCCACTTTCAGCAACTGATATTTGAGCAATACCCGTTGTTACATTTGGTGTCAATTTGACATAAGTAGTGTCTACTCCAACTTGTTCCAAGTTATCCCTGTACTTATCACCCCACTGGTCATTTCCAAGCTAGAGGTAACAAAAAGGAACACCTCACTTTAGTTGAGTAAGTATTTAGATAATTGTGTAGGCACAGTCCCCTGCACATGATAACATTTGTACTATGAAAATTGCTATTGCTCCTTATGAGGCGCAGTTACCCACATGCTGTTGACTGTGCTTACACAAATTCAGTGTTTGTAAAATGAATAATATCAGCCAGAAGCCAGGCTTATTATTATTTAATCAGATTGCCTTGATGCATAATTAAGAAAAGAAAAAAAAATGTTTTACAAATGATAAACATATGAATAGGTAAGTAACTTAAAATATAGATAAAAATACGGGACTGCAGTTGTTTAAAAAGTAAGAGCATTACGAGTCCCTCTAAACTTACTCTACAAATCATGGAGGTCTTGCCTCCCAGTTTTGCAGCGGCAACACATTGATTGGCTCCTTTTCCTCCATAACTTGTTGTAAATTTTGTTCCAATTAGTGTCTCTCCAGGATTAGGCAGCCTTGGAGCATATCTTTTGAATAAACAAAGTGATGAAAAATTAACCTTTGCTTTGTCTTATCCTCAGAATTATGGTTTAGAGATGATTTTCTGATATTCAATCAAAAATTCTCTATAAATATGTAGGTTTAGAAGGTGTATGTGTACCAGATAACTTAACCTGTTGTCTTTTAATCCTACAAAATAACCTGTACCTAATTAACCTACCCAGCTAAATATGAGCCTACTTATTAGAATATCCCTATCCTAATAAAATTATATAAGTAATCCGAACATAATTAGTTAAATCAATCTAAATATGTGGGACCTTAATTAATTAAAATAAGTAGGTACCACTTAATTCGTACATACGTGGTAAAATCAACACTGCATGATCCAATTACTACGATTTTCGACATATTAATCGAAGTTTTCTTGAACTCTGTTTCGATTTCTTGATGCAATCGCGTTAATGTGATAGTAAATGCAAAATATTATAACAGGTACAAATGCGACCGACACGGACACAATCTTGAGGAATTTAAATTACTTACGTCAGTGTCTACTTTACAGTTTTTTAAGACAATCTTTACAACTACTTGTTATTTGAAAAACAAAGCGATAAGATAACAGAAATGACAGTTTTGTTATCAATAAATAAATGATAGATGTCAGATTCAGATGTCAATTTCAGTGTTGAGTATTGCCAACTGCACAAGTTGGAAGTCTTTAGCTAGACTATTGAGTGTAGTAGCGACTTCCAACTTGTTAAAAAGTCGCTAACTGATTCCATCAGAAGGAGATCCAAAAAGAGTAGTAGAGATCGGGGTAGCGATCCTTGCTCAGCTCGAGCCACCTCTTTTTCAGGTCATCTAAGGAAAAAAAAATATTTGTAAGATTTTAAATTATAATTAAATATTGCATCGTCTTTGGCAGACGATATACGACAAACAAATTTAATCAAAATTCAAAACTAAGCCACTAACAAAAAAAAAAACGAATAAAATGTGCTTACTGACGACGGAAGCGTTATATAAAATTGAAACTAAAGAAACTATAGAATCTTGGAGTAGTAGAATTTGTTTGTTTGATTAACTTGTAAATATTATACTTGAACTCTAACATATGTTTCTTTTTACTAAATTGTCTTTTAATTATCTTACAGATGGTGTAAAACGTAAAGTAAAAAGAAAAGTAAGTAAAGCTGTCTTTGTCTTGGGCGGCTTGTATTACTCACTTCACTCAGGTTACTTATTAACTCCCTCGCTGTTAATCTCGCTCGGGTGTTAATTATATAAATCCCTCACTGTCGTTCGGGATTAAAATTAGCAACCTTCTTTTCGTTCGGAATACAACATGCCGCCCGCGACTTAAAAACACTGCTTTATCCCCTAGTCACATAATCTACTATTTTATTTTTGCGATAAAGACGGTCAAAAATTTTTTTTCGCTAACTTTATAATTATGATTTTTTTACAGCTTCAAGGGACCGCAGACTATGACTGAGTATTTGGTTTTTATTTCACCACGATACATCCACGTGTTTCCGAGATAAAGGGTTTTGAAATACAGGCAGACGGACAACTAAGTGATCCTATCCTGTAAAGGTTCCGTTTTCTTCTTTAGAGTCACGCACGGGACCCTGAACAACCAATAAAGGGATGTGACGAAACCGAAGTTTGTTTGGAGAAACCTGCGAGTGAAGCCGTGGCAGATGCTAGTAATTAATCTACGATCCTGAAATTATACTAACCGGCTCCCTTTCTTTCTAGCGATACTACAATGTGTTCAGTGCCGTAACTAGGGCGGTGCCAATGGTGCCCAGGCACAGGGCGCAGTCCCTGGAGGGGCGCAAAAATCTGTAATAGTCCTTTTTGTTCGTATTGTACTTTTTTCTAGGGGCGCAGTTAAAGAAGCTTGCACCGGGCGTATAAAAGACTTGTTACGCCGCTGAATGTGTTACTGAAGTAACCACATAATAATCGAAAGCCTATATTTTGGTAAAGGCCTACCTAAATGTGATGAAAACTTGTAGCGACATCTATGACGTCACATAGGAACTCATCAAAGTAATCCTACATCGCTCGATTAGAGTTCTCCATACAATATAAGCATAATACAACAGCCTAAAACATTGATATATTCTAGGGAAAGAAAGATAGATACGTACAAGAAAAAAAAAAGATTTGGAAAATAAATAAATTAACTTTTTTTTCAGAAGGAACTAGGGTAAAAAAAAACTTGCCACTTGGTAACTATGTGTTGAGTCTGACGCGGGCGAAATCGCAGGAAGTTTGAGAAAAGGTACTTTTACTGAAGGTAATTGGCATTTTGGCCTCTAGCCGTTTGATATGTAAAAGGAACATAAATTAATCAGATCTTTACAGAATGAATAATGTAATAATAAAGAAATTTGAAAATGTGTGCAATCTTACGAAATTGACGCTGCGCTGACGAAGTCGAAAGTTACAGCTACTTTATGATATAATAATAATAACTACTTTGTGATAATAAGAAGTATTTGTGATAATAGTTGCGCGGTGTCTTCTCGTCTGATATACCACAGTGTCTCAAGACGAAAGTCTATGACCAGTGCGTGTTGCCAGTGATGACTTATGGCTCCGAAACGTGGTCGCTTACAATGGGCCTTATAAGAAGACTCAAAGTCACCCAAAGGGCGATGGAAAGGGCTATGCTCGGAGTTTCCCTGCGTGATCGCATCAGAAATGAAGATATTCGCGGGAGAACCAAGGTTGCCGACGTAGCTCGAAGAGTCGCCAAACTTAAGTGGCAATGGGCAGGGCACATTGCACGCAGAACAGATGGTCGATGGGGACGAAAGGTTCTGGAGTGGCGACCACGTACCGGAAGACGCAGCGTTGGAAGGCCTCCAACAAGGTGGACCTGGTCAGGGTCGCGGGAATCCGATGGATGCGTGACGCACAGGACCGGTCGTTGTGGCGACGCTTGGGGGAGGCCTTTGTCCAGCAGTGGACGTCTTTCGGCCGATATGATGATAATAATAACTACTTGATGATAATAATAACTACTTTATGATAATATACTAGCTGATAACTGGGACTTCAGTTTTCAGTCATTTTCGCCTTTTTAGCGGCAATCATATAAAAAATGCAATCCATATCAGACACATTCTCTGGACCTAAAAATTAAGTCCCATTCCTGCAGGAAAACAAACATTTCTTTAACTTACTCACTATAGCAGTAGCTATTATTTCAATTGTATTTATACACTAGGTTTTGCCCATTGCTTTGCTACTGTCAACTAACTATAGGTATCTATTTTATTACTTTTAAACCTCTGTATGTTGGTGAACAAAAATAAAAGAATAATATAAAATTGGTCTAGTCATCCTTAAGTTATAGTGCAAGTGTGACCAGGAGACAGGGTTTATTTTTGTTTGTAAAAAAATAATCTAGTGTATTTTAAAATTTTATTATATGTATGTATATATTCTACATTATTTGGCTTAAATTAAATCGACGGGTGCAAAGTAAAAAAAGTTATCTGCAATTTTGTGATTGTCTATCATCTTTATTGAATTAGTAACAATAAGCAGTTATTTAGTAGGTAATTTTTTTTTTCAAAAACATTATTAAAAAGAAACCTATTATTTTTTCGTTTTTGACACTTGAAAGGTTTCTCATGTCTTAGAATATTAAATATTTGTTAAATTACTGCAACTATCAGAAAATCGCAAAGTCCAACTTTAACTACGATAACTTTTTGTACTTTGCACCCATAGAAATGTTAATAAAAAATAGAATATCCAACAATTTAACTTTCAGCTGGTTTTTCAGGGGCTTCAACATTTTTCCTACCTTTCTCCAGTAAAGCATTTCCTGTTTTACCAATGTTTTCAGCTATCTCATTGATTTTTGATTGCCTGTAATCTTGTTTAGCTGCATCTAGTAATACATTTTGAATCAAAAACTTGTTGTTAGTCTTATTATTTAACAGATCAGGGAAGGGGTTACCCCTCAGTTCCAATACAACTTTTTCTAAACTCCGACCAAATTGTGGCTTTGGTGCATTTATAAGTCTTGTGTAAGATAAATTTGTGTTTTCATATCTTGGTACTAAAACTTTGAACAGTTTGTGTATAAGTTCCTTTTCGAGAAGCCAAAAGTTTGCTGTATCCATAGTTGGTTTGTGGCAGTCCCCATGGCGTATTGCTTCAGATATAAGCTGAAACACACGTAATGATGTCATAAACATAAATAATAATATGTTAGTCTAGAGTTTGCGTCTTTTCCGGCAAATAAAATGTCTTTCTATCTTTCTTTCTTTTATAAATTCTACCAAACTTAAAAGTTTTTATCGAATGTAGAAAGGTAGGATAGGTTAGGTTAGGACTATAACTAAAAATAAAATTATTTTAAACTTACTCTTTCAGCATATTGCCGTGCTTCATCAGCTCTGTTATAATTCAATTCAATCCTTTCAAATTTAACTAATCCAGTTACTGTTTTACGTAATTTATCTATTCTCCCTTCAGGACCCTTTGAACTTTTTAGGTTCCGATGTTTCGGTAAAACGGTGATGCGAAGCTTGGAGACAAGTTTAGACACTTCGGCTTGATTCATGGTTATGTTCTAATAATGTTATTTTATTGTCAAGAATCGTCGTTATATTATCAAAATAAACTTGACAAAACTAGGTTATGTTTCATTCCATGATGCCATAGACAATAAAATAATGCTGTTTTTTTTTTTTTTTTTCTTCTTCTTTGGCTTCGCACGGTTTGTGCATTCAGCCAATGTCACGTCAGGTTGTATTTCGTTATTATATGTACTTATTATAAATCAAAGTTAGGGAAACCAAAATATAAAAATAAAAATATTAAATTGAGCGGAATTTAGAAAAAGATATATAGGATCAGTTTTAACGGTGATAATAACATGTAGATAATGAGCAAATTACAATGACAAAAATTACAGTTTAATGTTATTTAGGATGATGAATGAGACTATACATTTATATACTGGAAAGCTATTTGTACAAAGTAAAGAAAGTATTGAGGTAGGAAAAGGGATACGAAGGGACAAGAGGTTACAGAGAAAGGAGGAATGGTCAAGTAAAGGGCAGGAGAAAAATATGTGGTTTAAGTCACCAAGGTCTGTGCCACATGAGCAAATGGGGTCGTCTATGATGTGTAGTTTGGCAAGATGGACTGGAGAGCAAACATGGCCCAGTCTCAACCTTATTAAAATAGAGGTCTCCACCTTACCAAACTTTGCCTTGCCAAACCACGGTTTTTCCGGAATCTCAGGTTGAATAAAAGAAAAGTATCGGCCCTTGGATTTGCTGCTGATATCCCAAGCTACCTTCCAAGTATCCCGAAGAAAATTCCTTGGCAACGTCTCAAGGTCATAGCCAAAGTTCTCATAAGGAACTAAGTCCCCACATTGCACCGCATCACCAGCGAGTGCATCAGCTACAACATTGCCATGGATTCCAGAATGGCCCGGAATCCAGACAAATTGCAGTGTGTTACCCTCGGAAATGGTTCTGAACGCCAATTCTCTTATTGCAAAAATTATAGGGGACTGTACTTTGTGTTCGAAAGGGGATTTATTTATGGCTAGAAGAGCACTCTGTGAATCGGTAAAAATTAAACATTTTTTGAGCTTAAAAATACGTGCATATTCTAAAGCTTTTAGAATTCCAAAACATTCGCCCGTAAAAACGGAAGTCTCCGGGGGCAGTTTTATTTTTTGAATGATGTTGTATTGAGTATGGTAGGTACCAATACCAACACAACTCGTCGGGGAATGCTTGGCAGCATCCGTAAAAATATGGTGGAAGTCTGAATGTTCAATCAGAAATATATTAAAACATAAATGGCAATCGGGATCTGATTTACTTACACAATTAAATTCAATATTGGGGATGAACAGTAAACTCTCATAGCTATTATTAAAAAGGGGTAATTTATTTGAACGGTGAATTGGCGAAGAAATCGAGAGGAATTTTTTATAGCTTTCAACCAAACAAGGAGTACGTTTATGGGACCAGTAAGCTGAAGATTCAATTTGTAACATTAAAGATTCCAGTTTTGGAATGAGAGGATGATTTGAGAACTGAAGAATCCGGAATAAATATTTGTCAGACAGGAATTGTCTTCTAAGGCTTAAAGGAGCTTCCCCGCATTCAATTTGCAGTGCATTAATAGGACTAGATTTCATGGCACCCGAAATAATGCGCAATGCTTTTGACTGGATCAGATCCAATTTTTTAAAAGCCATAACACTACCAGGTTCTAAAACGAACAATCCATAGTCCAGAGTGCTTCTAATGATTGCGTTGTAAATCAGTTTTAATGAAAAGGGATGTGCACCCCACCACACACCTGAGAGACATCTGAGCATGTTTAAGTGATTTTCACATTTATTAACAATATAGTCACAATGAGGAACACAGCTTAATTTTGAGTCAAATATTACACCTAGATATTTGAATTTATCTTCAACTGGAATAAGTGTTCCCTTGTAGAATAGGTTAACTAAGGGAATATTTCTCTTCCTGGTGAATAAAACAGCCGCACTTTTAGACACAGACAAGTCCAAACCGTTTAAATATAGCCATGACTCTAAAGTACACAAAGCAGAATTAATAACATCGCTAGCTTGTTCAATAGATTGACTTGAAGAATATAATAATAAATCGTCAGCGTATTGAAGAACCTTGACATGATTAGTTATAGAAGAGTCCAAATCAAAAGTGTAAATATTGTACAGCAGGGGACTAAGTACAGAACCCTGTGGCAGACCTCTCCATACAAGATGAGAGACATGACGATCTCCTATTAACATGTTAACAGAGCGTTCAGTCAGGATGTTAATAATGAAATTAGTTAAATTCAAGGGAACCCCTAAAGCTTTTAATTTATTTTGTAAAACTGATAATACGACATTATCATAAGCTGCATTAATATCTAGGAAGACTGCAATGGTGGATTGGTTATTAGAAAACGATAACCGAATATCGGATGAAAAAATACTTAAGCAGTCAGTGGTGCTTTTACCTTTTCTAAAGCCATATTGTGATTCCGCCAAAAGACCCTTACTTTCAACATACCATTCTAGTCGATTCTTTATTAGGTGTTCAGCTAGTTTCATCAGAATTGAAGACAAAACTATAGGCCGGTACGAGGAAGCATCAGATGGAGTTTTATTTGGTTTAAGGAATGGCAACACCATTTGATGTTTCCATTCAACAGGGATGTTTCCTGTTTTCATAATAGAATTAATAAGATCTAAATAATAATTGAGGACATTGTCATTTAAATTAGCAAAAAAGGAATACGGAATGCCATCAATACCCGGGGCAGAATCCTTTGTTCTATGAATAACACCCTTTAATTCAGTGAGAGAGAATGGGAGATCTAGCGTCGTATGTGTGTCTGAACTTGAAGTGACTTGGTTATTGGTTAAGGGAGACAGGTTAAGGTTAATAGCCTCAGGAACCCAAGGAGGAGCCAAATTGTCTAAAAATTCGCTTGCTAATGAGTCAGGAATAGGAGAAGAATTATGATAAATGGACCTAAATCTACGAATATTGCGCCAGACAATCGTAGGGTGAGTATTCGGTGAAATTGTTGAGCAAAAGTTACGCCAGGAATCAAATTTTTTCTTCTTAAATACTTTAGAAATTTCCTTATTTAAGTTAGTAAGGGTTACAAAATTAATATCCGACATATCACGGTTATAACTGAATTCAGCCTCTCTACGTTTTTTAATCAATTCTGTGCACTCAGAGTCCCACCATGGAGGCGAAGGAATTGTGCTCCTGTTGTTATTTTTTACAGGGAAAACTTCATCCGCCGCTGCAATTAATATGTGTGCTAAAGCTTCAGCACAACTATTTTCATTACCATCAGAAATAACAGGCAAGGAGCAAAGTTTACTGTCAACAATGTTTCTAAATTTGTCCCAGTCATTATTATTTCTATCAGGTAGTTTATGTTTTAAGTTTGATCTCCTTATTGGTGCCTTTGCATTGGAAAGAGGATAAGATATAACTATTGGGAAATGGTCACTACCATATGTGGAGGTTAGAATATCCCAAGTCAATGAAGAGGCTAAGCTTGGTGAACAGATAGATAGGTCAATCGCACTTTGGTTCTGATTGGGACCACAGCGACGTGTAGCAGTTCCTGTGTTTAAGATGCATAAATTATGAAAATCTATTATATCTAGTAATTCATCCCCATAATATGTAGAAGTTGAACAACCCCATGATTGGTGATGGCAATTAAGATCACCTAATATTAAAAGTGGCTTTGGAAGAAAGGAAAAAAGGTTTTTTATTTCTTGCAGAACTGGAGCAGAAGGGTGAGGAACATAAATGGAAACAAGGCATATATGTTGAAGTTTAATGGCTACAATTGAAATATCCTCACTGTGATGAGGCAGCCTAATATTAGAAAATGGGATAGAATTCTTGATAAGTATAGCTACTCCACCATACCCATCAGATCTATCCTCTCGAATGGTTAAATAACCATTTATTTTAAAAATGTTACTTGGTTTGAGCCAAGTCTCTGCCAAGGCAAAGACAAATGGATCATATTTGTTTAGAAGATGTATAACTTCACTTTTTTTGTTAATTAGACTGCGGCAGTTCCACTGGATTATTTTGGTGTTGTCCATTATGTATTGATTGAGATGTATTGCAAGATGGGGCTGCGTTGGACGGTGAGAAATTAAACTGAGAGAGAAGATTATGTAGTGCGGAAAGAAAATCATTTACAGAAAAATTTGTGTCTTTAAAGTCATTATTATGATTGTTAGAAATAACACAACCATTTGATGGCTGGGGAATATTCCAATCTTTAATGATGGTATTATGAGCCTCTTTATTATAACCTTGTACAGATTTAGGAGGGGAATGAGGTTTGAGAAAGACAGTCTTTTTATAGCTACTTCGAACAGGTGTATTATTAGGTGAAGGGACTGGAGGAATATTAGCAGAGTTTTTGGAGGGAGAAGATAAAAGTGCATCAGCATATGATTTTGTTACTGGAGGATAAACTTTTGCAGCTTCAGCATATGAAACAGAACTTTGTGCCATGTATGTTTTAATTAATTTTTGCCTACAGAATTCTGGGCAAGACTTATTAATAGCAAAATGGGCCCCAGAGCAAAGGCAGCAAGATGTACTTTCTTGTTCTCTATCGCAACTGTCCCCAGTATGGCCTTGGCCACATTTATAGCAACGGGGTTTAGACCTGCACTGAATTCTAGTGTGACCAAACCTACAACAATTGAAGCACTGTATGGTAGGGAAAATATATAACTCTACAGGTAAAGCATTATAACACATAAAAATTCTTTTTGGTAAGACCTGCCCATCAAATGTAACAACTATGGATTGAGATGGTTTCCAAATAGTTGAACCATCAACAATGGTTTTAAAATTAAGACGTCTGACTTTTAAAATTGGACCGCAACCAATCGGTACTGTTATATTATCTAAAACTTCCTCCGGAGACCATTCCGCAGGAACACCACGTACTAGTCCCATCCTAGTAACGTTAAAAGTAGGTATAAAAGCTTTAAAGTTGTGTTTTTCTAGACTATTATGTGTAATAAAAGAATTCGCGTCCAGGAAACTAGAAAAGGATAATGAAATCTTATTGCGTCCAATTTTTTTGACGCTACCATTAATAATATTTTGGAAGTTGTTGTGTTTTAAAAACTTCCCAAATGTGATTGGGTGCAATGTCGTACCATCATCTGGTGAAGTTATTATTTTTTGTACATGTATTACAAAAGGCGCGCTGTCCGTTTTATCGTAGGTTTTTCTACCAATCTGAGTGGGAATAACCATGGAAGGAGCAGGAATATCATTAGGCAATACATTAGACACATTTTCAGAATGGATAGGTGCAGATTCCACAGCTTGAGCAGAGTGTAACTCCATACAACCACAACCCGAAGACTCGGAACCATCGTGGTGTTTTCGGATACGACGACGCTTATTACAGTGCTTACAGACATGCATGCGACTTCTTTTTAAATTCCGAGATGAAGACGATCCATCAGTGTCCATACCTGATTCATTATTGGATTGAACTGTGACAAAAACGCTGGCCGGGGGAACAAAGTCCCCCGGGTCGGGCGGATCTTTCATCCTTAACGTTAAAAACTAAATAATTGAAGAAACTTACCACTACCGAAGGATGCACAAAACTAAATATTAACTCTAAACTACTACTACTACTACTAATCTTATATATAAATTTAAAGTTTTTCCCAATAAATATTATAAAAATTTGTTTTTGAGTTTTAAACCAAAAAATACACGCCCGCCAAGTTGGAAGTTTCCCGCGCTTTTCAATAATGCTGTTTTTTTTTTTTTTTTTTTTTTTCTTGTTCTTTGGCTTCGCACGGTTTGTGCATTCAGCCAATGTCACGTCAGGTTGTATTTCGTTATTATATGTACTTATTATAAATCAAAGTTAGGGAAACCAAAAAATAAAAATATTAAATTGAGCGGAATTTAGAAAAAGATATATAGGATCAGTTTTAACGGTGATAATAACATGTAGATAATGAGCAAATTACAGTGACAAAAATTACAGTTTAATGTTATTTAGGATGATGAATGAGACTATACATTTATATACTGGAAAGCTATTTGTACAAAGTAAAGAAAGTATTGAGGTAGGAAAAGGGATACGAAGGGACAAGAGGTTACAGAGAAAGGAGGAATGGTCAAGTAAAGGGCAGGAGAAAAATATGTGGTTTAAGTCACCAAGGTCTGTGCCACACGAGCAAATGGGGTCGTCTATGATGTGTAGTTTGGCAAGATGGACTGGAGAGCAAACATGGCCCAGTCTCAACCTTATTAAAATAGAGGTCTCCACCTTACCAAACTTTGCCTTGCCAAACCACGGTTTTTCCGGAATCTCAGGTTGAATAAGAGAAAAGTATCGGCCCTTGGATTTGCTGCTGATATCCCAAGCTACCTTCCAAGTATCCCGAAGAAAATTCCTTGGCAACGTCTCAAGGTCATAGCCAAAGTTCTTATAAGGAACTAAGTCCCCACATTGCACCGCATCACCAGCGAGTGCATCAGCTACAACATTGCCATGGATTCCAGAATGGCCCGGAATCCAGGCAAATTGCAGTGTGTTACCCTCGGAAATGGTTCTGAACGCCAATTCTCTTATTGCATAAATTATAGGGGACTGTACTTTGTGTTCGAAAGGGGATTTATTTATGGCTAGAAGAGCACTCTGTGAATCGGTAAAAATTAAACATTTTTTGAGCTTAAAAATACGTGCATATTCTAAAGCTTTTAGAATTCCAAAACATTCGCCCGTAAAAACGGAAGTCTCCGGGGGCAGTTTTATTTTTTGAACGATGTTGTATTGAGTATGGTAGGTACCAATACCAACACAACTCGTCGGGGAATGCTTGGCAGCATCCGTAAAAATATGGTGGAAGTCTGAATGTTCAATCAGAAATATATTAAAACATAAATGACAATCGGGATCTGATTTACTTACACAATTAAATTCAATATTGGGGATGAACAGTAAACTCTCATAACTATTATTAAAAACGGGTAATTTATTTGAACGGTGAATTGGCGAAGAAATCGAGAGGAATTTTTTATAGCTTTCAACCAAACAAGGAGTACGTTTATGGGACCAGTAAGCTGAAGATTCAATTTGTAACATTAAAGATTCCAGTTTTGGAATGAGAGGGTGATTTGAGAACTGAAGAATCCGGAATAAATATTTGTCAGACAGGAATTGTCTTCTAAGGTTTAAAGGAGCTTCCCCGCATTCAATTTGCAGTGCATTAATAGGACTTGACTTCATGGCACCCGAAATAATGCGCAATGCTTTTGACTGGATCAGATCCAATTTTTTAAAAGCCATAACACTACCAGGTTCTAAAACGAACAATCCATAGTCCAGAGTGCTTCTGATGATTGCGTTGTAAATCAGTTTTAATGAAAAGGGATGTGCACCCCACCACACACCTGAGAGGCATCTGAGCATGTTTAAGTGATTTTCACATTTACTAACAATATAGTCACAATGAGGAACACAGCTTAATTTTGAGTCAAATATTACACCTAGATATTTGAATTTATCTTCAACTGGAATAAGTGTTCCCTTGTAGAATAGGTTAACTAAGGGAATATTTCTCTTCCTGGTGAATAAAACAGCCGCACTTTTAGACGCAGACAAGTCCAAACCGTTTAAATATAGCCATGACTCTAAAGTACACAAAGCAGAATTAATAACATCGCTAGCTTGTTCAATAGATTGACTTGAAAAATATAATAATAAATCGTCAGCGTATTGAAGAACCTTGACATGATTAGTTATAGAAGAGGCCAAATCAAAAGTGTAAATATTGTACAGAAGGGGACTAAGTACAGAACCCTGTGGCAGACCTCTCCATACAAGATGGGAGACATCACGATCTCCTATTAACATGTTAACAGAGCGTTCAGTCAGGATGTTAATAATGAAATTAGTTAAATTCAAGGGAACCCCTAAGGCTTTTAATTTATTTTGTAAAACTGATAATACGACATTATCATAAGCTGCATTAATATCTAGGAAGACTGCAATGGTGGATTGGTTATTAGAAAACGATAACCGAATATCGGATGAAAAAATACTTAAGCAGTCAGTGGTGCTTTTACCTTTTCTAAATCCATATTGTGATTCCGCCAAAAGACCCTTACTTTCAACATACCATTCTAGTCGATTCTTTATTAGGTGTTCAGCTAGTTTCATCAGAATTGAAGACAAAACTATGGGCCGGTACGAGGAAGCATCAGATGGAGTTTTATTTGGTTTAAGGAATGGCAACACCATTTGATGTTTCCATTCAACAGGGATGTTTCCTGTTTTCATAATAGAATTAATAAGATCTAAATAATAATTGAGGACATTGTCATTTAAATTAGCAAAAAAGGAATACGGGATGCCATCAATGCCTGGGGCAGAATCCTTTGTTCTATGAATAACACCCTTTAATTCAGTGAGAGAGAATGGGAGATCTAGCATCGTATGTGTGTCTGAACTTGAAGTGACTTGGTTATTGGTTAAGGGAGATAGGTTAAGGTTAATAGCCTCAGGAACCCAAGGAGGAGCCAAATTGTCTAAAAATTCGCTTGCTAATGAGTCAGGAATAGGAGAAGAATTATGATAAATGGACCTAAATCTACGAATATTGCGCCAGACAATCGTAGGGTGAGTATTCGGTGAAATTGTTGAGCAAAAGTTACGCCAGGAATCAAATTTTTTCTTCTTAAATACTTTAGAAATTTCCTTATTTAAGTTAGTAAGGGTTACAAAATTAATATCCGACATATCACGGTTATAACTGAATTCAGCCTCTCTACGTTTTTTAATCAATTCTGTGCACTCAGAGTCCCACCATGGAGGCGAAGGAATTGTGCTCCTGTTGTTATTTTTTACAGGGAAAACTTCATCCGCCGCTGCAATTAATATGTGTGCTAAAGCTTCAGCACAACTATTTTCATTACCATCAGAAATAACAGGCAAGGAGCAAAGTTTACTGTCAACAATGTTTCTAAATTTGTCCCAGTCATTATTATTTCTATCAGGTAGTTTATGTTTTAAGTTTGATCTCCTTATTGGTGCCTTTGCATTGGAAAAAGGATAAGATATAACTATTGGGAAATGGTCACTACCATATGTAGAGGTTAGAATATCCCAAGTCAATGAAGAGGCTAAGCTTGGTGAACAGATAGATAGGTCAATCGCACTTTGGTTCTGATTGGGACCACAGCGACGTGTAGCAGTTCCTGTGTTTAAGATGCATAAATTATGAAAATCTATTATATCTAGTAATTCATCCCCATAATATGTAGAAGTTGAACAACCCCATGATTGGTGATGGCAATTAAGATCACCTAATATTAAAAGTGGCTTTGGAAGAAAGGAAAAAAGGTTTTTTATTTCTTGCAGAACTGGAGCAGAAGGGTGAGGAACATAAATGGAAACAAGGCAAATATGTTGAAGTTTAATGGCTACAATTGAAATTTCCTCACTGTGATGAGGCAACCTAATATTAGAAAATGGGATAGAATTCTTGATAAGTATAGCTACTCCACCATACCCATCAGATCTATCCTCTCGAATGGTTAAATAACCATTTATTTTAAAAATGTTACTTGGTTTGAGCCAAGTCTCTGCCAAGGCAAAGACAAATGGATCATATTTGTTTAGAAGATGTATAACTTCACTTTTTTTGTTAATGAGACTGCGGCAGTTCCACTGGATTATTTTGGTGTTGTCCATTATGTATTGATTGAGATGTATTGCAAGATGGGGCTGCGTTGGACGGTGAGAAATTAAACTGAGAGAGAAGATTATGTAGTGCGGAAAGAAAATCATTTACAGAAAAATTTGTGTCTTTAAAGTCATTATTATGATTGTTAGAAATAACACAACCATTTGATGGCTGGGGAATATTCCAATCTTTAATGATGGTATTATGAGCCTCTTTATTATAACCTTGTACAGATTTAGGAGGGGAATGAGGTTTGGGAAAGACAGTCTTTTTATAGCTACTTCGAACAGGTGTATTATTAGGCGAAGGGACTGGAGGAATATTAGCAGAGTTTTTGGAGGGAGAAGATAAAAGTGCATCAGCATATGATTTTGTTACTGGAGGATAAACTTTTGCAGCTTCAGCATATGAAACAGAACTTTGTGCCATGTATGTTTTAATTAATTTTTGCCTACAGAATTCTGGGCAAGACTTATTAATAGCAAAATGGGCCCCAGAGCAAAGGCAGCAAGATGTACTTTCTTGTTCTCTATCGCAACTGTCCCCAGTATGGCCTTGGCCACATTTATAGCAACGGGGTTTAGACCTGCACTGAATTCTAGTGTGACCAAACCTACAACAATTGAAGCACTGTATGGTAGGGAAAATATATAACTCTACAGGTAAAGCATTATAACACATAAAAATTCTTTTTGGTAAGACCTGCCCATCAAATGTAACAACTATGGATTGAGATGGTTTCCAAATAGTTGAACCATCAACAATGGTTTTAAAATTAAGACGTCTGACTTTTAAAATTGGACCGCAACCAATCGGTACTGTTATATTATCTAAAACTTCCTCCGGAGACCATTCTGCAGGAACACCACGTACTAGTCCCATCCTAGTAACGTTAAAAGTAGGTATAAAAGCTTTAAAGTTGTGTTTTTCTAGACTATTATGTGTAATAAAAGAATTCGCGTCCAGGAAACTAGAAAAGGATAATGAAATCTTATTGCGTCCGATTTTTTTGACGCTACCATTAATAATATTTTGGAAGTTGTTGTGTTTTAAAAACTTCCCAAATGTGATTGGGTGCAATGTCGTACCATCATCTGGTGAAGTTATTATTTTTTGTACATGTATTACAAAAGGCGCGCTGTCCGTTTTATCGTAGGTTTTTCTACCAATCTGAGCGGGAATAACCATGGAAGGAGCAGGAATATCATTAGGCAATACATTAGACACATTTTCAGAATGGATAGGTGCAGATTCCACAGCTTGAGCAGAGTGTAACTCCATACAACCACAACCCGAAGACTCGGAACCATCGTGGTGTTTTCGGATACGACGACGCTTATTACAGTGCTTACAGACATGCATGCGACTTCTTTTTAAATTCCGAGATGAAGACGATCCATCAGTGTCCATACCTGATTCATTATTGGATTGAACTGTGACAAAAACGCTGGCCGGGGGAACAAAGTCCCCCGGGTCGGGCGGATCTTTCATCCTTAACGTTAAAAACTAAATAATTGAAGAAACTTACCACTACCGAAGAATGCACAAAACTAAATATTAACTCTAAACTACTACTACTACTACTAATCTTATATATAAATTTAAAGTTTTTCCCAATAAATATTATAAAAATTTGTTTTGAGTTTTAAACCAAAAAATACGCGCCCGCCAAGTTGGAAGTTTCCCGCGCTTTTTTTCAATAATGCTGTTGTTCGCTGTTCAGTTCACAGATTCACAGCAGCTATTCTATTATTTTGTCCATGGGTTCTATAATGTTACCAGAAGGTTAACAGAGTTTTCCCTAATTATAGGAAGGCTGGTTTACACGACTAGTGTAGTAAGTTACATAAAAAGTATAAAATATAAACATAAATATACAATGGTCAGACATTGAGCATTGTGGCAATGCCGCCAGTCTTTTGGGTACACTTCCAGTCGACAGCGATGCGGAGAAATTTTTTGACACCATAATTTAGGTAATATAGATATTGTGTATAATAGAGTTATTGTGTATATATAGTTTTAATTAGTTAAGTGTTTTTATTTTTCATGTTCTTTGTAGTTTAAATAAATTAATTGAGTTACAAGTTTAAAAAAGATTACTAATAATAAAAAACCTTTGTATATTAATGTTTATATTTTTATTACTGCATCTTACACAGGACTGCACGCAATTTTGTTATTAACACGTTAGCATTTGTATGTGATTAATTTTGATACCTTCAGTGCAAATCACCTCAAACTCCAGCATGGCTTTAAAACATTGCAACATTTGCATACTTTTTTAATTACCCCTAAAGAACGACTATAGTCTTCAAACATATTGCATAGTCATATTATGTCATTTACCATCAGAATATGGATGTAGTAAGTAGCACATTTGTAATGTGGACGCGGTACGCCAATAAATATACCAAAAAACTGCAAAAATATTAGAATGTTCAACATTCGCATTTTAATGGAAAAAATGACGGTTTTTTAACTAAGCACTGTTTGATGTCTTTTGCGAAGCCATAAAAAAAAACATAGAAACAAAAATAAAAAATGTTATAGTTCTGTCAAATTGGACAATTTGACACTGACAGTAATACAAAACTGACAGTGACAGTCTAGTTAAATCTGCGCTTTTGCTGCGGCTAAGGGTAACGCCTGAGCTATTCAAATGTTTTTTACATTTTCTTCTGTTGTAAGGAATAGCTCTTGATGTAGTAATTATGAGTTAGATGAAAAAGTACATTTTAAAAGGTTGAAACTTGAGGACGATTTTCAAACTATCCTGAAACCATGTCTAAATCAAATTTTGAAGATGCGGGTGTTTACGATCTCCTCACGGATCTGTGCACCAAGACCGCTGCTAAGTACTGCAATCAGAATAGGCTATCACAAAAGCGGCTCATGACTAAAATGAGATCTAATGCTTACGAGATTATATTGAAAAAATCTTCCAAAGATTTCTCTTCATCAAAAGGTGAGCCCATTGTTGACTTGTTGTCATACTATTTTGTGTATCAACAAAATGCGAGGAACGTAGCCGAGTACAAAAGAACAGTGGAGTTAAAGAAAATAATCAGCACAATCAGGCAAACAGATTTTGGTGATGATAAAGAAGTTGTTTACAATATATTGAGATTCCTAAATGGACTTAGCAACACAGTAAAAGAAGATTTATCGGCTGAAATGTTTCAGGTGAGTTGATCAATATAACTCTATCGATTGTAGCCATACACCAGAGTTGCTAATACTGGCATCAATGCCATTAAAACTATTTTAATTATCCATTATTGTTTTTTTTTACCTCATTTTAAAAGACCATTAAATCTGTCCTGGTGGAAAAAATGTTGAGAACTGGAATGTACTCTCAGTGAACTGTCACTCTAGACCAACTTAATTGTATGAGTATAAGGAGACTTAAAAAAGTAAAATTTATTTAAATATGGAATACATTGAACAAAAATTTTAATAAGCAAGATAGATTACCTGTTTACCTTACCTGGTTATCCTTTAATTCATGAATCCCCAAGCGACCACCGGTGGCCGCACATCTATTGTCTTACTATTGTGTTTCTAATTGACGGTATCTGAAGGGTTAATGTGTTTTCTTTGTTGGGGATGATGTCATAATGTATCTTTTCAGTAAGCAAATTAAAAAATTTAAAATGTATGCTCTGTAGATGTGAAGGTGTACTAATAATGTACTTTTAGAAATCAATCTCCTTTTGGCGTTAAAACAGGGTATGGTAGTTTGAATGAAACTCTTAAAAAAGTAAAATACTACTCACTGATTAATCACTGAATTTCAAAAACTATAACATGTACAACTTAGGTAGGTTCCTTATAGGGTTTTGATATCCGATAAGAATGGGTTTTCCGAAATTCAACCCCTAAGGGGATGAAACGAGGGTCCAAAAATGTATGGAAAAACAGACTTTCATGGGGGAGAAACCGTGGCAGAAGCTTGTAAAGTTATATTTTGAGTGGTGTGAACTGACCCTGGATTTTCTAGTTTAGTTCTTATGTAAAATATTTTTAACCAACTTCTAAAAAAGGAGGAGGTTCTCAATTCGGATGTTTTATGTTTTTTTTTTATGTTTGTTTGCGCATAACTTCGTCTGTTTCGTTTCGTTCGTTTTTGTTGGAAAGGGTATACTTCCCAATTGGTCCTATAATCACCAAGTTGGGATCTGATGATGGAATCTTGGCGAAATCGAGGGAACTACTCAAATTCAATTCAATTTTTTAGTGAAGTCGGTTATTTTTTTTTTATAAAAAGGTTTTATGCTAAACCATATCATAAAGTTATACAGACACTAGCTTTTGCCCGCTCGGCTTCGCTCCCGCTCTTCCCTACTCTACCTTACTATACCCTGCTCTACCTTACTATACCATACTCTACCCTACTCTACCTTACTATACCCTACTCTAGCCTACTCTACCCTACTCTACCCTACTCTACCCTACTCTACCCTACTCTACCCTACTCTACCCTACTCTACACTACTCTACCCTACTCTACCCTACCAAACTTCACATAAACCATCTACTAAATAGTCCGAACAAAGCCTAAAAATTTGGTTTGGATAGGTGAACCCGTTCTTGAGTTATAAAATAACAACGAAAAGTGGCATTGATTTTTATATTATACAGACATTGTTAATCCTTTGTAGATTTTTGTACTTTCAGAAACCATTTACGTTTGGCCTTTTTGATGAAATGCTTCCTAAACCCAAGCGGGAGGCTTTTGGGTCTCCACAGCCCTACTCTTACTACCCATCACATGTGTTCGAGTTGCCTTTCTCCTTGAAGCATCAAGGGGCAATGTTAGATAGTCCAAAGTCACAAACATATTCCGAGTACACAGTGGAGAGTTTTGATTCTGGAGCATGTAAGTTTGTTTTGTACATTACATAACTTAACAAGTAAACAGTCCAGTGTATCTTATGTGGCACTTGTGGCATGGTCCTGCCAAACTTATTTACTCATTACATTACACAATCTCAGTGTCACTCTATGTGCTATGACTTGTGTAAACAGTTTGTGTACTTATTTGTTTATTTGCTAGCAGTCCCGACAGACGTCAATTGGCCTGAAAACTTAAAAACTAGAAAACCCAATTGCAGCGCCACCTACCGAGTACAATTGTATTGTCAAAACATCCATGGACTCTCTAAAATGTACACACAAAATTACATCCGAATCGGTCTAGCTATTTATGAGGTGACAAACACACATTAATTCATGAATCCCCAAGCGACCACCGGTGGCCGCGCATCTATTGTCTTACTATTGTGTCTCTAATTGACAGTATCTGAAGGGTTAAAGAATTATATGTATACGTATATGGTATACTTTGTTACATACCATACTGAAACTAAAACAAATTCAATGGGCGATTGCTGTGGAGACAGTTAACGTGTTAAAAAAAAAACTGTACTTATGCTTTTAAGTAATAACAAACTGGGTCAAATAACTCAGTTTCATCATTCTTTTTTCTTATATTTTTCAATAATTCCAAATATATATTGCTGTAAAAAAAATTGCATCTTTTAAAAATATCATTTATTCAACAGTTCTACCTGATACAAAAAACTCTCGCATTCCCCTACAAATGGAGTTGAAAACCTTTTTGAGTCCGATGTCTCTGGCTTCAATGACATCTTCACACATGTCTCCATACTCGGAGACTGGCATGCTAAACTACCCAAGGTTGACAGCTCCTAGAGATCTGCAGATACCTGGATCACGGACAAGTGCAAATGTAAATGTTAAGGTAATAAGAACTTAATCTATGATTATGTCGATTTTTTTTAATTGTAAAAAACCATTTTTAGGGTTCCCTACCCAAAGGGTAAAAACGGGATTCTATTACTAAGACTTCGCTGTCTGTCTGTCCATCTGTCCTTCTGTCTGTCACCAGGCTGTATCACAAGAACCGCGATAGCTAGACAGTTGAAATTTTCACAAATTACGTATTTCTGTTGCCGCTATAACAAGAAATAATAAAAACAAAACAATATAAATGTTTAAGGGGGGCTCCCATACAACAAAGCGATTTTTTTGCCGAATTTTCCTGAGGACGGTATGGAACACTTTCTTGCGCGAGTTCAACTCGCGCTTGGCCAGTTTTTATAGTGATTGATGTGCTGAAATGATCACACTTATGGAGGTTAAAGACAAATTGAACGTAGTTATTTAGAAAGCGCAAGAGGAGCTTCTTTAAGAACGAGGGATGTTTTATAATTGATAGATTAGTGTTTGGTCTCTATTTCACCTGATGGTAAGCTACGATGTGGACGGTCGAACATTAAGTTGCGACTGTCGCTGTCTTGTTTTCGAATTTACGAAAGAAAAAAGCCTGTCTGAAATTTTAGTTAATTACCTAACATCGGTTTAGGTAAATACCTATATGTAAATAAACATGTCTAAATAAAACTTTTTAGACAATTTTTTACATAAAAGACATGTCATTTAGCTAACTACCTAAACAGATGGGGAATAGGGGAAGATTAAGAAACACCAATAAAAACTAGTATTTGGTTACAGATATCACTGGCCAGTTCGAGTGTAAAGTCTGATGTCAAAGAAGTGTTCAGAGCTAAATCTGGTGATGTTTCTGTTGACATATGGGAGTTAGCCACCCAAGTAGACAAGGATGTGCCAAATGATATATGGGAGATTGTTGGTAAGTTATAGTAATAGTAGTAGGAGCTCATGGCTATAATGAATCGTGGTTATAAGAACCGCACGTGACCGATTATTATTATTATTTATTTGTTCGTGGCAGTGGCGGATTAAGCATGTAGCAAGAGTAATAAATGCTACAGGGCTCGCGCATTCCGGGTCCCGCGTGTTCGGGGATCCTACACTAGAACGCAAAAAATGTAGTCACTTTTTTGCCAAAAAAAAAGTTTTTGAATATTAAAATTTTGTTTCAGCAAAACTGCCGCCAATCAATGAGAGGCAACTTTTGGCATCGTCTTCAAGAGAGCATTGTCTATGGCGACAGAAATACTGCAACATGATTTCAGATCTAAATGTCATATCAGAAAAGCAGTTCATCAGACATATCATGTATTTAATAAGTGAGTGTTTTAAGTTGTTATCTGCATAAGGTGCAATAGATCAATAACTTTTGAATATCATCTTATAACTTCTCCCGCTCTAAGTGGACTTTTACTGATTAAAACTCACCCGTGTTAATTCTGAGCCTCGGTTACCCTTTCAAACAATCCCTGGAACGCAGTCGCTTTTTCAGATTATGGATCTATAACCATAAAAAGCGATTGGGTTAAAACTAGAAGAGGAATGATAAATATATAATTAATTGGTAAGTTAACGGAAGACAAGGTGAAACTCACTTTTGGAATTTCAAAAAATACAATAGCATGCTATTATTTAGTAAGTCATTTAGGTGTCGCCTATGCTTATTATTAGTGAACAAACATGTCTTCTTTAGTTCGGTGGGCCCTTCCTTTTTTATAGGTTTGCGGCTTGCCCAATATCTCACTTGATAGTAAACGACGATGGAGCACTTTTGCCAAGGTGTAGCCTATTCACTCTTACTTTGAAAGTCCCTCATGTTGTAACTATCAGGAAACATAGACTCCGGCAGGTTTACATCAGTCTAATAAAAAGCAACCGTTATTGACTGGTTTATCAACATGCAGATCATCATACCACAGAGCGCAATCCGGCTCTTAAATATAACACGTCAACTTTCTAAATTCACCACATATCACATGTCTTCGAATACAAAGTTAGTATGGCGAAAATTTTTACACGCGCGGGTGAAATCGCTGGCAAAAAGTGATAAAAAATAAAATTTATTTATTTTCCAGTTGGTGTAGAAACAAGCTCCTTCCCCTTCAGCCAAGAAACAAACAGTTTCTACATGAAAGAGGGTTTAATACTAGAGTGTATATCACTGGAACATATCAGGGGCTACGTATCAGAGTTGCTGCTAGTTGGCACTTATTACAGAAGGCTTTACAAGTTCGCCTTCAACGATGCCTTAGATGATCATTTTCATACTCACGGACTAGTTTATGAGGTAAGGTTAAGCCGGGCATAGACTGCTATAACGTAACATGCAAGGTAACATGAAAGTAGCATTTCATAAGTGTGGACGCGCGCGCACGAACCGAGCATGTACCTACTCGTATAGTTGAAATGCTCTGTTCGAGTGCGTAGTGCGTACGCGCACGGTTCGCGCGTACAAGGCGTCTTCGAATTCTGTTCTTAAAGGATCGGGCCCACCGCGGCGCACGGAGAGGCTACGCATGTGTATTAAGCTTCGCTTTGTAATGAAAATGTATGTGGTGGTGTCCACTGCAAGCCACGGAGAGGCTACGTATGAATTGACGTCATTGATACATGTGTGTGGCTTCCTCGAATAGGCGGTTACATAACTCAAAGCTGTCGACGTGGGTCTACATTTCCTCTGGTTTACACGAATATGACCCAGGACTAAGTACAGCTCGCTTATCGCAGCGCAGTTTTCAGTCATACACCTCCCGCAGTAAAGCCTAGTATACATAGTCGCAAAGTCTTCGTGTACCTACTCCAGTGCAAACGTAGACCCACGTTTTTAAACAAATTAATACACGTAGCTAAAATGCGCTGCGTGATGCATGGAATCAGAAGAAACTGTCGCGCATGTGTGTCGAGTGCACAGCCGTCAGTGAGATAAGAACACGAACTTTGGGAGCACCGAATTTACTGATGGACGCCCTGAACAAACTGAAGAGACTCATCTGCTTCTGGAATGAAATGGGCTGGTTGGAGTAAAGGCCGCCATGGCCCACGCGCAATGGTCCCACAAGGACTAAGTGCGGAAACCTGACCACAAAGATGAGATAAGATGCGTCGCGTGCCCGTGCACAGCTGGCGCAGCAGTGGGCCCGCGCCTTCCCGTCCTATCGATCCACAGGCCAACAATCAATCCTTAATAGAATGTGAAAATGTGTTTGTTCACTTTCAGGCATCAAGAGAAGTAATAAGGCGATACTTGTTAAAGTTCCGTTTAAACGCGACAGAGATTTATGAGGAAACTTGTAAGAACGACGAAGAGGATTTGAATAGAATGCCGACTCTGTTACAAATATTACAGCATATGGAACCGCTCAAATATGAGATAGAAACTATTGCTTCTATTTATAAACTTATAGATGCTGGTAATATATTTTATATCTTGTCCTTTATTATCTAATAGCTTTTGCCCGCGACTTCACCCGCGTACATAAAATATAGCCTGTCACTCAGGAATAAAGCAGCTTTCTATTGGTGAAAAAAAATTAGCATTCGGACCAGTACTTTCAGAGATTTCTTTCTACAAATAAAAAAACATCCTTTACTTATTTATAATATTATTATAATGTAGATCAGAGGACGAGTTTATTATCTAAAGTTCGAGGAATTAACATTGAGTTAGTAAAATCCCGGAATCTTAAACATGTCGTTTAAATCTTGAGATTTAAAAAATTGCACAACTAAATTATAAAGAAAAAAAATACTTTCTTGTAAGATTTATTAAAGTACGTCATGTAGTCGAGACCATGGCGTGCGGGACACATTATACTTTTTCATGTATACAATAACAGTGTCGTTCGAAAGGTAAAGCAAATTAAATATCATTTTCAGATCCAAAAGCATCAATTCCGCACGGAGCAGAGCTCATGTCGTATTTATTTAACGAAATTTCGTTAATTACGCACAGGCAGACTACGTTCGCCATGTTCAACTCACTATATTCTATTTGCATTGTTTATTTCAAGTAAGTTTGTAATATGAAATATTATTAGCAGTATCATACACGGACTTAGAGAGACCACCCCATATGTAAACTGGAATGTGTATGCAATTTTTATTTGCTCAAGTGAATAATTTTTGCCTGCAATAAACAATTAAACAAAGTTTTTTTTTAATATATTTACATCGACAAAGAACTTATAAAGCTTTAGATCTGCTAATAAGAAAGAGAAGTCCGACATAGATTTGTGACGTCAAAAGACATGTCCATGTCACACCCGTACGGCCGCCATAGATAGCGGCGTCTTGGCGAGAGAGATAGATATATTTGTTTAAATTGATATATTATTATCTCATCCGATGGATGCGGGACGCACAGGATCGATCATTGTGGCGACACTTGGGGGAGGCCTATGTCCAATAGTGGACGTCCTATGTCCAATAGTGTACGTCTGTCGGCTGAAATGATGATGTCGATGATGATGATTATCTCGTTAGCATTTCTACCAATTTTGATATTATTTTTCGAATAGGATTTATCTTATTTTTGCATATTTATTGATAACCTGGTTCGATAAAAAAAAATATTTATGTATTTTCCCTACTGTCCTAAAATTTCAGGTTTATCGAAAGATTCATATTCGAAGGTGAACTAGACGATAAATTCAACGAATTCTTCATTCGGAAAGATAATCAGTACGTAAACAACCGTTCGAAGAAGTACTGGGACAAAGGGTTCCATATCACACAAAGTGTGGCGGTGCCCGAGTTCTTGAAGGCGTTGGCTAAGTTCATACTACTGTGTGGAAAGTCTTTGAGGCTGTTGAAACTCTGTAACCCGACTGTGAGTATGAACATTTTTTTTTTGTTTAAATTTTTAGCTATTTTTTTGTTTAAGTTTAGATCCATTTTATGTCCTAAATTGAACTGTTAAAGAGATGGAGCTATATGGGATGTATAGCTTCGTCCCTCTTTTTACTCGTACAACTGACATTTTAATATGTCATGTCCCTTGTAAACTTTTGGACTTAATCAATGACGAATGAGGTTTCATTCGTCTCAGAATTGAGGGTAATAGACGGACCCTCTTTTGATTTTTAGCGTAGTTGGGGTTTATGGAAAAACAAACAATGACATGAAATACATATTTCAAGTTAAACTGTCACATTTTAAATCTTGCTATTGTTCCATGTGCCACACACTTCTTATAAGCCAGTCGATGCGACATATTACTAACCCCTCCAACGGCCTTCCTCCATTCCTTCCAACGATTCACGATTTTACACTTCTTTTTTTCAAATAGTTTTAAAATCTTCAGTTACGGTAATATCATTTACAGACACATTCATTAGGTCCTAGCTTACTTATTACTATTTACCAATTAAACATTCCCAGGATCCCCTAGTCCTCTTAATATCCTCGGACCACCCCTCAGTGAAGTGCTGCGCCAGTTTCCAAGAGCTAGAGAGTCAGCAACAAGTCCTGGACGTGTACCGTACACGATGTCTGTTCGTCAGCGGAGAACTGGTCACCTTCGACCAGATATTATTGAAGAGGGAGGCCGAAAGGAAGGCTTTTACTGAAATGGCGTCGTTGAAGCAAGCTGAAACTATGGAGAAGATTGTTGGTGAGTGAGAATTATTCTAGGATATTGTGTTGATGTTTGGAACATTAGGTATCGCAAGAATTGAATCAGATCCCCAAAATGTATTAATTGCTCTATGCTTATAGTTTCTCATTTTAACTTCAGCAATAACAAACTTTAACGAAATGGTTGGCGCAGTTAATCGATCGGCTGCGGCGTCGCCTGTCGCGGATTCGATTGCCGCACGGAATAATTGCTTGTATGGTCTACAGACAGTTCTGGGTTTCGGTGTCTTGTGTATGCAAGTTTACGTGTTTTTTTGACGCACCCATCATACAGAAGTAATTCGTAGTATTGGGCAAAGATAAAAAGAAAAATAGAATATAATGGCTGTCTGTTCACATAGCTTTTGCTTGAGCGAGTAACTGAGAGGATGTACTCATTTAGTACAATTGAGGAATTCAAAAATCCTAATATTTTGCTTTGGTAAACCTATTTTTGTATTTTGTTTGCTTCTTAAATTTACAATTCCTCAAAAGCTTCATATAATTTTTAGCCGATCGCAAAAGACTGGCTCAGTTAATAATAGCCGAAAAGCAGCACTCGCTTCGTGTACTAGAGGCGGCTATGGCGGAGGCTAAGGCAGCCAAACATAAAGCTAAACAACGAGAGAGAAAGCGTTTTGAATTGGAACATGCTGCCGAAAAGGCCACAGAAGAGGTGGACTCCAAACTCAGGGATGTAGAAAAGTAAGTGATTTGATAATAAGGTTTTCTTTAAATTAGCACACGACTATCCTTTAGTGCTTATTTTTACTTAGTAAATTATCATCCATTCTAGTGATTCGATTTTTTAGTTCACACCAAAAAATCGAAATCTTACGATTATTGGCATTGACATTTACTAATCCGCATTATACTCGCAGGGTGGACTACAGTCCACTCATTTTCACATAGAGGACACCTGTGTCCCAGAAATGGGCTCATTAAAGTTCAAATATGTCTTTGCTTTTGCCAATCATATAAAACATATTTAAAATTATAGGAACAAGATAATGGAGTACTACTCTAAACTAAACATGGAAGTAGAGAAGAGTAAGATGCACACAGAATGGAAAATAAAACGTTTACAGTTAGATCAGAGTAGGATGCAACTACTGTCGACAGAAGAGAGGAATTTAAAGAGAGAGAAATTGGAACTTGAACACCAGAAGAATGAAGAAGTAATGGCGATGTCCATACAGAGTGATATGCTGAGATCAGTAGAAGATGATCTTGATAGTAAAGAAGAGAGTGTCAGTACAGAGGGAAATGCAGTCACTACAGAGCCTAGTCAAATATTCTCTTCAGAGGAAAGCGCAGACCCTTCAGAGTCCGGCAGTCACAAGTTGAAATCACAATCATCTGGGGCAGTGTTTAGCGCTCTATGTAATGCTGCTAAAAACTTTTTTGGTGTTTCAAAGACAAACATTGTTGAAAACTGCGATAATAATAAAGAGCTAGACGCTCAGGGCAATATAGTACCATGTGAAACAGACGGCAATTCCCGCACACTACATACTCAATCCTCATGCGAAATAGGCAGCAAACTAGATGATGATTACGATAATTTACAATATCAAAACAGCAGAAAACAAGCATTGATAAATAAGCAAAAGATTATGTCTCACGAGTTTGGCCAGACAGACAAAGAAAACAATCCTTTGAAAGATACGCCGCTTATAGAAGTAGCAACGATTGACGCTGAAAATAATTTGCAAGAATGGTCTCCATTCGTAGAAGCTAAGCTTAATAAGTTGAAAGTGTTGGGTACAGAATTTAACGTCATCAAACCACCTGTGAAGCCATCTGAGCCGAAGACTGATGCCCAGAAAGAAGCGCTAATAAACAAGCAAAAGGTGTTGGGAGTGGAATACAACCTCCCTGCTGAAGCTTATGTAAGAAGAGAACCCGCTAATAAGGCTCAAGAAGAAGCCGTTCGTAACAAGGAAAAGATATTATTAGCGGACTTTGATATGCCGAATACAAATTCAGATAGTCCTAAAAGGGATAATTCTAAAAGGTCGACTCTAACACTGAATTTGAAACCCTACGGAGAATCTACATCATCCACTTTTAGACTTGGAGTTACACCTAATGCAGGGTCCATCACTCCGGGAGAATATTTCCCAAGGGTAAGTAATTTTGTATTGTGATTCTTTGGTTTTCAGTTTTAAATATCATAATGATTGATTTTTAATGTAAACATTATTTTTAGCTTGACCTTGAAACACCGACAACAGCAGATGTACCTTTAGAAAGCGCGGTAACTTCCGAAATATTTACACCTAGAAGTGACGTTAGTAAGGATTCGCACATCAAATCCAAAAGCAAGGAATTTCTAAGTTCCGAAGGATTTAATTTTCCAATAATAGTCGACGAAGAAAACGTTGAAATTAATAGCGATATGCAAACTGGTGACAGCACTGATAATTCTCCATCAAAGTTTTTGGATTCACCAGTCAGCAGAGTGAAATCTAAATATTCATATTTCAATTTATTAGATGGGTCGTACAGTTTGAAAGACTTTGATCCCTTCGGAATAAAAGAAATGAAAACTTTCTCCAAGGACCACTTTACAAGTAAAATGAATTTGGAAATGCGTGAAAGCTCATGTTATACTCATCCTTCAGTGATTATGGAAGAAGTAAAAAAGCGACCTTATAGTAATATATTTGCGTCACATTTTGCTTCTGGCGATGAGGAACAGCATAAGATAACTTGTGACAATATTGCTACACTAACAGCTTGTCTACAAAGGTCTGTTATGTTACCTCTAACATACCAACTCGAAGTGGTGAACAACTCGATATTAACGTACTTCTTAGTGAATCAGGATATGTACGAACATTTGAGGAGTTTGAAAGATTATTTCTTCCTGATGGACGGGGAGTTTTCGAGGAGTATTTGTCATAACTTGTTCACGAAGTTAGTGAAGACGTTGAATCCTCAAGAGTTGTTGAACTTTGCTACTTTGCACAATATTTTGGATAAAGCTCTTGGCTCATCTATTTCACGTAAGTAGACATTTTTGCCCTATCTAAATCAATAAGGAAGCTGGAACGACACGACATTGCCGCTTCATCGACAGAATTTCACAGTTTTGTATGTAAGCTACGAGCAGGCGTACACCGAGCGTAAAATGACGAATACGCGTCTATGAAGCAAAAATAATTATAATTTGGATATAATTTAGCTCTCCTTTATAGATAGTTCGTTTTATTTTTTTTTGCAGATGTTCACAAGTTTTCAGAGAACCTTTCATTCACGATCACCGAGTCCCCTCTAAGCTTCCAGCACAGTTCTCCCGATGTGTTGCAATGCCTGTCCCTGACCTACACAGTGGGCTGGCCACTCAACATAATACTGTCGCAAGAGGCGTTGGTTCGGTACGCTAAAGTCTTCCAGTTTCTCATCAAAATGAGACGAATATTTTGGGTTTTGGGCGAAGATTTTGAAGTAAGTATAAAATAGTTATTTTTTTAAATATTTCTATTATTGTTAGGTTCGCGCTTGACCGCTATCTCACCTTTTATACTCTTTTTTTATTTCTCATCGGCAAACAAGACAAATTCTTGGAATAACTATGATCTCCTGATTGAGCAAAGAATTAAAAATGAAACCTTTATCTTTGATACATTAATAATTTAACATTGTAGGTATATACCATTAATTTTTGCAAAAAGATTATTATTTCAAATTTTCATGATTCAGAGTTTAGATTACTAACATTTTATGGATTAATTGTTCCGAAATAAAGTTATCATTATTTAGACTGCATGTTGTGTTGTTCAGTTAATTAATATTTTTATTAAGTAGATTTTAATCAATGTTCCACATCACATTGCAGTCTCTAAAGTTATCTGCGAAACTATCGCGGCAGCATTCCCGCAAGCTGCTTCGATCGTCACAATACATATCAGTGCAAATATATCGGCACATAATGGCTTCCATGATCCGAGCGCTCGACAACTACATAGTCACTACTTGCATTCTGACATCCTGGACGGAGTTCGAGAATGATCTGAAGAAGGCTCGAACGTTGGACGATCTTCATGAGTGCCACGTGGTGTATATAAAAAAGGTGCTGTTTAGATGCCTGCTAAACAACAGATCGACTCCTGTGATGAAACTTTTGAATGATATTTTCACTGTGATATTGAAATTCAGTCGGGTGTTAAAAGCAGGGTAAGTTGTTTGGTCTTCTATTATAGTTTATCGTTCAAATAAAATACTTTTTAGGAGCCTCAATCTAAATATATAAAAGGAGTAACTGACTGACTGACATATATTTAACACACAGTTGAAACTACAGGGCATAGGAGCATGAAATTTTGCACAAGACTTCTTTTTATGACGCAGGCGAGCACTAAGAAGAGATTTTTGGAAATTCAATTTTTAAGGGAATGAAACGGGGGTTCAAAGTGTTTATATAGAGAAACCTACTTTCATACGAGTTGGCAGAAGCCAGTAAACAAATGTGTGGCTGAAGTTGCTTTCACAATATTGTCTCTTCGGTTTTTTCGAAACGCCACCTTCCTGTTCATTATCTTTCAAATATCTTTTTTTTTTATAATAATATTCCACAACTATCACACAACGCCGTCTAGTCCCAAGCTAAGCAGAGCTTGTGTTATGGGTACTAGATAACTGATAAACATACTTATATATTTCTAAATACATACATATTATAGATAAATTACACCCAGACACAGAACAAATGAACATTAAATAACGCGTTTACATTTCTCTTTCTAGCGAATGGCAGCAAAAGGAGCCAGAAGGATCGTTCACACACTCGAGCTTTCCTCAATTGGAAGAACTGTTCCATTTGTTCGAGAAACTCGCGAAGTACTTGCACAAGGTGGTCACAAAGTTGATGGAATGTGGCTACCAAAGACATTTGGTGGAGTTATTGACGATGGTCAACTTGAATGGGTACTATGATCCCGAAAAATCGAAGGAAGAACATAATACGACTGTACAGTCGACATTTTAAGAATTAATGGTGACAGAAGTGTAAAGAGGGGGGGGCGTTCCAACGCAAACAAAACCCCCACCACAGCTCTTTCCACCACAAATCAATAAATCATACAAAAACGGAAAATAAATTACTTGAAGATTTAAGTCTCATGGCCGTGAATACCAATTTGTATTAACGTCTCGTCTGTCATAGAAAAAAAAACAGTCCTCCAGCCTCAAGTCACAAAATATATAGATACAGAAGTCAATCTACATACAAAGCGCGCTCGAGCAACGCACACATAGACACCGCTCTCGGACACGATGTCTTTGTAGCGTCTCGGACCACTCGTCGAACAGTTCTGGTTCAAACGCTCATTAGTGTGCGTCCACCGAGCGTATGTATAAAAAGTGAAGTACATTTTATTACATGGGATTGTCTTCTGTACGTAACTATTTTGTGCTCGAGTTCTTACCACTGCTGCCTAATTTAGATCCGTTACTAATGGTAAGTAACGAGATTTAGAGTCAGTGACGCAATAATGTAATTACGCATCTGAAATGAATTTTGCGTAACATTGTGTATAATTATGGCTTTTAAAGATAGTTGTGAATGGTTGTAATGAGGTACAAAAGCTAATAGGGCTACTACAGAGATTATTTTTGAGATATTTATGCAAACTTAAGGCTTGTTCTGTTCAGATGATACATGTGTAAGTGTCAGAAAAGTCTAAAAAAGAAGAGTATTTGTGTCAGTGAGCTTCACGTCTATGACGTGTTAAAATATCAACCGTGCGAGGGCGAAAGAGGGGGAAGAGCTATACAACCTATACACCTCCATCCCTTATACAGTTTGGTTTACGTCCTCAAGTAGATAGTGTTTCCCATACCATGAGGAAAAAAATAACTTTTGCTCAGCATTATGCTATGACTCGTACGCAAAACAAATCCACAGCGCTGGTTGCCTGTTGCAGGGGTATTTTTTTGTAAGAATCTTTTTTACTTGTAGTTTTTCAGCGCTTTATTTCTCGTAGTTTACCGAAAACACAAATACTCGTAATCGTAGGTTCTAAAAGACAAATGTAATCATTCTGCAAAATTTTCTTCCAAACGATATTAAATCTTCTTCCAAACGATGTTAAATTTTCTTCCAAACGATGTTAAATTTTCTTCCATACGATGTTAAATTTTCTTCTAAACGATGTTAAATTTTCTTCCAAGCGACGATGTTTACAAAACTTGTTTTCTGTTGATTCTTCAATGAATTGAGGAATGTTACTGTTAGTGTTAGAATCTCTTAATTTATATGCATTTTGCACTAGTTAGTTAACCATATTACATAGATAGCCGTTTTGTGCGGGAGTATTTAGGCACAATAATATTACTCTTTATTAGAAAAAAGTATTTGTTATATTGAACGTTTAGCGGGCTCAGTCCATGACATTTTGTTGTAATTAATTTAAGTTTGATTGCCAGTCAACTTTCCTATAGTGTGAACCTGCTTGAACGTAATTAACATTACGCTAAAGGGTTTTAAAATACGTTTTTTGTATAATTATGTTATAGTATGTATAACCTACTAATTAATGTAACTTGTGAATAGTTGGGATCTTCTTTTGTATCGACAAACGACATTTTTTTATCGGTGTTTCTGGTATTGTTTTTTCGTTTCTTGACACTAGGGAATCGAATCCCCCATGAAAATCGTAATCCCGCATGCCTACGGGATTGAAGTCAGTAATCCCGCAATAACCCTCAATAAAAAGAGAAAAATCCGAAATAAACGTTTATTAGATATTTTATACGTAATAATAATATGAAATTAGCACTATCATCTAATATATTACTAGGAATCACCGGGGGGTAAAACTCTTCAATACTAAAAAATCATAACTAACATTTGACGAAGATATCGCAAACACTGCAGATTTCTTGAACCTGTTTTTTGGAGGTTGTATTTTGTTCGCTCTGTCACGCAAATTATAAAACAGGAATATGTATGTATTTTACTAATAATCTTAAAATAAACGTGAATGGGGGAAAAACTACAAGCATAAATACGATATTTCCATATTTTTTTAAAGTCTAAGTGATTGTCGATATAAAAGAAGACCGACCCATTACGCTTTCCATAAAATGAAAAAGACATTTTATCAGTTCCAAATAAGTTTGCTATCGTGTAAACATTTTAGGTAGGAACCTAATATTATCGACTGTAGTAATCAAATATTAAATTGAATACCTGTTATTTTCTCCCACCTAATAATCATGTGATATAATTATTATTTTATGTCGAATAATGTTAATTAATACAATTTGTTTCTAGAGTGTATGTTGAGTGTCTAACTGTTAACTGTGGGTTATGTAAATAAAGTAAAAATAATTAAATATTACGATCACCTTATGTTATATATTAATAAAATATAGTTATTTTTTAGTTATTGGTTTTCATTTATCGTTGAAATATAACTTCTGTCCCATTCTGTCATGTCAACCAAGACGCTATCACTGTCCTTTTCATTTATATATTCCGTTATAATCCATTCTATCCCGTTTTGGCATCCTTAGCAAGGGGTTTCAATTTACAGAATTAGAAAATTTCGTATGATTAAAAACTAAGGATAGGTACTTACTAATAACTTGTAAATACATACAGCAGTCTTTTACAAGTGTCCTTACGCAGGACAGACTGACCCGTTGATCTAGTAGTCCACAGCGTGATTGCTGGGCTCCTGCGTTTGATCCTAAACTGGGTCAAATCTGGATTATGAACAAGGAATTTCACAATGGTAAATTAGACTTGAGCCCGACTACCCGTCTCACCTTTGTAATGAGGATAACCTGTCGCAATATAAAGAAAGAAAATGGCACAATATAAGGCACACAAACAAAAGTTATCAATACGAAATAAAAAAAAAAGAATAGGAAAAATACACTATTGAGAACAGCTGTTGCTTATGACGGGTAAACTTGTTTTACGAGTAGATTCAAGATGGCGTTGTATAAGCAGTCTCAAAAGCGCCATCTCTTGTCGAATAGCTAAATCATTATTTACTGCCATCTGTCAACGAGTAGACCAACTCATTTCTTGTTTACTATTTGTGATTATTTTTTATTATTATATCTTATCAATGATTTAGCAAAATATTGGTCTATAACACATTCATTTTTATATTAATTTTTTAATTATAGTTTTCACTATATTAATCAGTTGAGAAGTCAACAGTGATAAAGTTCAGTTTCATTTATTATCCGTCGCGACAGTGGCGCCAATATTTTCCTTATAATCAGACTGTGTTTTCACGATACTTCATTCTACCGCAATTCGTCCTAGGGTTGACATCCTATCCTAATCAGTGCGAAACATTGAAGTGAAAGCCGGGATTTCCTGCAATCTACTGTTGATTTCCTTGGAAAAATTTGGAATTAATTTCAGTTTTTGTTACAAAACACATAAATTTTGTGAAAACGAAATATTAAGTGCACATCATCATTGTTTATAGTTATCGATCGGAGAGCAATTTTCCGCGATCGGACTCAGTTTTCGTCGCGTCGAAGACGATATTTTACCAAAAACGTTAAAACCCAAGTATCACCGTCACCGCCGAGATGGCGTTCATGATGCCTGTAGTGAAGAAAGATTGGGACCTGTACAACACGCAGCGGTCTCGCCGGGTGTCCGAGTCAGCGGAGAAGCCGGCGCTGGGCGGACGCGTCCGCAAGGTGTCGGAGTCTCGCTCCGAGGGCCCGGCGCTGTCGCCGCGCGCGCACACCCTCAGCCCGCACCGCAGCGTGCCCGCCATGCGCTCGCTGTCCTACTGCCGCGCGCCGCCGTCCCGAGCCTCGCTGCGCACTGCCGCCGACAGCCCCAGCAAGGGTTCGGGTAGTCCCAAGAGCGTGCCGCGCGAGGACAAGTTCCACAGCAGGTTGGTGGAGAAGTTGAAGCGAGCCCTCGGGCGTTCGGAGTCGAAGAGCGAGGAGAGAAGCTCGTGAGCTAACGCGTGCTTGTGTGCAGGGCGCGCGCCGAGTCCCCCGAGCGCCACTCGCGCTGCGGAGCGTGCGTGCCCTACCTGTGACCGCGCGGCGGAGCGCCCGCTCGCGGCCAGCCCGGCCCGAGCACGGCCGCGGCGACACACTATCTGTGATATGTTTCCGATAGTGAACTCAAGAGATGAGTAGACAATTCATGAATGTGCTAACTAACCGCCTAAGGTCTTTCGGACGCTGAGAACCTAACGTTTGAAGTTACACCGACACAATGCAATAGTTTTAGTTGTCATACATTTGATTTGCTTTCCTTAACTGTTGCATGTTTGTTAGTCGTTATCGTACCGTATATATCATAAAGATCAGGTTGTCAGTTTAGGTTGTATATGCAAGTACGTTGTATGGATTTTAAGACTGCGTTTAGTTTAAGCACTCCCTGGGGTTCGATAAGTATTAATTGAAAAATCGCCCCGGAGGTCACTAGAGGTTAGTTTGTGGCAGTTTGAGAAGGGTATCTGTGATTCGTTATTTTGTAAGTAACGTGGATTTATTTATTAAGCTGAAAGGGAAATTGCATTCAGTTTTACCTATTGTTTGTGAGAGTCCTTATTGTAATAACATTTGATGTAATTTTATTGTTTACCAACACATTGTATTTGTTTTGTTCAAAATTAATGACAAATTTTTAATTTAATTCAAATTCAGTAGCAGCTTCATTTGGCAATTGGAAAGTAAACATTGAATTCAATACGATGGAGTGATACATTGTTATAATACTTGTACTGTAGTTGTAATAAGAGTACTTTATATTAACGTACACGTACACGTAGTGCAAACTGTCGATATGATAATTGTAAGCAGTGTTGTATTGTAGTCATCGATGTAATAATACAATGATAATTTATTTATATGAAGAGCGGGGCTAGCCCTGTTTTACAAACACTTTTGTTATGATTTCGCTTGATTTTATTATGATGTTATCTTGTGACTGTATCTGGACCAGCTTTGTTAATAGTATTATCAGTCAGTGAAACTGAATTCGATAATAGTGATATAAAGTAAGATGTATCATAAAATTCTAAAATTAAGGCATATCTCGATGAGATTTTGATGAGAGCTTGATAGAGCGCTGTTTCGATGTATTTATTTCGTTTGCAAAGTTTAGATATCAAAGTTCCTTATGCCTATTGACTACCACTAGGTAGTGGGTAGGCCTATGTAAATTCTTAGATATATGCATTAGTTTTATACGGTATCAAATTCAAATTCTTATGTCGTTAAGTATTATTTTGCAAACACTTTCAAAATTTCATGCATTGTCAACGATGTCTAATCTGATGATTTCAACTATTAAATACTTAAATATAAAGCTTATTCTGACATACATTTTTTATTTATCATTTAACACCCTTTGTAACTCATTGCCATACTCGGTTTTGAGTGAGACCTTACTTACCATAGATATTGAATTGATCGAGGAAAACTTTCCTATATGTGTATATTAGCACATAAAGTTGGCGCTCTCTAAAGAAAACATGACAAATTGTCGTATTGCCTACAATTGGCCACGTGTGCTGTCAACTAAAATAGAAGTATTAACGACAAAGCTAATAAAGTAACGAGGAATGTCCGCATCTGTAGACTTGGCGGGCGAATTTTGGCAATGGAGGCACATTAACAGAAGTGAAACATCTAGAGATGTTCGCAAAGGGATTTGTCATCATCGTCATCTCGCCCAAAAGACATCCACTGCTGAACATAGGCATGCCTCCAAGTGTCACCTCAACGACCGGTCCTGTGCTTCTCACATCTATTGGATTCTCGCGATCCTCACCGGGTCATCGGACCACTTTGTGTTGGCCGTCCAAAGAGATTACATTTTTTTATGTTAATGTGGTCGCACAAGCTTTCTACACAGCAGGAACGTCGATCAGGATCGGAACGTTGACGAAACATTTCAATGTTCAATTAAAAAACAAGAAAAAAAATGCAATATATTAAGGTTAGCATCCAGCCTAACTGGAATACAGGATAAAGATCAATGATGACTGTCTACAAGAAACTGTTGCCTAAAACCGGAAAACAGTGATCCCGTGCACGTCCACAGAAATGTTCAGAGGGACAGGGATGCGCTAACAGGCGTTGTACAGAGAAATTCCGGGGTGGTATTGGTGAGATAAAAATTCCATACGGGACGTGCTTTTTTCAGATTTTCCCCGATAGAAAAAAAAAGCAGGCGTGATACACATTTTATGGTAATGAGATTTTAAAGTGCCTCTTAGCGAAGACTATAATCGATTTTCACTTTATCTTCCTCCTATTGAATTCACAAAATGTGGAAAATTTCAGGAAAATTAAATATTACAGTAGTTATAAAGGTTTATTTTATAGACCCCCTATACCATAATTACAGCAGGCTCATAATGGTTTATTAAACAATATTCACTATCCAACTAATGACTCTACAGACACCAAACGTTAACATAATCTTAAGTATCGAATTCGCTCATTCAACAAGTCGACACCTGAATGACTCTGGCTTTCAATACGTCGACAACTTTCGCGTTTAATAGCCAATTAGGCAGTAAACACACTGGCTACAACCTGGAATATTACCAGGGGTCAGATCAATCGCTGGCGTATATGGATTCACTAATGTAGGTAAGATTGTTCTCGAACCGAGCTGAAGTTTCCGATGTAGAGTTGTAAGCGTTAGTTTGAACTTAAAAAGCTTGATTCAAGACAATAGGCTTGTAATTTGTGACTTTAAAAGATTAGTTCAAGTGAGACGTAGTTTAGTTTTCCATTTATTTATTTACAAGTAAATTAACTACGCCTACTTGCAGATTACAGAGGATTATCCACGGCATTGTAATTTTATAAAACAATGATAACTTGAGATCATACGCCACATACATTTTGAAAATAAAATAGAATTTACAAATAACAAATAGGTAGTATATGAATTTCCACTAAAATAATAAATCATGTGGCAAAACAAATAATATGATGGTTTACTTATCTTTCATCCATCTTCTCACAAAATTTTAGACACTGGCGACACACATCTATCCATCTCCCAGCAAAATTCATCATTTGACACTAGTTTTTTTCCGCCTCACTCCTGTGAAACCATTTTAATTTTGAATTTTTTCAGGATCAATGAAAATCAAAATAGTGTAGACACTTTTAAATTTTCTGAATGGTATCAGGTGTCAGTAGATCTTATATCCAGAGAACGTTTAAAAAAATGCTTTCTTTAAGTATTTATTTATTAATTCATGAATCCCCAAGCGACCACCGGTGGCCGCGCATCTATTGTCTTACTATTGTGTCTCTAATTGACGGTATCTGAAGGGTTAATAAGACAACTTTAGGTCTACAATATTTGTTAGTAGCTCTTATTTCTATATTAGTACGTAGGTATACAAAATATATAATAATACTAGGATAAAACTTTCCGTAATTTTAATTATGATAAATTAAAATCTACTCAAACTTTATAATTAATTATCAATGATATTTGAAAAAGCACTGAAAACAATATCTAGAGTATACTAGAATGGTCAATAAATTAAAATGTCAAAACTAAAAAATGTCAGAGGAAAAGTGTAATGCAAATTCGATAAATATATCGAAACAATAAAATAAATTATATTATTATAAAAGAGTTTATAATTTCAAAAAATTATTAAAAGATATTGTGACCGAGGCCCAGAAATCGCACGTGTGTCAATAGCATCGCAGACCATAGCTTCTCTCTCGAACTTTCCGACGTACTGTGATGTAGATGAACACAGTTCGATCTCTTTGAACATAATGATTGGATGTTTAATATGACATAATACACCAAAGAGTATCGCTCATTGACTCAGTAACATATTTATTTGCAGATGATCAAAGGTTGATTCATGTCAATAGACTATTATTGAATGTCATTTATGACTTTTGTATATTTAAATAAAAAAATAAAATAAAAAATATATATTTAGCTAGTAGGTACATAAAATGTCACATTTAAAATCAAGATAAAATAAAATTAAAACAAAATATAATTTTTTTTTAGTCATTAAAACTCTGACAAGGCCCGCGTTAGAGTGGGAGAAATCATCGGACGATTTCCCAAAAAAGCACAAATTAAAATTAAATCTTAAATTATAATTCATAATATAATAAGTTTCAACTCAACATTATCTTTATCATAAAAGAGCTTTATTATTTCGAAACGAGGGGTGAAACAAATTAATGCTGCTTGGACCTTTCTAGGGCTCACAACTGCGATCAATAACACGATATTATGGGTAATGAAAGTTCTCGAATGCTCGACGAAATAAAAAGATGTAACTATGTGTTCGCGCTAATGGTCGTTTAGCGCTTATTACAGTCGTTAGCACACTTTGCACTCGTTTATAGGTTCATTCATGTCAATTTTGTTTATTTGTAGACATTTCTGAGTTTATTCGTAAAGGTCAAGGCGGTGTGGCATGATGAATTTAGCATGAGCATACCTTTCAGCCTTAATGTTTCAGTTCCAGGAATGGGAACTTAGATATACAAATTAGCGTCGAAAAATAAATTGTTTTTGATAGCCTAATTTTAAATACATATGTCCTGGAAGTCCGGAGCACAAAGGGCAACTGATGGAACCAGGGGTCAGGGGAGAGTCAGTAAAAGTTTGACATACCTCACACATCACCCAAAACGCGAATAAATACTTGATTATTTCCCAAACCAATTATAATTTCTAGAAAGTGTAATTAGTTAGTTAGTGGTGGGTGAGTCATATAATTTTCCGTAATAAATAAATATTAATGACCGGAATAAATATGAAGATAACATTATATTAAATGTTTTATTTAATGGCAGTTATGATAAGCTATGTAATTTGCATTAATACAATAAAGAGGTAAAGTTTTTTTTATGATTTTTTGTTTGTAGTAATATCATTGAAAGTAGGTACCTATTGATCCGAGTGTGAAAATTTTTTCACCGATAGAAAGCTGGTTTATTCCCGAGTGGCATAGGCTATATTTTATGTATACGGGCGAAGCCGCAGGCAAAAGCTAGTAAATTATAACAAAAGATATTCGTCATCTTTGATAATTTGTAGATTAGGTATCAACCTACTTATCTAGGAGTAACGAGCCTACGTGTTGAGGTACCTACGTGAACAACCTACTAATCTGTTGGAATCTTCTTACATCTATAGCGTAACCTAAATTACTGGTTGCCTTGCGGTGGAAATTTCCTTCAGACGGGCTGAAGAGTCAAGTAACGAACTTAATTGGCTTTGGTACAGTCATTGCGAACGTTCACGAGTGATAACTAAAATTTGCGGTTTTGAACGGACTTGTTGTTTTCAGTGATGCTGAGTACATACATATATGGAGCTATTGGGATTTGAAATGTTTTAATTTAATGCCGATGAACTTAACTTATATTTTATTCATTTGATAGCTGGTCCAAATTTTCTACATAATAAATGATACGAGTTCGAAAATATTCTTTTGACACATAAGATAACTCGCTGCTGCCAGCGGCTTCGCCCGCATGAATTTAGACATCTCCTGAAGGTCATGTCCTGAAGGAACATACTCCTAGGATAAAAAAGTATTCTATGTACTATTCCAAAGCATGGTCTATTATACCCTTGTGTAAAATTTTATTCAAATCCATTTTGCCGTTCGAGCTTGAAGTAGTAACAAACATTATACACACATACTTTTGCCTGTACAATATTAGTGTTTAGTGTGATGTGATTATCTAAATAAAAAGTAAATCCTCTATACCGTACCATACTAAGATCGTATGATTATCATCGTCTTAGAATCGTGTCACCAAAAATTATTCTTTGTATTGAAAAGTTTGAGACTATGTTTACTGGACCGTCCCGTCATTAATCGAGTTGTTTATGTTGTGTTTCTTTCCATGTGTTTTTCCTTTGATAAATTTCTAGCATGGTCATGTTATCTGACATAATGGCTAGACTCCCTAATATCTTTCTATACTTTGATGATTTTCTTCCTACAAATTACAGTTTATTTATTTACTTTATTGTAGGTACACCTTATATAGTGAAGAGGACAAACATTTATTAATTCATGAATCCCCAAGCGACCACCGGTGGCCGCGCATCTATTGTCTTACTATTGTGTCTCTAATTGACGGTATCTGAAGGGTTAAAAAAACAAGTATACATTGGGTGATCTTATCGCACAGAACAAACTACAGACAACCTTTGGATGGGCTGAAAAAAAAACAAATACCTACTTACGTAGATTTGGGCCCAGCAGTGTACAAAAGTAATTCCATTAATTATTATTAGTTTTTTTGAATTTTCACTTATTTTGTTGCCGATAGTACAAGATTTAATATTGGCATAGATTTACAATTTAATCTGGAGCAAAATAATCTATTTCAAAAACGGTAGGTAAATTGAACAGAGGCGGTTGCCTGTGCTGTAATTTTATTCTACTTAGGAAATATCGTGGGTGCTTCGATCAACGTAAATTATTGACTGAAGGGTGGGTGGATAAAATACTTGTGGAAAATTACCTACTAGATACGTAAAGAGTCTGAAGGACAGTGTACACAAACAATAATAATTCCTTTCATTTGGATATTTCACGTTTGGAAAACAGACCACTTTTTCAAAAACTAGATGAAGCGACGAATTTTAATATTATATCATTGTCCTTCGGATTGTGGCAGAAACTATGTTGCGTAATAGGAAATATGTCTAAAATTTTTTAATTCGTACTTAATTTTTTTTTTCATTTTTATTTTCAAGTTTTTTTAAATTTCAAAGTTGTTGATAAAGGAAAAGTCCAGCGTGGTTTTTGACGTCAAAGTTCATGACGTCCATATTGCCGTAATAGAGAGACAGATACCTATATTTATTTAAAATGATTATACTTCGTTTGCTTTGCTACAAGTTTTGATATTTAAGAAAAAAATATATTAATAAAAAAATATTATTATACGTAAAAAAATATATTTGTTCATGCAGGTGCGTCACAAGTTACAGATGACACTAATCTTCGATTTTGTTGAGATTTCGTGAGAATGTACCTTCTTTTTCAAGATTTTTAAATTTTTTCTGTTCTGTTTACCACCGAAGTTGTATTTTTCTTTCAAATGCGTTTAGGTGTTTGCTTTAAATTATTATTCGAAGAACTGCAAACTTACAAAGAGTGAACACAATCGTAAGTTAATCAATTTCTTTTGCTTGTTTTTCTATGAATTCCGTTTCCTCTTTGCTTTTCTTGTGTAATCATGTTGTTTTTGTAGAAGAGTTCTGACAAAAGTTTTTATGACGAGTTAAAGATTATTTGAGGACAATATTTTTCATGAATTTTGGGTATAGATATACCGGTATCCAATCAATCGGACCTAAGTACTTTTCCTTCAAAAAGAACGTAGGATACTTTCTACAAAGGAATCTATTATAATACCTCATCATCTTCCTGCCCTTATCCCGTTTTATTTGGGGTCGGCGCAACACGTTTTTTTTCTTCCAATCTGTTCTGTCACTCGTCTCGCTATCACTGACTCCCTTTTCTTTCATAGCACTTCTCACACAATCCATCCATCTTTTCTTTGGCCTCCCTCTCCCTCTCCATCTATTCACATGTAAACTCATAACTCTTTAAGCAACATGCGTTTCATCCCTCCTCTTTACATGACCATACCAAGATAAACGGTTTCCTTTCAACTTTTCAGTCACTGGTGCCACTTGCAGACTTCCTCTAATATACTCATTTCTCACTTTATTCATTTTCATCACACCACACCACCAAAGGAATCCATAATAATACCTAATACAATTTCTTTCAGACCACAAATATTCCATAGTGTTAGTAAAATTTTAAAAATTAATGTTAGTATCTTTTCAGATGTAATAATAAATATTTAATGTCTGTTTGTGTTTTTGTCTGTTAAATCTATGAAGAAAAGTGGCTTCCAATAGCCGGCTTCCAATAGGCGAAACCTCAGGCAGAAGCTAGTATACCAACCTAATGAAATTGAGTTAGTTATGTAGATTGTATGTGCCTGCGTACCTAATAACAATATGTAATCAAAACATGTTCAGACAAGTTACTACATGTTTGAATTAAAATTTTATTACAAATTCAGAACGTGTTACCTTTAGCTGAGATAATGGTGTAAATACCTAATCTAATCAAGTACCTATAGCTATATGTGAAGTTACTGGGGCCAAGGGTCTGCTTCTGAAAGATTTGGCCCCGGTACGAAAGGCAACGAAGGATCAGGAGTGGGTTTTTATTCAGTAAAAGTTTGACACTATCTCCCGCTCAACCCAAGGGCGCGTGGATGTTCTTGGATGATTTTATTTATTTTTATTTTAGTCAGTAAAAGTCTGATACATCCTTCCACCCTTCCTTAGAGCGGGAGAAGTCATTGGATTATTTCTCACCTTAAAAAGAAAGTAGTTAGGCACAGTATCCAAGTAGTATACAGATAGACTTACAAAATAAATTATATCGCTACAAAGAGGATGAATGAAGATTGAGGTGACAGGCAATACTTACCTAAATATAGAAGAAAATATTCCTCTAAGTATTTATTTTACTAAAAACTCGTAGTTTTCAGTCTCTTTTATTCCTGACTCGATTAACATTTACAAGAGAATTAGGCCATTTGCGTGGGACGATTTAATTCATAGGATTTTTTTAGAAAATCCGCATGTTATGTAGGCAGCACAATCAGGCGAATTAGAGCATGGCTTTCTAACCGTGTTTTTGGGATAAAATTAACATGTAAATTGTTACGCTTACCTGAATATTGATGTTCGTTTTCAGCGGTGAGATAGAAGGTATAAATAGAACACGGATTAATTTAATTTAGACTACGGCTTCACACTAATCCTTACTTTAATATTATAAAAGCGAAAGTGAGTTTGTGACGTCTTTACGCCTAAATGGCAAAACCGATTTGATGAATTTTGGTACAGGGATAGTTGGGACCCTGGAGACGGACATAGGCTATTTTTTTTAATGTTAGAAAAGCGGGGAGGAAGAAAAGGGCAGAGGAATTAAACGCGGGCGAAGCAGCGGGTAAAAGCTAGTATGTATTATAAAGATAAAACTTTGTATATGCACGTGTGTGAGTGTCTAAGGTTGTTACACCTTCACGTTCAAAAGGCTGAACAAATTTGAGTGAAATTTGGCAGCCAGATAGACTTTTTATTTTGGTGGATAATTATATTCCTTCTAGTTCAAAATCATTCAAACAATCACAGCTTCTGACGTGTGTTTATCTCATTAATATTTCTATGATATTGGTTTCAGAAATAACTGTCATGGCGTTTTGTTTTCAAAACACTTACTTCAAACAATACACTAATTGCTAACTAACTTAACTTTCATATTCCCTACAGACCCTTTCATCAACCTTCCTTACTCCTTCCTGACTAAGTTGGGGTCGGCTTCTATTCAAATCGGATACAGCTGGACACCGGAAACATGGAAAGACTATCTGAACTCCACAACTCGGTGATTGACAAGACTGGTGTTACATTTTCTTGATTCTGACCATCCTTGACCGACTGCTTAACGTGCCTTAAGGAATTTGCGAGGAATCTCGGTATGTTAAGACGATTACCCATCCACCAACCAACCTCGAAAGAGTTACGGTTCTTGCAAATGGCAACTGAAAGAACAGTGTGAGTCAGTAAAAGTCTGACACTCTCGCTCTACACAGAACGGGAGAAATCATTTGATGATTTCCACGTAAAAAAGCATATATCGCGGATATTATACGTAAATGATACCAAAACGAGCTTAAGTAGGTACCTCAATGGACGATGGGGTAGTATCACAAATTACTAGTTATGCTGTTTTTCGGCTCCAAAAAGCTAGCTAGCGGTATTCACAAAGAAAAGTCAATGAAAAAAGGTCAGATAAGGGAAGGCTTCGCTAATAATATTGTAGCTTTGTGCGAAGCTTATAAAGGATAGTCTGTGGGTCTCATTTTCCTGTTCCAAAACAGGTCTAATAATAAGATGTTGGATAATATTATCAGGAACTACTAAGAAAAGTCTTGCTAGAATAAGATTTAACTTAACCTCTAAATTGGATTTAAACTAGGGGTATACACAAATAAAGTATTCTCATTTGAGATTTTCGCCCTAATCTGTGTGTTTTTTTATTCATATAAACTAGTTCTTGACTGCGAATCCAACTGACTGTAAGCATTGATGCAATTCGGTAATGGTGAATCGTTCTAGTTTAGAGCTTATTCACTATAGCCTTGAATACACCTAAATTATCTATATTTAATTATATAAAAAGAAAAACTGACTGACTGACACATCAACGTAAAGCTGAAACTACTACGACTGTGACTGTGACGGAGTGTGAAATATTGCACAATACTTCCTTTTATGACGTAGGCGAGCACTATTAGGGGATTTCCCAAAATTCACCTTTTAAGGGGAGGAAAGGGGGGTTCAAAGTTTGTGTGGAGAAACCTACTTTCGCGGGCGAAGCTGGCAGAAGCTAGTCATATATAAACTCCAGTCTTTACGAAGTGTTAGAACCGGTTTTATGCAGTTTTTCCCTTTTTAATTCCGCAAAAGCGATGATGAAATACCAATACATAATGCAAATGACATAAAAGAAGTAAACACTGTGATGACTGATGTTCTCATCCTGCAGTTTACCTTCAAGATGGATTGCAAACGAGACCATACTCTACTTGATTACTGCCGCGCCCGCGTGGGGTTTCCGTCACACTAATTGCATTAAACTAATCTAATATAGACAAGGGAAGTGTGAAAGAGGCATACGTATATACACAGCGCCGGTTGCGTACAAATGGTACAAAAATATCAATGATGTATATTATAGAACAAGTAAATAATACACCCCATTAGAAAATTTATTATTTATTATCATAATTTAAGCACTGAAACTTTGATACTGGCTGTTGAAATGAATTTTAACAGCCATCGTTTCGCATAATTTGCAACTTTTTTGTAACAAATCTTAAAAAAAAAACACGGTATATACTCGTACCGGAGTTTTTTTTTCAGAGAACCATTGGCCGACTTACTTTTGGTTTCCAAAAAAACATTGGATCTTTAAAAAAAACGAAAGTTGTGAAAAAGAAAAAAACTAATTTCAGCACATTAAAGACGATGTTTTTTATATCCGTGATGTTTTGGTATTTTTAAATATCGTTTCTCCACTTTTAAAAGTACGACAATGTCAATGCCTGGTTCATGTAAAAATAGTGTTGACACAGTCGATATTCGACGGCACTTTTGGCTGAAAGTTTTAAAATAAATTTTATAAATAACTTATTGAGTTCTTGAAGATGGAGATCATCTTCGCTATGTTGTATATCAACAGTAAAAATGACTCGAATAGTTAACTATAGAAATGAGTTTTATATTCCTAAAACCTGAAAATGGGAGTTAAATAAAAAATGTGGAACTGCAAGATATTTCCTTCATCTGTTTCTTTTAAGCTTCTTTTTTAACTTTTTTTCTTTAAGCTACAGATATATTCAGAAAAGTTTTCAAATAATTTAGAATTTGACTGCAAAAGAGTTATTTTACTAGGTGATAATCGGATGAAAGTAGTGTTGGTGAAGAATTTTTTTTTAGTGTTAACACGGTAGTAAGGAGAGAAGAATAAATATAATGCATGGATTGTATGAAATAGAGTGCTCATGCATCTGAGTAATATAGATACAGTTACATAAAACAAATATATGCCATCACGGATACCTCAGAATAGCTAACCTTAGTAAGGTCGAGATATAATTATACAGAATACCGTAAATGGATAGCAAAATCTAACAGATGCTGTAAACATAGGAAGTAGATTACGTATCTTACGATATGTAAAACATTTCCTGACTCAGCGGGTGTAGTTCTCATTGAATTTATAGGTATTATGGGTTATTTATAGAAAACTAGCATTGCCAGCGGCTTCCTTCACGTGAAAATCGAAAATATATCTCACAGAAACTTCTTCTACTACCGGTACACGGACAGTTTACTTTGTTCTAAACCAGGCCTTGCCATCTACTTCTTTTTGACTATGAGAAATTATCAAAGTTTTCCATTCAAGATTGAGTAAGACAGGTGCCTTATGCCTTTTAGAGCCGCAGTGATTCTCTCTCGTTTCAAATTCCATCAGAATGCGTTCAGTCGATTAGTAGTTCTATCAAGACATACATAGGAATGTCAGTTCGGGAAGTCACCACTATGTGGACTACCGAGAATATACGGTGGAGCATTCGGTAGAGGGCAGAGCACCGCCCCGTGTCTTCGTGCGGGCGATTGGCCACAACGATCTCTCGTGCCGGGGCTTGGTACAGGCCATGGTCCGAAGCGAGGAGGAGTGGCAGGCGGTCGCCTTCTTCTGCGAAGCAGTACTGCTAGTAAAGGAGGTCGCACGTGGGAAACAATATGTCAAGACATACATCTTTTACATTAAGATACAATACTATTAGTACTCGTAGGTACGATAGCAATGAACATGACAGAATAACAACATGCAGAAGTAGGAAGAAATTATTTTAATAGACTTTTAAACGATTTGAATCTCATTAGCTGCATACAGCAAATAAATATTGCAGTAAGTGGGCAATAATCTATACAGTAGGATGTTTTTGAGTTCGCACTAGTTATTTATTTAATATCAATTGCATTATTTGTTAGAAGTTTCATTTAAAAATTATAAACTCATTATCGTCATTCTTCTGTCTTAATCAAATATTTTTAGAGTTGCTGTATATGTCTTCATTTTGCCTAATTTTTATTTAAATAGTCATCACAGTATTAACTTCAAACTCATAATACACTTTAATACATTTCCGATAGCGAACGATGTTTACTCCTATAAAGTTCCCATTTTCTAGTTTAATAACATCTCTAGTTTGACCTAATTTCATTTCGTTCAGTAGTTCACCAATCTGCACGGAGATTAAATTTTAAAGTTCTTGTTCGATGCTCTAAATCCGTAATATAGAAAAGTTTTAACAGTGCTTTAGGAAATGTTGTAAACTGTTCTAATTCTGAAACTGATTATTTCTTATTGCTCTCAATTTGATAAAGTGTGCATTGTTCTAAGTGTTATAGTCCAGAACGTAAAATATAATAGTACACATGTGTGCATACGTTACTCGTGTAAGCCCTCTTTATAGCTCTATTGATGAAGTGTTAGAACTAATAATAACCGATCGAGTCGAACTCACACTGACGTTTCGTCAAAACTATTAGCCAAGTTGCTAATCTGCAATAGTTAACGCTAGTAGAAAGCTTCAAATGTACGGGAACGACGTCATCTAAGATTTAATTAGTATTGTCACCTTTATATTTACTACTGCTCACTTTTGTAAGACGATAGAGACTAGTCTCCACGACACAGGGGATCCTAGTGTGGAGACTAGGGCCATATCAATTATTGTAACACATGTATTCTGAACAATAAATTATTATTATTATTATTATTATTATCTCAACGCTCAGTCACGTGGTCAGAACAAAAGAATTGGCGGCTTGCTTTCAATTTGTTCTTTTGTTCGGGCAAAAGCGAAGCGTTCGACGCAAGCGAAATGGTTGTAACTTGGCTAGGGGGGCAGGTACCCGTATGTAAATAGTTCGAATCAGTTTGTGTCGTTTTCGGACATTTTCCTATCCTGTACTATAAGACTAAGGGCGCGGGAAGCTCAAATCGTTGAACGATTTCGATGTAATTTGGCACACGGGTATACCATGTTCTCGAATAGCATAGGATAGAATTTATTATCTCTAAAGTATTTTCCATTGGGATAATTTTCACGTTTTATGCTGGCGAGGACGCTGGCTGAAGCTTTCTTCATAAATTTGGTTTTCTTGTATCTATTATGAACCTGTTTCAGTAAAACCACCAAAGATCACTCTACCTGTTCAGTAACTAGCATTGCACCTGTTAACGTATATAAGGGAGCTCGAGCCCCGGTATGAAGGCTAGAAGGAACGGGATGGGTTTTGACTCTAGTCTGATACTATCTCCCGCTCCGCCATTGCGCGTCATTGGATGATTATTGCCCACCATAAAAAAAGGCCCTCAATTTCAGCCTAGGTATAAACAACATAACGATGTCTTGAACGAAAAACCGATATTATGTCACCATCGATATTTGTTTCCATGACAATATCGATACAAATAACTCATGATGTACTTGCCCTCTGCCACAAAGATAAAGACCACACGCTTATAACGCTGGCAGTTATTACAAGTGCCTTATTAATGAGTCTATAAAACTAACCTACAGTAACCGGATTAAACCAGATCGGAAAACTGAGGCGGATTGTTCTGTGTATGCAACGACAGCTAAATGTAAACGTACCGGGAAAGTTATAAAGAAAATATTATTACTTCTCTGATGCTATATCGATTGTAATGGTAGTTCAATGTTTTTATATCCGTTGTATTAGGGAAGTAATTCTTGTGTTTTTAAAGGAACACCTCAGTCATAAACTATCAATAATACTTCAAATTTCTATAAATTTTGACAAGGTTTTCATAATTTTATGATTGTTCTCAATGTTTTTTCTTTATGAGGTAGGACATTCTGGTGTATTAAGTTATGACTTTCAGTTGGTTTCGTTAAGTTTTCACTTCTGTTTTTTTTTTTTCATTGTTTTAACGAAAGTGTCCTGTAACTATTTCAAATCCTACAGATTTACATATATTTAATTTATTACTTTTGTGATTCTTTATTCGTAAAATGTAAAATCTACGTAATTCTAAACTCATTCTTAAAACAAAAATCAAAATAAATAAGAAGAGATAGAAACACCATTGGTGGGCACCAATGGTGTTTCTATCTCTTCTTATTTATTTTTTCGTGGATGGAAGGGTGCGGGATAATTTGAAACGCAAAAGGTAACTGAAGGAACACGGGTGGGTTAAAGTCAGTAAAATTCTGACCCTCCTTTACGCTTCAGTTAGAGAAGGAGGATTTATTTTATTGATCGAAGAATAAGTATATGGACGTCATAAAAAACAAGCAGCCGTGCTGTTTACTGACACCAACTCATAATTTTAATGTTCTAAGTCATACGTCTGTATTCCTTTGTGCTAATCTTATGTCCATAAAACAAATGAGTCAAGTATTCTCTATTTACGAGATATATTCATAACACGACATTTTTATGATGGATAACTATTGTACCAACTGTACAATAGTTTAACTTTTCTCTAGTTTTATCTGCTTTGCTTGTGTTATTTTATAAATATCGAAGATGTCTTCGATGTCACATGTAAAGTATAGAACGTTCTGGCTAATACTAGAGATATAACTTGTGTACAATTAGTAGAGGTATGTAATAATGTAGGCTTCATATCATTATCATTTCAGGCGAAAAACGTCCACTGTTGGACATAGGCCTCACCCAAGTGAGGCCACAATGAACGGTCTTGTGCGTCTCGCTTCCATCGGAATCCCGCAACCCTTACCAGGTCATCGGAGCAGAGTTAATATGCCTTATTGTAAAAGTATTATTAATCCCTATCCCTACTAATATTATAAATGCGAAAGTAACTCTGTCTGTCTGTCTGTCTGTCTGTTACGCTTTCACGCAAAAACTACTGAACGGATTTAGATCAAATTTGGTAGGTAGGTAGAAGAGACATTCGAATAACACATAGGCTACCTATATTTCCATTGCTTAGCACGGCTTTCTGTCCGCGCGATATAAACAATAGTTCACGCAGGCGAAGATGCAGGCGGAAAGCTAGTTTCAAAATAAATTCACACACATCATCACATTTCTATAAAACAAGAGATTTACCAAAATGAACTCGTACGTAAATAAACCGTCAACTATTATAATTAAAAACCATGTTTTATTTTCCTACATGTGCCAAATGGTATTTTCGTTGGCAATTTTAAAATAAATAGGATGATTGAAAGTTAAAGCAGACAATTTGTAGAACACTGGCCAGTATTATCCAATAGTGTATTGCTGTCCTTTAAAATTAAAGTGATCTAACTCAAATATTTAAATTTGTGGGAAAAGTATATTTAAATATATCTCTTTCGTATTTCTTTCTTCTACTAGTGATTTGTGTTCTTTTTCACTGCAGGAGTGTAAAATTGATCTTTAGAGGTCAGTTTATAGTAAAAGTAGTGGCATACAAGCTCAAAGTTTATATGCTACATTTTAAAATTGTTGTTGATATTAAGATAACAATTACATTTCTATAAAACAACAGCCCCCCTAGCCAAGTTACAACCGTTTCGCTTGCGTCGAACGCTTCGAGTTGACCTTGCCGCCAATTCTTTTGTTCTGACCACGTGACTTGAGCGTTGAGACGGCGTTATTCCCGTACATTTGAAGCTTTCTACAAGCGTTAACTATTGCAGATTAGCAACTTGGATAGGTAGGGGCACAGGTTTGCTAAAAGGCACTCATACCTAGATGTGTATAACGTCGACTATTATAATAGTATTAATATGAGTTTTAATTGTATCTCTCCCGATTTTCTTTCTTCTATTCATAATTCAAGCTCATATTCAATGCAAGGATGTAGAGCTTTTTAACATCAGTTTAATACTAAAAAAAAATTTACAGGATTTTTGAGTTAGGCCACTTTCATTCCAAAGGTACCATTAGTGAATCGAAATTGTGTTGCAAAGTGCTGGCTGTAAATCAATTGTGGAACAAATTATGTTGAACTGTTTAGTCTCCTCCACATCTTGGTGGTGGATGACTTTAGCGTCCAATATTTATACTTCTGCTGTTTGAAGACTTACCTATTTTAATCACATTCAACGTTTCGGGCTGATCCATTTCTTAGATGTATACATACATATGTACATAACCCACCAAAAACATTTCATGTAAAATGTTGCCACGACGACCATATGTTTGCCGTGTGAAAAAGATCAGATCTCATGTAGAGCCAAGCTTCTGAATCTACACGGCCTAACTCTACCGACCCTAACTTCACAAATTCTACATATTAGTAAAAACGTATGGCTTCACCGTTTCGCTACCGTCGTGGTGGTGACGAGAATATACAGTTACTGAAGTAAGTAACGACCAGCCAAGCCACAAATTTTTACTGATATGTAGAATTTGTGAAGTCGGCAGATCAGCCTTATAATGTTCCTACTACTGGGACTCAAGCTTCCTCTCTTAGAGAGGGAATAGGTCGTAATCCACCACGTGAGCGCTGCTGATCGGGTAATACAGTGGTTAGGTTTTATTTGATATGTTAGTGATTAATTGAGATGTTTTGGCTGATAATATGTGGGCACTGCTTGTTTATCTCGATGAGAGTTTACCAAATGAAGATTTCAATCTCAATACTGAGGATACAAAACAAGTTGTGAATGTACAGATCATGATGAAAGGAAACAACCTACTGTTGACTGATTGAAGATACACAAAACTATCATGTACGCTGACTCACAAACATTTCAATTTATTATTATTGACGTAATGTTTTAAAATCTAATTCACGCTGTGGCGCAAAATATCTTCAGACAAACAGTACAATTAGTGTTTAAAGTACCTTACAGTGTTTCAAACTCGTGCTACTAATGACGACCACTAAATCTATAATTGGAACATTCACATTAGGCAAAGCGTTTTTACTGTCGTCTAAATGTAGGCTTTAGTCTAGATTGTAAATTGCAAGTTTTTTTGGAGTTAAAACGTATTATATATTTTTGCAGACTTTACTGATTTCTCTTTTTTAATTTAACTTGGACATAATGTGGTCAAGGAGAGGACTTCCTTGAATGTAATTGTTCAATTCTGGTGGTTCCTTTAGCCTTGGAGGCGTTTCTTTATATTAAAGACAAACATTTTATTCGTCGTTTCTGAGATATAATTAAGTGGCACACGGGCTTCAAAAAAACGCCGCTTCAAACTTCTTTTTGAGGCGGCCTTTTTTGTGGCTTGTGTGAAAAAACTCTTAAAACCGCTTCAACCTTCTCCGGCCACAAGCTGCCGCGCGCTTTAGCTGGCTTTTTGCGGCGGCTTCTAGCTTTTTTTGTGGCCGCTTCTAGCGTATTTTTGTGGCGGCGTTTTTTTGAGGCTCGTGTGCAGGGACAGTAAGGGCCTTCAAGGCCAGCACACATTTCAGCTGGTACTTTATTTGTTGTGTTTTTTGTATCTTTTATTTCGGTGACATTTAATTCAACAAGAATGTCGGGTAAATTACAAGTCAAGTTACTTACTTACAAAACAATGGCAAATATTTGGGTGAATTCGCGATTAGAAAGATTAAGGGATTCTCTAAATAACTATGTCTCTAAATAACTGTAACTATTTGTAGAATTTCTCATTTCGTTGGCGAATGAATTTGAATGGCTCATGGCAGACTTGGCTAAGTCTGGCCAGGCTAGACTTAGTCTATCATTTGATTCATACAGAACACGAGGTGGTCGACTGATCCAGACTATACTCGTACATATATGTATTTCAACTGTCTTGTGACGTATATATTGCACATCATCATTATAAGAATGTATTTCTAAAGCGTATTTATTACGTGCTATTCCTTATATAACAGAACAGCACATTTATAATTTCTAATAAGATGAGTGTACTGCCAAAATTGTATGTACTTAAGAAACCTACTATAGCTTGCCGTCTGTTACATATAATTTATCTTCCAGAATGTGTTTTCGAACTAAGATTAGCTCAAGTCTCTCAGCTTTTCCCCTGGGATCTTTGTTAATGTGGTTGTTGTTCAGAACTTACTTGACTCTTGTTTTAGTTCTTAGTCTTCTCTGTTTATTTATTTATTTATTTATTTATTTAAATCTTTATGCACAAAGTTGTACAAAGGCGGACTTAATGCTCTGTTCAGCTGTATTGCTTTAGAGACCTTAACGGTTTTAAAGTCGTTCGTATTTATACATCTATGAATGAATGAATACATTCAATGCATTGATATACTAAATGACATAGTGGCTGAGCGATTGGATACTGCATGTCGTCGGTAAATGCCACATGAAAAAAAAATTGTACGAATTAGGTGAATGTTTGCACATCCCGCAGTACTGAAGAAATTTCCAGTATTTTATCTTACGAAGAATTAAGAGAGAGAAAAAGGAGCTTTCAAGCGAAGCACATCACTATTTTTTTGTGACGCATCGATAGATCTCAATTATTCTGTCTGAGTTTGGGTCTGAAATGACAATTCTTCAATGCATTCACACACATAGGCAATGTGCGATTATCAGTTACATTACGTATCCGATTGTGATTGTCCGATGCGTGCGAAGCGGTGTGCGGTGAATCCAGTGAGCAATACTAGCTGGTACGATAACACGAACCGGTTCCAACCGGCTCGACGGATGCCACCGTCACTGATTCCGTTCAATTCGTTAACTCTATCACAAAAGTCACCATACTTCGATAGTTTGTGGGACAATCTAATCTGATTTTTTGTTATACTAGACGCGGCGAAGTCGTGTGGTTGATATACAATTATTCTTGTACGGAGAATTTGATGATTCTTGAACGTAAAGGGGAACCGCGGCCCTGAAACGCTACTGGCGACTGGAAAAACACTGTGTTTTCTACACTAATATTTTATAGAGGTAACGTTTATTTTATTGTATGTAGGAGGTTTCTCTGAAAGTACCGGTCCGATCGCTAAAATGTTTTCACCGATACAAAGCTGCTTTATTTCTGAGGAACATAGACTATATTTTATGTACGCGGGCAAAGTTGCGAGCAAAAGCTAGTATTCAATAAAAGTTTTAAGCACCACCTCGCTCCTTCTAGATCGAAAAAAGTTGTTTGATGATATTAATTTGGTGTCACCTACCTCATTAGGCAATCAAATAATTAATTTATTATGATATGAACAGTATCATCTATAATTAAGGGCTCATTAAAAAGAAGTTTAATTTTTCAATCATTTCAGTTGTAAATGAATTTCAGTCAATCAGTTATGAATATTCTTTTGAAGGAAATACTTTGATAAAACATGCTATATAATATGTAGATCTTCTTCTTCTTCTTGCCCTTATCCCGTTTTATTTGGGGTCGGCAAAACACGTTTTTTTCTTCCATTCTGTCCTGTCACTCGTCACGCTATCATCAACTCCTTTTTCCTTCATATCACTTCTCATACAATCCATCCATCTTTTCTTTGGCCTCCCTCTCCCCTTCCATCCATCCACATTTAAACTCATAACTTTTTTAGCTATATGCGTTTCATCTCTTCTTTTCACATGTCCATACCAAGACAAACAAAACATGCTATATAGATATAAAAATAAAAATCCTAACAAAGATACACAATATGGAAATACTATAAGGAAATCACTGTATTTTTATTGATAGGATACGTTCGCGTTGAACAGACTAGACCAGACCACTCAATAAAAACTGCATAAAATCAAGGCAAGTAAGACGTGGTCATCACAGCCATTGTTATTGTTTGCAGCGTGTACCTACAGCCGAGTGCTCGCTATTGCATTTGACTGCGATGTCGGCTATTCAAAGCACCGGTAATCAAATTCGCACGCTTACTCATAACTCAAAGATGAGGCATTTGAAGATTGAACCATAATACGTATGTTTTATGATTCAGTCTTCGGCTTTTACATTGGACAGAGGATAAGTATTGCCACACAGTGTGGTAATGCCGCCAGTCTTTTGGCCATATTTCCAGTCGACAGTGATATGGAAGAGTTTTTTGACGCCATATTTTAGTTATGTTTTATGATTTAGTCTTCGGCTTTTACCTTGTTCAGAGGATAAGTATTGCCATACAGCGTGGCAATGCCGCCAGTAATTGGTCATATTACCAGTCGACAATGATGTGGAAGAGTTTTTTAACGCCATGTTTTAGTTATGTTTTATGATTTAGTCTTCGGCTTTTACCTTGGACAGAGGATAAGTATTGCCATACAGTGTGGCAATGCCACCAGTCATTGGCCATATTACCAGTCGACAATGATGTGGAAGAGTTTTTTAACGCCATGTTTTAGTTATGTTTTATGATTTAGTCTTCGGCTTTTACCTTGGACAGAGGATAAGTATTGCCATACAGTGTGGCAATGCCGCCAGTCATTGGCCATATTACCAGTCGACAGCGATGAGGAAGAGTTCTTTGACGCCATATTTTTTTTTTTTTTAAAGCTGTTTAGGTTTTTATTATTATTTTTGGTTTTACTGTAATAATAGTTGTTGATAGTAATTTTTTTTTTGTATAAATAGTAACAAAAACAGCAAAAACCTTTATCTTTGAATAGCTCATTTTTGAGTTATTTCTCTTTGTGATTACCCATCCGAAATGTTCCACGCGGTAATACAAAGAAATAATTTGGCTTTAGCTAATCTTATCTGAACACTTTAGGTAAGTATTTTTTTTTTGGAAACAAAATGATTCTAAATGTCAAGCCACTTGAAAAAATATGAGCAATTTAGATTAACATTTTTTATCAGAATTACGTCGGTAACTGAAAAAGTCCTGTATTTCGAAATCCTTATACTTAATCAACTTGAATTGAAAAAAAGCTCGAAGAATATCTTATTACGTTTCAGATGGTTAGAAATACTAGGAATAAGAAGACAGTCATGCTAGAAATGGAGCAAAGGCCTCAGACATCTTTAGAAATAGTCATCTTTGTAGTTTGCTATGTGACTTCTTCTCCAGAAGGCTTTAAAAAGTTTTCATTCAAGACCCTGTGGAAAGATATACAATTACCAGAGATCGGAATAGGTAGGGCTGTTTTATGTACTTGTCGTAGGTTAGAATAATATGGATATTCCCCGAGTCCCGGGATTTGGTTTTAAAGTACCTAGTAAAATTATAAGAAAAACTATTCTTGCCTTCGGGACTAATAAAATATTACACTTCCTTTCTGAAGGGTAAATATAAGAAGAACGGGATTAAGGATAGTATAATAAATAGATAAACTTGATTCTGCTGTTGACGTTAAATTTTCAATGTCGCATATCATGCGCTTATTGTCTTACATATATATATATATATATTTATATTTAAATTGAAAAAGGATGAAGTTCTATTAAATCTTGTAGTATCAGCCGGAATCCCGTGGAATATCCATATTAACATCAATGTTTGCAGTCAATGAAACGAAATAGCCCTACCTATTCCGATCTTTGATAATTACAATAAAATTATTATTTCTGTGAAACTCTCTCTAAATCAAGAATATACAGGTTTTGTTATAGTTTTGAACAAGTACGTCTGAACTCCAGACAGAAAGCAGTATACAGGTGTATACGTACCTACTTCAGTTTCCAGGAAAACAGAAATAAATATAATATATGGGTATTTAAGTTTATTTATAGAGAGTTAACAGAGTAGAATATCATTGTATGTCTACTGTAACAAATTTGGCCCATTTTCCTTAATAGACACGTGTAATATATAGCCTACGTGGGTTTATCATATATTTACTCGATCTAGTTTGTTAGTATCACACTTATTGCTCAATACGCTGAATGGATTTGTATGAAATAATAGCCCACGGGTAGACCATGTACATGGAGTTTCTTGCGCATTCTTCTCCAAAGACATCTAAGCTTTTTTCCATAGAAATCTACTCTTTAGAATGTGTAGTATAACTTATTTGACTGACTGAATTCTTGATAATTTAAAAGTGCCTGTAAATGTTTTATTTTGAAATAAATGCTTTGGTTCTTGATTCTTGACCTAAAACGAAACTAAAACTGAGCAACTACAATAAACAACTACTAAGCAACAGCTAAGGCGTTAGTTTTAGTTTAGGTAATTCTATGGGGTATAGTCCTCGGATGAGGGCGTCGCTGCGAGAGGACACTAAACGAGAGGCTGGATCGAACATGAACTACACTAGCAAAAAAAATATTCTAGGAAAATGCAAGATATCTAGAAAGCGTTAAAAAAAATACGCTGTTTTTGAGGATGAAAACAGTCTTTAATCATTACCGAATGTATTTAGAATAGATTATCTACAACAATACTGCAGTTTTTTGAACAAGAAAACTGTCTTAAGACAGTCCCACGGTCAAATCAATCATACAACTTTGTAATTTCTGGGACATTACGATTTCTTATACAACTGAATATGTCTGCAATAGCAGATGACTACAATAATGCAATATAAACCCATAAAATTACTTCTAATCAATCTTTCAAACTGAAACTTGAAACCTTTTAGCATCTTCCATAAAGCGGTTTGTTACAGCAAAAACAGTCATGGGAAATATATGAAAATTAGTAATTACTACTGAAATATAAATGGGAGAATCCAGTAAGGGGAAGATAAGTTACACCCATGAAAAAGCGGTTCCTTGATTGAAACCAATTATTTTCAGAGAACAGCACGCAGTTTCAAAACCAGATCATTCCAGCTCTCCGAACAACATGTCTATAAATATATGACGCACATGAAAACATAGATATAAATCATACTTAGTATCAATCTGGAAGTGTTACGTGTCTGTCTATTAACGTGACATCGACCACTAAGAGAAGTGACATCGTGACCACGCCCCCGACCGCAGCCTTGTGAGCAGAGGTGGATCAGATGGCTATAACTGAATCCGATGTAGTATTTATAGATCCTTGTGTTATTTGTATCGTATCGAGTGCTCACGTGGAGAGACACCCTTTGTTTATTTGTTGTTGGAGTTCTCAGATTTCTGCGTAACGTGGAATGTTCTGTTATATTTTACACATGTTTTTTAAACATGTACATTCTTAGATATTTCTGTTATTAATCTTACCTACTTACACTTATCGGCTTAAGCATGTGAAGTTCTCTGTCCTAGTGAGGAGTGTGGGGACTTCTCATGCAAGAGTGGGAACATTGAAAAGGCTGATGATAATGTGAAGATAAGTATTTCTCAAACTCTACTATACTCTGTAAACCTGTCAAAATTTGGCATTTAAGTAGGGTTAAATAATAATAATAACAATTCTTTATTTTCAGGCAACTAAGACCTATAGACAAAATACATATAATAATCTTAAAAATAATAAACTAATACATATTAATAAAAACATACACCAACTAATCTATTTTTTTTTAAATACTCAAGCCTTGATAATGTTAAAGTTTCTTCAACAACAGTACATTACAACCATTGAATTATAAATGATTACAACGAACAATTTTATCATGCTAAGATTATCTTACGACCGAAGTATTTCTAAAATTTTCATATAAATGTCCAATATAACCTCTGTGTGTCTTGTCGGTGAGGTGTTTACATCAAATTCTCACAGCAGAGTGAGATCCATTTGTCACGCGACACTGTAATTGAAAACTCAACACTATCTATTTATTGGCCATTTTTGTTGACGTAGGTACCTTTCCATATAATAATCAAATTGTTATTGAAGTAATCTAAATGATGTCAAACTGTTATTGAAGTGATCTAAACGATTTGAAATTGCAAACAAAAAAATAAAGTAGAGATATTAATTGTATTGTTGGACGATGATGTTCATATACTAAGGTTTAACAAAAACCTAGATCTTTTGAAAAAAATCATTACTTAAATCAAACCACAACGTAGCATATGATTTAGCTAAGATTATTGCCTTTAGAGTATTAACCACAAAATAATAAAAGTCTTTTTTCACATATTTGGAAATGACACAATCAACCCATTAAAAACTTGAAAAATATCTAGTCATTATATCCAGTCTTCAGTCTTTAGTCTTTCAGCCAACTACATGCTCCTGTAAATAGTGTCTACTAACATAGTTGTTAAGTTTTTGTGTTACTAACATCTATGTTTTTTGTTTTTGTATTTGTTTTTGTTTACTAACATAGTTTTGTAAGTTATTATGATACTAACAAATTTATTATGGAAGTTTATTCTGAAATAAAAAGATTATTATTATTATTATATCCCTAGCCTTTTTCCAACTAGCTTGGTATCACGCGGCTTTCCAGTCTAATAAAATGCGGTTAAAAGACGATTTATACGGAGCAACTGCCTGTCAGACCTCCACAAACCAGTTAAATACTGGGCAACGTGATACTTCTTGGATAGACTAACTTTCAGACTGACAAGGATTGCTCTCGGAGGGGCGATCGGCGGCAGACATCTCTCACGCCGCTCCGGACCATGGCCTTAGTTCAGGCCATGGTCCGGAGCGAAGAGGAGTGGCAGACAGTCGCCTCCTTCTGCGAAGCAGTACCTATTGCTAGCAAAGGAGGAGGCGCTCTCGCCGCCGCCGCCGGGATTCCGATCCTGATTTCAGGCCACCGCAGACGTGGGCTTGCGGACGTCATTGGATGATTTTTCCCACCACAAAAAAAGACTGACAAGGATCTAAATAACGTACTAATGAGATATTTGACTACAACAAATTCTAACAATATTTTTTGGCAACTATCAAAATAACACTTTTACCGCCTAAAACTCTCCTATGCCTGTGTTTTTCCAATTGTCCTTTGCGTAAGGTGTTTACATAAAATTGTCACGTAGCATTCATTTGTCAGGCGACACTTAAATTAGTGAAGTCAACAGTACTCGTATCATTTTATTGTACTTATGCTGACGTACCAATGTAAGTGTCAAACTGTTAATTGGTAGGTAATCGAGTTGATTTGGAGACGCACGCAACTTGTAGTGCGGTGACGTCGGTCAGAAATGCGTGTCTTGAGATCCTTATCGATTGGTGTGCCATTTTAAAGTTATTGAAAAACGGTCAACATAACCGAAGGGTGTCTATACAAGGTGTAAGGGACAGCCCTCTGCAAACTATAAGGGCTTGTTCAGTAGACGAAAATGAACAACCTTCCGCTATTTTTTTTTTTTCAGGAAAGGAAAAATAAAATCGGCCTCTCCATACAAACTGTCCAATCAAGTTTAAAATTTTGTATGGTGAAGCTGTTTTTTTTTTCGTTTTAGTTATTTATTAACAGTTTGACTCTTGTTTAAATTGTTAAAAGTAGGTCAAATATAAATAAAATTACAATGGTACGACAAACCAAATAATCAATCAAAGTACTATTACATAAACCAAATCATGAAATAAATCATCTATTAAATTGTCTCTAAAACTAAGCCTTGAAAAGTTCTGAAAACTTGCTTTTAAATATTTTATATTTTTTATATTCTAATGACAAAAACGAACAGCTGGCTAGTTTAATTCAACTTTATGTTTTTATTACACGAAAAAATTTAGCTTAGCTCCCTCAGGTAATATATTTTAAGCCCAGTCATAATGACTCAATAAAGGCAAATCCTAAAAACAAATTGTTAACAAAATTAAGGCCAAAGTCAACATATTTGAACGAGATAAAGGCGGGTTGCAGATAAGCGGAGATTAAAAATAAATCCCCCTTAATCTCCTCGTGTACTACCTGCTTTACGAACGGTAAACATTATGTTATCTTTGATAAACAAGTGTAATTAAAATATTAGTTATTAACGAAAGTGACGTGAGTTCGTAGTCATAGCAGAGCACGTCATGAAAGATGGAGCCTCAGATTAGCTATGTTTATTGCGTGAGTGGAAAATCTGCCGGAAAATATATATTTTTTTTCCACAACTATCAAGCAAAGCCGTCTAGCTTGTCAATCTCCATAGGTATATACAGAGTTATTTGTAAAGCACTGGCAACCTCTCAGGACTATGTTAATCGTTACTAATATTATAAAAGCGAAAGTGAGTTTGTTTGTTACGTCTTCACGCCTAAATGGCAAAACCGATTTTGATGAAACTTGGTACACGAATAGACCATGTCCTGGAATAGGACATGGATACTTTTTATCCCGGAAGTATGTTTCCTTGAGATAATTTTCTGCTATCACGCGGGCGAAGCCGCTGGGAGCAGCTAGTAACATCATAAACAACAACTTTTTTTCTATGACTATTAAAAATGTATCATATTTTAGTTAATCAGATTTTCATACAAAATTAAAAACCTCTACCTCTAAAAGACTTTAAAATGGACGCTAGGTATTTTTATTTGGTTATTAAGCCTTTCGAACAACCGGATCAAGGTGGTTTTTATCTGGTATTAACGATGTGATCGAAAATTACACTTATAATTAGCAAAAGATAACTAATATTTCTGTAGAAAATGCATGAGGTGTACTCAGGTGTAGTTTATTTCGTAGAAATAATGAATCAACAGTCATAACAGTGTTTAGATAAGACAAACAATAAGGATATAGACTTCGATAATATCAAACTGCCTGATGACACGGCACTTATATTGTAAGCACTTAACCTAATTAATAACATACTATTGCTATGTATGAGAGCAGTCACGTACCGTTTAGTTATTTTTAGTAAATAGCTATCCTTTACTGCCTTTACCAGAGGCTTTAAATTTGGATTTCATCATCATCATCATTATCATCATTTCAGCCAAAAGACGTCCGCTGCTGGACATAGGCCTCCCACAATTAACGGTCCCAGTGCGTCTCGCATCCATTGCATTCTCGCGACTCACCAGGTCATCGGTCCACCTTGTGGGAGGCCTTCAAACGCTGCGTCTTCCGGTGCACGGCTGCCATTCCAGATCCCTTAGGCCCATGGACCATCCGTTCGAAGAACGTATATCCTATTTCCGGGCATATATGTTCTACTTATGTCTCTTTCACCCAATCTAACGCATCTAGCCCTTGATGTGCAAATATCTGAAACCTTCCTAACATACGAACTTACGACATTATTACCCACATAAAAACCTGAAATACATAGCATAGTCGGCCCTATAATGTTCTCACTGTGGGACTCAGGCCTCCTCTCTAGGAAGGTACCTGAAATACAATTTTTATTAACCAGTAAAACGTGACCAAAATAGCCTAAATAACTCTGTAATGAGAGTTTTTGCGCAGCGCAGACATAATTACGGTGGAAAAATTCTTGGCACTAAATGGGATGGAAAGTGCTTGAGTTACGTAAGGCATTATTTTGGAGCGAGCTAGAAAGGTCAAAAATAAATCGTGCTAGTCTACTTTATGTACTTTTTAGGTAATCATATTTATTTAGGTAAATTTTATGCCGTGAGCAATCTGTTAACGACAGAAAGTACTATTCCATGCTCTAGGTTTTTCTTTTTTACCAGTCATGTTGACGGTTCGAGAAGGCAGCTTAGATTTTGATTTCATCTAAATCTTGACATTTATCTGGTTCATCATCGGTTACAAATAACTCAACATAGAGTTGGGAAGGGACATAACACAAGCTCTGCTTAGCTTGGGACTAGACAGCGTTGTGTGATAGTTGTAGTTGTGGAACCCTGTTGCAAAAACTGTACGTGAACAGTATACCTAAACAGTCGTTTTTAATGTAAAGCGTGAATGTAGCCCTATTATTTATAGGAAAAGTACAAAATAATTTTTCTTTGTAACGAAAAATTTTCAGGTGCCACAGAAACAAATGAAATTTTACCGTTTTATTTCAGTGTAGTCTAACTTTAAAATCAAGTTTTATTTCCGATTTCTGTAGCTTAGGTTGTTAAAATTTTTCAGGCATCCAAATTCAGCCATTTCAGCCCCAAAAGAGATATAGTACAAATGTCTTATTTTCATTTTCGTAGTGTGTTCCCTCGATAATTTCTGACTTTCACAGGAGCAAAGTTGCAGACAAAACCTGGTATGGAATAATGGAGACTCGAAGCATCAGACATGATGTACTCCATAACGTACACAACACACAACTCGATGCAAACTAACGAGACTGAAACGATAAATGCTATTTTATGAACACGCTATTGTTTCTTGACTCATGTCGTAAGTAACATTTTTTACGGTAGGAAATTTCCGTGCGAAACGCCTAATCGAATCGTGTGAGGCTAATGTACGTAGGTACTAGGCACGCCTATGTTGAACTTCATTTGGTGCTGTTATAATAATTTTAAGTGCGGGTTTTATGACGGGGAACGTTCCGTAGGTTTAAATTTGGAATGCGTGATCCGTTACCTAAAATGACGTGGTAAGGACATAGTTTTAAAATGATTTTGTGTTTTATGGGTTGGGTGCAGTAGGATTAAAAAATTTTGGAAAAGGGTTGATGAATATCCACTGGCTAACCAGTCTGCTTTTGTTAGGTTAGATTACTGCCTACAGAGGCTACAAGTAATTATGTTCCTATTTAAAGCATTCTGCATAATGACGCACTCTAGTGGATAAAACTTTTAAAATGTTTAAAATGAAATAATAAAGCATGTAACACACTGGTTATGTACACTGTGTATGAACTGTACTTATCAAAAATCTCATAAAAAAGAGTATTAATCTGCTTACGCACGCGCAAATTCCCAAAACAATATAATTCATAATCTTAATCACCGTTTTATGACTTGGTTAAATTATTTTTTTTTCACTATCGGCACGCTTAGTATAGGTACCAGTCTGAAAATAATCTTAGTTACTATGTATTTATTGCAATTTATCTATGGAAGAGTGACAAACTTCCTCTTCCATTCTCTTCATTGTAACAGACGTGCATCTAAGTCCATAAAACTTTTATTTAACATTTTCCAAATTATGTTGTTTCATTCAACAACTTTTATTCATTTTTTCTATATTTAAATTGTAGCAACACTTCCAACCGATTCGCGCGGTTGTATGAAGCTTTGTTTCTGTATGGTTTATTTACTCATGTGACACTTCCAGCCAGTCTGAAATAATATTACTTAGGTACTACTATAATTTATTCTTTAATTATTTAAATTCTAGCAACCCTTCTTTTGTTTTTTCAGGGGAATTCTAGAATGAATTCCAAATTGTTTTAATGTATTTTACACTTATTGATGTTATCGCATGTCCTTGGTTATGAGTAGAGTACCTACACTTGTTGAGAATTTAAAGTACCTATCACATTCCTTATGATTACTATTGTAGCGATATCAATAGCCCCATGAGAGTTTTCCACGCAATTTGAACGTATAGAACAGCCTAAAATCATCTATCAGGCAATTGCCCAGATCAGACAAAACACTCGTCTGGTTCGCTTCGAAGCTTCGTCGGGGGTTTGTGGGATTTCGTCACCCTGAAATAAGCAGAATACTTCTAAACTATTTTCAAATCTTGGGCTGTGCAAAGTGGTATTAATAAGCTCTTTTCCCAAGTAAGTCGGGGTCGTTGTGGATGCTTTTTGCCGACCAAAAAAAAGGACCTCAAGGTTTTAAGGCCCCGGATCCCTAAAACTTCAACTACTAAACAAGTCTAATTCAATTAGCAATCCGCAAAAGTGGCGCTAATAAGTCATTCTCTAATAGATCGGTAAATCTCGATCGATAGTACCATTTAGATCGTCTCGTGATCATTAGCAGGGTGACTGTGTACTATCAAGTGATCTTAACTGTCAAATAAGTGCTAAAAGCTAATGTTTATCACGTTTAGAGCTAACTTACTAATTAAAACCACGAGGATTGGAAAATTTTATTTGAGTGGCTTCTTTGTTTGTTTAGAACTAGCGGAAAAATATTGGAATAAAGTGAATTTGGAAAGTTTTGCATTATACAAGGTGTAAGGGACAGCCCTCCGCAAAACTTTAAGGGCTTGCTCGGTAGACGAAACTGAACAAACTTCCACGAGTTTTTTTTTCAGTAAACGAAAAATAAAATCAGCTTCACTATACAAAATTATAAACTTGGTTAGACAGTTTGTATTGAGAGTCCGATTTTTCTTTTCGTTATTGAAAATACTCTCAAGTAGGAGAACGACTCTTTAAGTCGGAACCATTACCACTCGGCTACCACAGATCTCTAGAATAGAAAATGAAAATGCGAGTAAATAAATACACACATACATGTGATAATAGTATGATATGCCGCCTTTTTCAATGGATCTAATGACTATTCCGAGTGAACTTTTTAGAACGTTCTAGTATGTCGTAATTTTATGCAACCAAATTAAATGAGCAATCGTAATGATTACGACCAAAGATAATATACTAATAGACGCCGAACAGTAATCCACTAGATACTAAAAAACATAAACAACTGATAATGATAACACGCTGTATTAATCTCATTTGAACAGTTGATAAAATAAAGCTAGAACTACATTAGACCGACGCACACGTGTAACACGCCTAAATTGTACGTAGAACGAAGTCGCGTAGCGTGGATCAAGTGTAGCTCTACAAGTCTAGTTTCCATAATTATAAAATGTATGGAGACCGACCCAGATCGGCGTGTGTGGTACACGTGTGCTCTCTCTAATTACTAGATTTAGATCTTTAGACGGCTTCTGTTACGCCGTTTGATATAAACAGTGCAAAGCATGTCTAATTTATCAGGCTTGTAGAAAAATGTTAATGTTTCATACCGTTTATTGCGCCGTATTTTCAAATATCATTAAATGAATTTTATTTCAGAAAATACGCATTACTTTTAAAATCTATTCTGAGTAGGTAATCAATCCTTTACTTCAAGTAAGTACCTTCGTAAATGTCAAATGCTTTCTGTTACGCTCTTGTCTAAGATCTATTCGTGTATGATCCTTTTGACCGTTTTCACTGAAACAAGGTGACCTTGTACCTACGTAATACATAAATGGCGCTTTGTTTTTGTAAAGCGAACAATATTTAGACATTACATTGTCGAGAGAATGCAAAAAGAACAAACGAGTAGTTCAATGCTAATATATAAGAAAATAATGCTATTTTTTATATAAAAAATAACCAACTTCACAAAAAAATTGAATTTGAAAATACCCTGACTAACAAAAAAAGATTTTTTCAAATCGGTTGGCAAATGACGAAGTTATGTGCAAACAAACATTTAAAAAAAATCAAACTTCCGAATTGATGAGAACCTCCTCCTTTTTTAGAAGTCGGTTAAAAATAAATGTGACAGTATCCATTTTATCTTCCTATATATTGACGACAAAATCGCCGATTCAATACTGATGGAATTCGGTATAGAGACAGCTTGCATTCAGATGAAAAATTAATTAATTGATGTAAAACTGATTGTTGAAGTTTCTACGGGAAAATCAAGTACATTACATTATTATTATAATAAATATAATTGACACTATGTTAAGTATCTATGTTTTAAAGACGTATAGTTTGTTTTATTTATTTATTTGTTTGTAGTAGGTAATCTCTGGAAGTACTGGTCCGATTACTAAAAATTTTTCATCAATAGAAAGGGGCTTTATTCCTGAGTGACACAGGCTATATTTTACGTATGAATGTTTTACGAAGCTAGTCTAATATAAAAGGAGAAACTGACTGACTGACATAGCGACGCAACTGACTGACAGCCGAAACTACTTATACTGGGACTGGAAGCGTGAATTTTTGCACTCGGTTTCTTTTTATGACGTAGGCGAGCACTAAGACAGCATTTTTCAAAATCTAACCCCTAAGAGGATGAAACGGGCGGTCCATCAAGCAGGCGAAGGCGCTGGCTGAAGCTAGTCTTCTATAATTAATCATAAATTATATCATTTAAGCACGTAAATACAATCAAGGTTTAATTAAATCTAATATTTTTAGTAGGTAAGCGATTAGAATCTACGTGACATCCAACACGTCTATGCCGTTTCACGTAGAACCGTAAAGGACGACAAAGCTTTCATTTTATGTTCGCAATAATATATAATACTAGCGACCCGCTCCGGCTTCGCTCGGGTAACAGTATTTCTCCACTATTTAATGGATGTTATTATACATATAAACCTTTCTCTTGAATCACTCTATCTATTTAAAACAAACCGCATCAAAATCCGTTGCGTAGTTTTAAAGATTTAAGCGTGCATAGGGATATAGGGACAGAAAAAGCGACTTTGTTTTATACTATGTAGTGAAGTGGGTTACGTGCATAGGCATACCCTGAAGGATGGACTGATCACTAATATACCAAAAAATTGTTTGTAGAAAGAGACAAAGCTAACTCGACGTGACAGTCTGTGATTAAATTTCTAGAAAAAATATTGATGATTGCTTTGTCTTTCCCATACTTTTTTAACGCGAACCAACGAACAGAATTACTGACTTTGAGTCACTCGATGCTCAATCTATTCCTCTACGTTTACGTATAAAGATGAAATTGCTAGTGATGTACTAGTTTTACCTGTTTCGCATCGTAGTTTCTTTCATGCTGACGTATAGGGAATTATACGAACGTCACTGGGACTAATTGTTTTATTCTTTGGTTTACAAACAGCTGAACTTTAGATGTAGGTTGGTCAGTTGTAGTGACGAACGTTGTGGAAAAGGTTATGACCTGATTTCCGTGCTACGCCTGTGTTTGAGTTTATTCTCTTGACAGTATTGGAATTGGTTTTAGATGTACCTACCTATTAAGTACGTCACAAAATCACAGTCATATCACCATCGTTACATTTTTTGGCAGGCAAAGGCCATTCCAATGCGAGACGCACAAGATAGGTCGTTGTGGCGATGACGCTTGGGGGAGGCCTATGTCTAACAGTGGACGTCTTTCGACTGAAATGGTGATGATGAAAATGCTTTCTACCAAGTGTTGTTACGTCAATCGTACTTGCGCTTGTTGCATTTGACATGGTCAGGAGTTTAGTCCAATAAAATATTTGATTTGCTATGTGGAAGGCGCCTCAACGGGTAACTGAAGGAATATGGGCAGGTTTTAGACAGTAAACGTCTGACAATCCCTATCACTCCACCCAGAGAGGTAGAAGTTATTTGTTTGAGGATATTCCACCACAAAAAGAAAAACTGGTACCGTAAACGGGGCAATTTCCATGAAAGCTTACTGTTTTCCGTAAAGGGCAACATAATTTTTCCATTCTTTTGAAGTGTTGAGTTGTGATTCACTTGGCATCGAAAGATTTATCGTTCGTCAATGATCTATTTATTTTATTTGCTCTGACGTCACATCAATCGTCATAATGCATTTACGTAGTGGAATTACTCGGAATTACTAGTGCATAGTGAGTGGGCGGGAATGCAGGAAAGTGACTTCTACCTTTCATAATATATTGCAATTCGGACTTAATGACAACATGAAACTGAAATAATACTCGTCTTTATACACCACAATTAGAAAATTAAGTCATAATCTTAATTAAAGCTCTGAAATTTTACTTTAGGCTGCTCGCCCACGTCCGATAATCGGTGGTCGATTTTTTGTAGGAGAAAAATAGAACACACTGATAGCAATAGTGCAACGCACACGTCCTACAAAAAGTAGGTCATAAATACAGAACAATGTTACAAATATATAAAATCGGCCCGATTATCTGTCCTACAAAAAAGTCTGACGTGGGCGAGCAGCGTAAGACTTTTATGCACTTTAGGCAGTTTTTTTTTCAAATTAGTTTTCCTAACAGTACTCTTAGGCAAATGATATGGTAATCGACAGACTATAATATAATGGTAGCGCATAAGTATTGGTATATACGTATACACTGAAACACGTTGTAGTGACCCAATCAAGATTTATCAATAATTTATAAAAAAAGGTAATTTTTTATCCAAAAATGATTCTTGATTATTTTGGGGTAGGTACAATAAAATTATCTATTTAAAAAAATAGCTGAAATCGATTCATTAGCCCATTCTGAACATAATCTTTTAGAATGTGGTTTCCTATATTATGTTTCATATTGTATATCACGCATGCATCTTCCTAAGGAATAGGCAAAGATGTAAAAACTGTGTTATTGTTGTCTGTAGACCTTATCCATCGCTATTCATCAGGCGTCGTTGAGGTCAAAAGCCACTACATTGTGGAAAAAAAAATAGTTTCTCACTCTATTATCATTCTTGATGTCTTTCTTATACTCGTAATGAACTCCCGAAAGTTCTTTGTCACATCTTCGTGGACGTTTCCTTAGATTTTTCTCCGTATACAATAAGTTAATCTTCTTCTTCCTGCCCTTATCCCGTTTTATTTGGGGTTGGCGCAACACGTTTTTTTCTTCCATTCTGTTCTGTCACTCGTCACGCTATCATCAACTCCCTTTTCTTTCATATCACTTCTCACACAATCCAACCATCTTTTCTTACAATAAGTTAATATTGATCGTTATTTATAACGGAAGTGTTAATTAATTACTACCTTTTCTCATTATCTTGTCATCAAATGTCCTACACTTAGAAATATATCTGCGTAGTAATTAAATGAAAAGCGTTTGATTTTTCCTTTGTTATCGATTGAGTTAAAGTTCCGGGAAAATTTAACTGTTATCCATAATCTATGGAGATTGCGCATATTGTTCTTTCTTATTCTTGGAAAGCTTCTTATTCCAATTCATTTAGATCCTGAGTTTTTCTTCGGTCAACAAATCAGCGTTGTTATGCAACGTGGCAGTGCTGCCAGCGTTCTGGGCACTTTTCCTATTGCTATTGTCTTTTTTTGTATCTTTTTTTTAATAATGATATGAAAATCCATTTGAAAGTTTTTCTATAATTGGTACGCATACTACTAGCGAACCGTCCTAGCTTCGCACGTGTGTTAGAAATCTTTTAAATTCTCGGCTTTTCTCTACTATTGATATATGTTATTGGTTTGTGCGTCTAAACTTCTTTTTTTTTTGTCGACTGGGAAAATCATCTTATGACAAAACCCGCTCTGGGGTGGAGCGGGAGATAGTCAGACTCTTACTGAATAAAAACCCCCACGCCGTTCCTTCTAACCTTCATACCGGGGTACGAGCTCCCTTTCGGACAACCCTGTCCCCAGTAGGCTTCGACCCAGCTGGGCCCCTCCTGCTGCTGACAATGACAACTCCTTGAGGCGCGCGGGAACAGTGCGCGCCGTCGACTTCTTGGACTCGGTCCATTACCGGACGAGCGGACAGCGAGCTACCCATGGCTCGCCGTCCGCGAGCCCGCGTCTACGGTGGCCGGAAATCGAGATCGGAATCCCGGCGACGGCGGCGAGGGCGCCGTAGCCTGATGCGGTCGACCTCCTCCTTTACTAGCATTACTGCTTCGCAGAAGGAGGCGACCGCCTGCCATTCCTCCTCGCTCCGGACCATGGCCTCGACCAGGGCCCGGCGCGAGAGGTCTCCGCCGCCGATCGACCCCACGAGGGCACTCCGCCCAGGCAGGGCACACCTTGACAGTGTGCTCCACCGTGTCCTCCGGGCGTTGCGCACAGTGGCGACACCCGGGCGTCTCTTCCGACTTGATCTGAAACAGGTACCTCCCGAACGTGCCATGTCCGGTGAGGACCTGCGTCATGCGGTAGTTAAGGACGCCGTGAGGTCTTTCCAGCCACGCCTCAAAGAATCACTATTGGTGAAAACCGAATTACAATCAGTTCAGTATTTTTTTAGTTTTTCGCGACAGAAAAACAGACGGACGCGTCAAGAGACTTTGATATACAATGAAAAGGATAGTAATAGTATCTAATTTGATGTACAATGTATGTATAATTGTTAGTGAAGTGTCCATTTTACCTGTTTTGTCGTCACCTTATTAACCGTGACGAACGTCTTACGTAAAGAAAATACGTGCGCGGGTCCTTACAAGGAAAAGCACGTGATTTTTACCTTTGTTTATGTTTTCCTACCGTGTGACTTAGTTCCGGGAAAATTAAACCGTTATGCGTAATCTATGAACACTACGCATATTGTCCTTGGAAAACTTGTTCATTTCAATTATTATTTTTAAATATACGGGGTTTTCATATAAGGATTTCATGGACCTATATAAAATTACAGGAGATAGTATGGTTACTTCTTTAATACATATAGTATAATATAACTCTAATTGTCCCCGCACATGGGCCTCAATAAAACGCCGCCACAAAAAAACGCTAGAAGCGGCCACAAAAAAAAAAAGCTAGAAGCCGCCGCAAAAAAAAAGCTGAAGAGCGCGACAGCTTGTGGTCGGTTTGAAGCTTGGAGCGGCGTTTTTTTGACGCCCGTGTGCGGGGACAGTTAGACTAAAGTTAACCTTCAGCAGGTACTGCAGTTTCTAATTAACGTAAAATTTTAATGAAGAACGCTTCATCTCCATCACAAACCTGTTTCATTTCAGCATAGTCTCCTTTGCTAGTAATTAGCCTGGCATAAATTCCAGCTCAGACTCGGATTCACTCAAAGGGATATGTGCATAGAGATAACATTTTCCTTTGATGGCAGTTTCCGACAAAGTTGTAAATGTTACCTGAATTTCCAGTTACTGAGAAAATCAGAATAGAAAGGTTGGGTTTCTGAATTAACTATTTTGAATGAAGAACTTCGCAAACTCTACAATTTTGACAGGTTTTCAGGCTAGAGTTTGAGAAATACTAATGACTATTAACTTCAAATGCTAAAATTACAAATCGGTGGATAGTCACGTGCATCATAGACACGAACAACATGTAACATCATAAACTAGGGTCGAAGCCTACTGGGACCAAGGATCTGTTTCTGAAAGGAAAATCCGGCCCCGGAACGAAAGGCAACGAAGGAACAGGAGTGGGTTTTTAGTCAGTAAAAGTCTGACACTGTCTCCCGCTCCGCCCAAAGAGAGGGGGATATGTCATTGGATGATATTTCCACCTAAAAAACAACATCCTGAAATTAGTACCTATATTCAGAATCGGTTACTGATTCGAGTTAAGCTATTCTTAAAATTGCTAATTTTTAATTAAGAATTATTTTACGTTAAAAAACCTAATTTAAATTCTTGATAAATCCTTATTGCGTCACTAACATTAATTTATGTATGAGGTAGTGTGTTGATTCCCATATTTTTTGTTACAATCAGTATCCTTATCCTAAGTAATTAAAATTAATATTTCTTTTTTAATAATATTTAATAAAACAATACGAATTTACATGATATGTCGCTACAATGCTTCTTGATGCTTCATAACCACAGCAGACTTATCGGCGACGAGAACGACTATTGCACACACACAGGTACATTGTACAGGCTGTCTATAGGGCTGATGCTCATAGCAACTGGGGCAATCGATCCAGTCGCCGTTTGTCTCACAACTCACCATGAACCCTCGAAGGGAAATAAAGACTTGCTTAATAAGGTTTCCGTGCAGCCCTATCAACGTCGGAAAACTTTAACTTGCTTTTCCGTAACGGAAAGTCACGTTGCTATGAGTAATAAAAGTTAGTGGAATTTTATCCTTTTTCTTGAGTAGGCGGTACGTGGGTGAGCACTTGGATAAGTTTATAAGCAGATTTGAAGGCAAACATTTAAATGATATTTTAAAATGTTTTTCATTTAAATTCTTGTCTTAAAATCCATTTAAAATTTTCAAATTATCAATTTGGCTACGGGTACAGGTGTTAACAATGAATAGATAAAGGAAGAAGTAAAAAAGTACTTGGAAATCTCTTATATAATAATACAGCGTCATCATCATTATTTCACCCGAAAGATGTTCACTGTTGGACATAGGCCTCCCCTAATGTCACCACAACGAACGGTGCAGTGGGTATCGCATTCGACGGATTCCCGTGGCTCTTACCAGGTCATCTGCAGTCTACCTTAGGGAGACCACGTTGGAAAAACGGGCGTTATATTATGTATTTATAGTATTTACCAATCGTTTCAGATTGCCGCGCCTCCATATGTACTCGTTAACTAATTTAAAACAGCTTTTCAAAGCAATTTGTTCCGATGCGTCGTTCCTTTGAAATACATTACGCGAACTGCGTCGCAAAAAGCGTAGCCAGCCTTGAAGACATTTCATTATAAGACATGATATAATGGCATAATGGAATGAATGCGCAGGATCAAATCATATTATGTAAGGTTTCATAACTGACATAATAGTCATTGATCTGCATCAATTAGTTGGTAGGTAGTATTTCTATTGTATAGGTATTTTCAAGATTGTATTTGTGAATCATCGGTCGTTTTTTTTTCACAATATTATTCTCATTTTGCGTCAGGTAAACAGAGTAATTAGATAACTATCAGAAGGATATTACATAAAGCGTGCCATCTGTCTTCTGGTATTTTTTTTATAATAGATAGGCTCGCGTTTGGGTACTATCTCACCTATTTCATACCTGTATGTAGCGAAGATGTGGTCGACCATAGATTACTACTAGTAGACTAATGCACACTTGATTTAAAAGTAGGTTGTATTGTTGACATGATTGTAAAACTCATCTGTGTTTCTCCAGTTACCCTGGGCATTTCAGACTCACGGTAACTCTTTCGAATAATCACGATCTGTTAGTTAAGGTATACTAACTTGAACTCGAGTCTTTTGATCTCTACTTTATGGTGAGACGTGTATCGGTATTCCTTCAATGTTGCAGGTTCCCAAGAATATCTGGTTGTCATCCAATCTTCAAACATTGCTAAAAAATCAACACAACATCAAAACAAAAGTACTGCTTTAAATAAATTGAATAACATGAGTGGCCACACTTATCAAATATGCACGTATGTATCTCGCTATAAGCAACTGTATCTGAAATGTTCATGTTAGGATAAAAAAATGTAGCCGGTGGCAGGCGGATAGAGCACGCGTGAATAATTGAGTCGAGTTTGCTCAGTAAAAAGTGGCTCAAGCTGGGTCAAATTTACGAATGGCGCTTCGGAATTTTCCTTTAGGAAAAAAACTTGAGATATTTGTGGCGCCATAATAAATTAATAAATGCTTCTATTATATTATTACACAGTATCAAGTCGCGTGTATTTATGGAAGAATTAGACCGGAAAATAGGTAGAATAAACAAATAATAATTGTTTTCCTTCAATATTATGTAAGTACCACCTTTATTGGAAACTGAAGAGGATTGTATTGGCAATTGGTATAAGTACTTAATCGTTGTACCGTGAAAACATCGATATAATGTTAATAACAGAAATAAAACTGTCTTTCAGGATTGTTCTACCAGGTTTTAGGTGGTTCGAAAGAATTACCATGACCCTCGAACGCAAAATGAAGAAACAGGTGGATTTAAGTCGGTAATAATCTGACACTCCCTCTCTGAGTAGAACCAGAGGGAGTATGAGACTGGAGTCATTTTGAGGATTTACTAATGAAAAAAGCAGTCATCAAAATGAATGCATCATTATCCTGAACACTTTTTACTCATTAAAACAATATCTACACATTTTATTGGCCAGTTTTTACGACTACATAATACTAGGGACTATATATCGTCGTTATCACGCCGAAAAGCTTTTCATTAAATTCTATAGAGTAATCGCATTCCATAATCGACAACATATTCTCTTCCCATTGTGTGTGATGTGGATTTGGTGTTGATGAGATCTTGAGTGTGGACACATGCCTTCATTATCGAACATTCTCGAAGACTCACGCGACTGTATTGATATCGACCTTGTCAGTTATCTCCACAGATTTGTCTCGCGTGAACCGTAGCAGATATGACCGACTTACTTCAAATGTTATCATGATCATAATTCTCGGTGCTTTTGTTCTTGACATAATCATCGAATTCATCATTCATAAATCTTTTTTCCAGTGAAAAATGTCTGAGATGTAGAGATACAGTAAGTGATTGATTATCTTGTACCTACCTAGTGCTACACTCCAAATGTTTTCCGGAAGGCTGATACGAAGGTACTTTGTACTAGGTGATTGAATTCAGACTGATTTTTTACGTAAAATTAACATTAGGTTTTATTGTTTTATTGTCATTATTACATATTGATACCATTTCCAGTCATGGATTTCCATTCCCTCTCTTAGCTCAGGCCTCCTCGGCCTGAGTCAACATTATAACTATAAGGCTAATTAAGCTACAACATAAGTACCGATACTTATCACATCTCCCGAGTTTCACTAGCTTTAAATTGATCTAGTGTAAGTTTTGTGTTATGTTATTATATAACGCTATTTTATTAAACAATCATTTTAAAAGCCTGAATTTACTGTCAATAATCATTTTAAGAGTAAAAGCATGGTATGTACAGTACTTATTTATAAAGGCTTTATGTGAAACTGAAGCAAGCAAATAGAGCAAGTTTACGGACAGCATTACGATTGTTTGTTTTGTTCAAACATGTTTACAGACGACAAACTTGCTTGTACAAAGACCCGTCATAACATGCAATTTTCATTATCGTATAATATCTAACCGTATATACTCGCGTCCTAGGACAATGTATGACGTCACGTCTTGGGGTCACCGACCGAAGCTGACTTGCGCATTTTGACAGATCGAACGGAAAATTACCGGGCGAGCGAGAGCGCGGAAAAATGTATACGTTCTTGGTGGCTATGTAACGAGTGTTTCATGAGAGAAGTGCTCGTGCGTGACTGAAATTCATAAAGCAATTATATGGTGGCCGCAAAAATAATGTTTATAGCGTTTTAGATGAAGGACATTAAAGAAGGAGAGGTTTCAGTCGTTAGTTAAATTGTACATGGGAATTTTACCAACTTTCTACAAATTTCAGTTTGTAATAATACTTGCAGTTTTGTAAGGTAGAATGATTAAAGTGTACTTAGATACTTACTAAATATTTACGTAAGAAGCTTGTTGGAGTTCTTCAAAATGAGGAAAAAGTTTTCATAGTCGTTTCATGAAACGAAAAAAAAAGGTATACTGATCTTTTTCTTTAATGAGTTCATAGCTTCTTCTCAGATGGGAAGTTTTTTATCAACAATCACTAGTCCTTTTGAAAAATAATAGAATAGAATAAACTTTATAGTAAGTAAGCAAAATATTAACAAAATTTATACTCCAACTTAAATAATGTAAATATTGTATTTACCTACGCTTGAATTTTTTTTTTAAGTTTATTAGTAAAATACATATCTACTATTATTTAGGGGGGTGGGGGTTCATGGAGGCCGGGGGGGGGGAAGGGAGATTAAGTGGTTTAATATTTTGCTATTTAAAATTTGATCGGCTGTTGGTAAAAAAGAAGAACGTTCCATATATCAAATGAGGCCAAGCTTATCAATGAAATTCGACTTATGCCACTGGTTTCAAAAGGGATCCTTTTGTCTAGCTTAAAGCATAAAGCTAGCTTAAAATATTGAAATTCAATTTTCTTTCACAGTTTACCGATCGAAATAGGGTTGCTACTGTTAGCAGCTCTCAAACTGGAATGCCAATTGGACTGGCCAGTTGTTTCACCTTCATTTAAAGACTAAGAGCCATATTTATAAAAAAAACTAAGTTGTTAAGCAAATGATTAGTAGAGATTCTAAGTTCAAAATGTAAAAAATTATTCTTAATTGAAAACAATTAGATTATTAAAGATTTTTACTTCTAACGGTTAAATCTTGAATCTATATCTTTATACAATTCTCGGTGAAAATTAGAGTGACTGGATAAATGTTAAAGGTTTACAAACACCAAATATGCTGGACTTCGACTAGTTAGGCTGGACACTTAATATATGAAGTGTCTAATTGTGTCCGACTTTATCCGGACGCTTGTCAACCCTGTTTCGAAAGCTAGGCTTTTAACTTAATGGATCGTTCAGTTTCTACCACAAATTTCAGTCCTATCATATAGGTAGGTATATCAACCCCAATCTATTTAAATTAATGAACTGGGGTAGAAACATTAATGAATTAGTTTTCAGGAGGGAACTGGAGCGTCATCTCCAGTAAATGGGTTCATCGACTTCTAGCTTTGGTTACTATGAAGGGATTATTAGGAGAACGTGCCAAATTAAAGGAATTATGTAGATACCGGAAATCTTAATAATTTCAAGTTTTTGTGCCGCAATACTTGCCTGCGGTTGGTAAGTAAGTGGATGAATCTTGAAAAAACTTCCCAACTTAGCTTGATGCTGTGGTCGACGGTGGATCACACGTGCCTAGAAGTAACCTATTCGCTCTTGACTTAAAGACGCCTAAATTGTAGCCAACATAGACTCTGTCAAGGAATTCCGCTCCTTAGCTGTGAGTATGATAATGTGTCCCAAAACGTTTCAAACAGACTCGGCTCTGGTATGAAAGGCAAAAAAGGAAAAGAAGTGGAATTTTAGTAAGTAAAAGTAAAAAAAAATAGTGGGATATGTACCGTTGGCCCAACGCCGTACTTTCAGTAGTCCGATGATGTAACGGGCTTGGCGGAATTAATTAAGCAATTCCATTATATTCATCCATTCACAAAATCCAATTAAAACTTCTCATTGTTTTTCAGAGAGCGACGAGCACAGTTGACCTTTAGCGCTGAAAGGGAGAGGCATTTCCAGTAAATACCCCAGATATAGCAATTCGCTACAGTGAATGCAGACAGAGAAACTCTTACTTGACCTTTTCGTAAAAATAGAACGGAATGCAATATCGAGCTTCCAACTTTGAATTTAAAATACTGGCTGATTTAATTTCCTTTTTCCTGAAAAACCAGATTAATGTGATTAGTCTTATAGTATGGTTCTTCCTTTTTTTCTTTTACTTGTATTGTTTCGATATTGAGATAGATTCGAGATAGCACAATTTTAAGCCTTAGTGGATTTGGTTGCTATACATTATATAACTTAAATAATAAATAAAAAAATAAAAAAAACTGAATTCGAAAAAGTAATACTTGACTCGAAATATCAATGACCTGGCCAGGGTCGCGGGTATCTGATGGATGCGAGATGTACAGGACCGATTGTTATGGCTACGCTTGGGAGAGAGGCCTATGTCCAACAGTGGCCGTCTTTCGGCTGAAATGGTGATTGGTAGATTAAGTTTTTACCGTTTTCTTTGGAAATTGTTGTATACTGGGTGAATTTTAAGTTATAAATTATCTCGTCGTCCCGTAACGGCCAAGTCCAGATAGACGGCGCGTTGTAGTCCACGCGCGCTTAAAAGAGTTGTCAAATCAACAAAATTGTTCGAAAGAGTTACCGTGACTCTGGAACTGAAGGGCAACTGAACGCAGGTGGGTTTTAGTCACTAATGGTACGGCCACGAAAGTAACGCCACGCTTGAGGCGTCAATTCGCTACATGCGTCATTTCTAAGCGCTAACTAATTGTTATTTAACTTCACTGCTATTGCAGCGCTACTTTGTGGCTCTGTATCTACAAAGCAAATGCTGCTGCTGCTGTTGTTTGTTTTTGATGCTTGATGCATTGCTTGACGCTGACGCTTGTAGCACAAGGCGAGTTCGCCCGGAGCGTCGCATTTCGTGGCCCTCGGGTAAAAATCTGACACTCCTTTTCGTACAGCACCAGAGCGCAAGGGGTTATTTAATGATTTCCTACAAAAAAAAGGGTGACATTTTAGAGGAAATGTCAGTGTGCTTACCTAATTATTTTAACAATGGGTATATTTCGATAAAAATATTGGGTTATTTCCTTTATTAGTGAGATAAGGATTAGCAATCCACCTTCCTATCTTGATAAATCACCATATTACGGTTTTTTCACAGGAAAATATTTGCTAAAACTATCTATAAATAACGTGGTTTGCTTATGTATGCTCATGCATTATTAAACATTGATTCAAAACACTGCTTATCATTACATTCAAGTACATAGATCATCTAAAGAGGAAAAAAGATAAAACGTATGATAATATCGGCAATCGATTGCAGCCATTGATATAATAATTTGCGTTTGAAATACAATTTATTTTTGGATAATATAATAATTGCCTGTCTGTAGGTATTAGTTTCGGAAGATTTCCGTACTAAGCTGTTCGAGGAAAATAATAATATAGTTTGCCAAACGATAATGGACCGTATTGTAAGGCCACATGAAATATCGGTTTTACCTTTAGTAGTTGTGGTCTAATATTATACAGGATGTAAGGGATAGGTTTTCGCAAACTTTAAGGGCTTGCTCAGTAGATGAATCTGAACTAGCTTCCCAAGATTTTTTTTCAGGAAACGAAATAAAAGTCGGCCTCTCCATACGAAATTATCAACTTGATTGGAAAGTTTGTATGAAGAGATCGATTATTTCTGTCTGTCTTGAGGCGCGCGTGGAACACTACGGGCTGTTGCGACTTGGGCTTGGTCCACATGGTTACCGGATAGTCGGATGGCGAACAGTACTCTGCCCAAGTGGGGCACATTTCTATCCTGTGCTCCATCGTGTCCTCCGGGCGGTCCATACAGTGGTGATCTTCGGGCGTTTCTTTCACAAGAATCTGGTGCAGGAACCTCCCGATCTGACCATGTCCGGTAGGAACCTGCTTCATGCGGAAGGTGAGGAGGACTTTTTAGCCACTCCTGAGAGAGAGAACTTACCGCCATAATTATGGCGTACCCAAACCTGCACTCAGCCTGCATGGTGGATTATGACATTCCTGTCCTAGACCTGAGGCTTCCTTTTTAGGCCTCCCTAGGCCTGAGTCCCAACAATGGGAACACTTTATAATATTAAATCAGCAGCATTTGATATCACGCATTTACTCTGTAGCACTGACAGACGCCATAATTTCTCTTGGCAGACAAACTGTTGTTCGTATGTTATCATATCGCGTTACTATTCCAAGCGTGCCGATACAAAAACATTGTTCTATTCCCGCCTACGCCAACATGACAACAGTATACTATTTATAGACAGTAATAGAATTAGTAAACAGGGTGTTTGTTGGCAAACATTTTCCTTCGAGCTTAGCTGTGATGCGGAAGGCGGCGGAGCGAAAATAGCTTCGGAAAATGGCGCTAGATGACTAATTGTAGACCCAGGATTAATTTTCTAAATGTAAGTGAAATATTTTTTGTTTGGACAGAAGTAAATGATCAACTACTTGTTAGAAAATAATAAATGTATGAATGGATGGATGAATGGAGTTTGATTCAGAAAGTGGTGATTCTGGACACGGGTCGCATTGTTAGGAAGTTCCTTTCTCTGGAATCCAGACCGCCGCGGCCGCCTAGTTTTGACCCTGTTCCGGATACCGGTGGGATACTGTCTTTAATAACTTCAAAATGTAACGAGTATTTAAATAAAAGAAATAAATAAATAATAATAACGACCGCAAGTAGCATACGAAAAAAAATGTTTTGTCACATTTATTTACCTATAGCTAAGGAGTGGAATTCCCTGCCGGAGTTTGTGTTTCCTGATAGCTACAACCTAGAGGTCTTTAAGTCAAGCGAGAATAGGTTACTTCTAGGCGTAAACCATATCGTCGCTTACCATCAGGTGAGATAGTGGTAAAACGCGAGCCTATCTACATTAATATTATAAAGATATAACGATTTTTTTTTTGTTTGTAGGAGGTAATCTCTGAAAGTACCGATTGCTATAATTTTTTCACCGATAGAAACCTGCTTTATTCCTGAGTGACATAGGTTTATGTACCTACGCTGGCGAAGCTGCGAGCAAAAACTAGTCAATAATAAAAAAAGTTTGGTAGACGCAGTTTTAGAAAAAGATTATCTGCATAGCGCGAACTCTGTCACATCAATCACTGCAGCTGACAACGGGTTCAGGGTCTTTCTACAGCAAAATATCTATACAATGCTACTCAAAGCGGGTGCGCTGACCCTATCCAGACATGACATGATATTAATCACAAGCTAGTGTAGGTACCGCAAATCCTCATACACCTTTTGAGGGCCTAATGGACTTTCACTGACGGTGCTATTAAAGTGACTACCTATTGGGCCCAAAACTATCAAGTATACCATAGACTATAAAAGGTGACAACGGAATAGGGATTAAGCATGCAATTTTTAATAACTAATTTAAATGTTGCATAGATCGCGTTAAAAACATAACTGCGCTCCAAAACTCAAATAGTAAATGTCTGGGAAAAATCAGCCAGGCTGAAGTGGGGATCTGAGGATGAACTCACTGGACTCCTGAAGGAGGTCGACCGCGGCGAGGGTGGTGTGACGATCTGCGGGGTTACCATGACGTTCAAAATAAGATTGTTTTAATCTTGTTTAAGTGTACGTAAGAGATGGCGCTAGACAACCTGTATAGCTCTGTCTCTTACCCACACTGAAACAATCTTACTTTAAACGTCATGGTCTAGGTCCTGATCATGTTCGCGGGGCAAACTTGGTCAGAAACGGTCCTAGACAGAGAAGTTTGGAAGGAGAAAAGGGAGGCCTTTGCCCAGCAGTGGGACACACAGTAGGCTAAAAATACTTTTTGGCTATAATAAACAAAAATAAAAGAATATCTTTAGCAATTACAAAGTTATAGAACTTCATTACGAAACAAGAGTTTGACATGGACTTTAAAATGTCAAAGTTCATCACTGTTTATGTACTGTATTATTGGCCCTTGAACTAAGTGTTGTTTTGATGACACCGGGCCAAGTCAACAACTTGGCACGTGCCATGCTAAGCTATGTTGTTTGTTGTTGATCTGCTCTTCCAAACGTCAATGTCTTCCTGAACATAACTTGAAGAATTGCCAAGTTTCCGACCCCTTTTATGGTGTTATATCAAACAAGATACAATAGAATTTTTCAACTGAATAATTTCAGAAATGTTATTCTTTTGGTTTTATGAGGTAGTAGTGTCTGACCGAATGTTCGGTTCTGTCGAGTTTCGGCAAAAAAAGGAGTTTCGGTTTAGTTCCGGTTTCGGCTGAAATTGAAATTGTTGCCGAAATTCGGTTTCGGTTGAAAAACCAGTTTCGGTCGGACACTATGAGGTAGTTATGCGTGAGGTATTGACAGTTGGCAGCTCATCAATATTCTAAGCTACTCGGTTCTATTGGTCGTGGTTACTTTGTTGGTAGTTGAGCGTTTGTTCTCTCCGAAACTGAAACAGGAACCTTCCGAAACAACCGTGTTTCGTAAGGAAGTCTTTATGAGTCACGGTTGTTTCGGACGCAACTGCCGCCGCCGACCGGACGGTTGACCGTTTGACGCAAGTTCGTCCGATGGTAGTGACAACGCCCGTGGCGCCACCTAGCCATACGTCAAATTATCGCCACGATTGTGGCGTGCCCAAATTCAAGCCCTGTGTATATAATATTGATTAATTATAATTATAAATAAGGAGCTTATTATACAACAATGTACTAGTAATTTTATTAGAACAATGTTCTATGAAACATAACATTGTCCAATAGTCTTACTCATTACATAAATTAGGTAAGTACCTACTTAATAAATTTAAAGCATGAGACTATTTATTATTTTTTGAAGATAAGGGGCTATGCATCTCCCGTAGTGTAGGAGATGTAGTCACTGCGATCTAAAAAATCTATTGTGACTCGCCACCTTGTTAGAGTAACTCTTTTAGCTCGGAGGCTTCCAGGAAGTCTAGAATACTCCTAGCTTTAAGAGTTTTAATCTCCTCCGGGCGAATAATGTATCGGCCCAGATGGATACTCCGTTTGTGGTTAAGGGGCCCGCATTCACACAATAGGTGCTTAGGCGTCTCCCTCTCCTGATTACAGTACTGGAAAACATCACTGTCACTCAGTTTCATGTGAAATTGGTGCCTGTCTAAGAGCGCAGAGGGCAAAGGAATATAAGCGTGGTTTTAGTCAGTAAAAGTGTGTCACACCCTCGCGCCACACCCTAAAGCAGAAGAGTCATTTGATATTTTTCTACGTATAAAGAAACTGATAAGTAGATACGAAACTCTTCCGTCATCTGTAGGTAGCATTATCTACAACACGTGACGCGTTACATTTAAGAATACTTCGTCTCAAGTATTGTGTTATCATAATAATTCACTAATCCTCCGGCTCACGTGAATCACGTCGGTAAATCACTTTTATTTACGTGGAAAAATCATCAAATGACTACTGTCACTCTGTGTGGTGTTACCCAAGAAGAAATGTCTGACTAAGGGCTATATTTCACCGAGACCAGTCGCCGCTACCAACAAAATGTACACAGCCCTATAGAGTGTTACTCACCTGCCCCTAGCCAAGTTACAACCGTTTCTCTTGCGTCGAACGCTGCGAGTTGACCTTGCCGCCAATTCTTTTGTTCTGACCACGTGACTGAGCGTTGAGGCGACGTCGTTCCCGTACATTTGAAGCTTTCCACTAGCGTTAACTATCGCAGATTAGCAACTTGGCTAGGGGTACTGGTGTCCGTCTGATTTTGCAACCAATTTGGTAGCGCCACCAGCTCGGACGTGTGGCGACTCTGGTGTCTGTATGGTGTCTAGTTTGATAGCTTAGGGCTATATTTCACTGGGACACCATGGTGGTGCCACTAGTCGCGCCGCCATGATGTCCCGGTGAAATATAGCTTTTAGCCTCATACATCCGGAATGGCTCTCTGAATTCATATTAATTCAGAAAGACCAGAATACTATACAATATCAGTATGCTTCACACATTCTAATATTTTCAGATTATGAACTTCTTAGATCGATCTGTATGAATGGATACTGGCAAGCGTTCTGAAATCCGGTTGGAATATTTAAGATTATGATTTCACACACACTGAAATCAGATTATTTATTTAATTATTTCAGTAGACACTGCCAAAAGCAATGTAATTAATACTACTTCCTTATCCATAAAGATGTTTGCATGTGTTGTGAATCTACTACAACTGATCAATCTGTATGGTTCCAGATGTGTGCCAGTCTTAATTGCAAAGACCTAAGTAGTTTCCTTCTGCGAGCGAAGCAGTAATGCTAGCAAAGGAGGAGGCTGACCTCATGAAGCAACGGCGCTCAACGGCGCCGCCGGGATTCTAGTGGTAGCTCGCTGTCCGACCGTCCGGTAACCGTCCGGACAAAGCCAAAGTGCGTATTGTTCCCGCTCGTCTCAAGGAGTTATCAGCAGCCGTAGAGGCCCAGCAGGGTCGAAGCCTACTGGGGCCAAGGGTCTGTTTCTGAAAGGAAGGGTCGACCCCGGTATAAAAGGGTACAAAGGAACGGGATGGGTGTTTTGTGTTTTAGTCAGTTAAAGTCTGTCACTATCTCCCGCTTCACCCAAGGGATGTAATCTGGATGATTTTTACCCACCGAAATAAAAAAGACCTAAGTAGTCAAAGTTACGCAACTCGTCCGCCATCTGTACATTATCTGTAACACGTGTTACACTTACACGCTTCATCTCAGGTATTGTGTTAAACATAATGAGTCACTAATCTTCAGCTCACGTGAATCAGGGCGGTAAATCTCTACACAGCAACCTCTGCGTCATACGCCTACGAATTCTTAATGGCTCATTGGTCGGAAACAAGGTGTAAGGTAAGTACTATATCGGTAATCCAGTGAGGTGTTTGGCTAATATTAGGTTTCTTTTCTTTGTCTTTTGGAAGGGTACTCCTTAAAGCTATTACAGATGATGTCACCGGTCTTCTTAGTTCTATGACCCATCGCTAAGTAACTTGCCAAAGGTGTCGATATACGTATATGGTTCTTGCCATTTTCTTTAGTTTTGTTTTCAGCACACTAATGTTTTAAAAGCGAACGTTTGTATGTATGTTTATATGGATATCAAATACCTGATCGAAATTTTAAGAAACTTGTACAAGTAGGACAGACTCTAACATAGATAGACTCTAGATAGATTCTAAGAATGAAAAAAGGAAATGAAATTAACTTTTATGCTTACAACTGTCGTGCTGTGTCTGTTCTGAATAAAAGTATTACTATTCTTCTATTCTTCTTCTTCTTCTATTATCCTTCAGTAAAACTTTCGACTTCTACACGGGTAAAACCGCTGGTAGAAACTATATCTGAGTTGATTAGACTGCACTTATGTACTTGTACCTATGTCTATTGTAAATAATACTGTTTTTTCTACCAAAAACGTTGACGTCTTGCGAACTGAGCATAGGTTAGCTAGTCAGTTTATAAGATTAAACAGGACCTTGGTGACACTGACTGCACTTCTATCATATCGACTTTCTTATATTCTCTAACAATTAATATTACAGCAGCTGACTATGTTATTCCTTACCACGAGGTGGTATAATTTCGCAGTAAAATATTCAACGCGGCCGTGCTCCTGAATACAGCAAGACGTTTTAAATCAGACACTGAATACTAATGTTTTGAGTGCTGGAAAATTACCAGATATTTAAAGTTTTCAAAGGTAATAAAAATCGATGAGTAGTGAACCATTTTCCGATGACTACTTTTATTAATAGCTACTTTTATTCTTGATGTTTCTGGTTTTCTTTCTTCGTTATATAGCGTTTCGGGAACACATCCATTATGCGTACATCTAATGAGTGGAATTCCCTGCCGGAGTCGGTGATTCCTGATAGCTTCAACCTAGGGGTCTTTAAGTCGAGAAGGAATAGGCTACTTCTAGGCTACGTCAATCAAAGGTAGTGGTCAAACGCTAGCCTATCAATAATAATAATAAAAAAATATAACGCCGACTTTCAATATTACAGTTATTTGCATTTTTTTTGTGTTGAAGTCGTTTGTAATTTTTTTCTAAAGTCTTTTTATTTTAAAATTTTTGGCTGGGTACCCTTCAGCAAAATGTAAATAATGTACACGTTTTATAGCAGAGTAGATACCTGTAGATAATAATCATTAATGTGATGTGTCTATATGTACCGTGATCCTTGCAAAAGTTGACTCTTGGAGTTTCAGACTTTTACTGAAAATTCTGACTCTCTCTCTCTCACTTCACTTAGAGCGAAAAAGTCATTTGATGATTTTGCACCTAAAAATAAAGTAAACATTGTGATATTCATCATAGTTCGGCTCAAAGTTATTAATAAATTTCATTTTCTAAGGATCGTGGTAGACATTGTAGCTTATCTAAATCAATAAAGTCTATTTAAATAGGTACCTGCGAAACTTATTTATACCGAGTAAGCAATGTTCTAAAATTCAAAGTTATGAAAGTTAAACCCAGACCGAACTCATTAAATATTAAAATAACAATTGTTACTGAAAGCATTATCAAGACTAACAATCAGAAATAACGATTTCAAATTACTCTATTCATCCAGTTTTCAACAAGATAACCTTTATCTTTTCAGGGTGGAAAATCGTCCAACAAATTTTCCAGTGTCAGTCTTTTTTCATTATTGTAGCAATTGTGCTTATGTATACACAAGAAAAATATGGCCAACGGCATTTTTTACATAATACTTTATGAAAAAAACATATACAAATAAATGTTACCGGCAATCTGTATAATTCAGGTATTATTCCTGCTAAGGCCGCAGCCCTAGCAGGCACCAGCCTTCAGGCCCTGTCAACAAGGTGACCTTCTAGAAATTATTGTCATCATTTCAGTTGATAGACGTCCACTATAGGACATAGGCCTCTCCCAAATATCCTCCCATAACGAACCGGCTCCAACCTGTCATGTGGGTCTTTCACCCACTAGATTTCCGCGACCCTCACCAGGTCATCGGGCCACCTTGTGGGAGGCTTTCTAGCGCTGCGTCTTCCGGTACCCCGTCCCCACTTTAGAAACTATTGGCACGGCTATCGGGCCCTCTAATCATCTGTTCTGCGAGCAATGAGCCTTGCCCAATGCAAATTGTTGTAATAACATTATAACTGTTTCCCTAAGTTATGTTATATGTTGTACAACCTGTTCAGCAAAATAACTGTGCAATTAGTTAGTAATTAGGCATTACTTGTTATTAAAGTCGTTATTTTCAGTGTTTTTTTTTTTGTCGTTTTTTTTTTTTTTTTTTTTTTTTTTGGTATTGGTTTTTGTATTTGTGTTTGGGTCTTGTGCTGTGCCAAATAAATTATTTTTCTTTCTTTCTTTTTTATTTACCTTGTATTATTTATTATTCATATTTTACTTGTTGAGCGGGATTAATTAATTGTTATGAAATTGTTATGTTTTTCCACCATTTAAACCGTGTGTACGACTTTTCTGGTAGAATGAAAAAATGATTAGGCCCTCGCGCTTGTAGCACTCCTACCAGGGCAGCAGATTCTGCACTCAAAGTTGTAGACAAGTTAATCATTCATTCATTAGCGTGATATGTAGGCAGGCACATTGCTCGGAGACGGTCAATGGGGTTGAAAGGTTCTGGTGTAACGACCACGTACCGGTGGATGCCCGATGACTTGATGAGGATCGCAGGAATCCAATAGATGCGATACGGACAGGACCGGTCGTAGTGACGAAATGGCGAGACTACTTCTTTCGGCTGATGAGGCAAGCGTGATATTACTTTTGACCATATCATTTCTTGCCTTGCTTACCATCAGGTGAGATATGGTCAAGCGCGAGCCTATCAATAATAATAAAAAACTTACCTTAGGGCTCTCGCCCACGGCGCCTTTTTATAGCGATGGATCGACCGGTCCCGTCCGTATCGCATCTATTGGATTCCAGCGTTCCTCATGAAGTCATTTATTTTCAAAACAGTTTAAGGGCAACTGTTTTGAAAATAAAGACCAACTCATACAACGCGTATCAGACATCAGACACCCAAACAAAATTAAATCCATCCTACGCTGTAAGATAAGTTTGTTTTTATCACGCTATCAGTCTCATTTCCATTTGTATGGAACTTGGCCTTCATCCACAATACCCTTATCGGGTTAATACAGTACGTGGGGACGTTTGGCCTGGTTGGCCCGGTTGGAACAGATCAAGGACAAGATAATATTTGGGTCAGCCGGTCAAGGTCCATTCTCACGCACTGAAATGGGACATGAAAGTTTGTTCCAAGGAATTTTCACTTTTATCTACTGCTCCCAGGGTTGCTTTTCGTTTTTTTTTGGTTTTTAAACAATGTTATTTTCACTAGTAGGTACGGAATTTATGACCTTTGTGGACTTTTAGTAACCAAAACTAGTATATTGGCCGGTGTTTAGAACAGGAAAACACACAGAGGATATTTTACTGATTTTCAGACTAGAGTCTGGCAAACATTCGTTTTTAATGTCTTAATTTAAAAAGTGGCCATAAATCTAGACTCAGCTAGATAAAACACCTAACTCCGAGGCTGCTTATAGCTTAATTAAGTTTGTGCTGCTACGTTTTACTTTATATATATATGAAATAGGTAAGGTCCGATGGGACTGGCTTGTACATTTGTATAAAGTCTCTAATTCAAAATAAAGAGAAAAAAAAAGTAAAAACCATTATCGACTTTCTTTGCTTGATTAATAAATAATATTGGCTTCGATACCAATGTTTATTTTCTGTGAACGTCAGAGAAAATGTTATGTCCACAAGTGTGTGCGTCAAACATCGCATAAAAAAATCATTAACGACGATTGTTCAGCGGTTACTATCGTAAAAATCTATTAGAGACCATTTCGCAGCTTTCAGCAAGAACATGCTAATATTAGTCAATGATTTCAGAGGCTGGGAATTAAATAATGAGTTATTATTCTCACTATTTGTGACTTTTATTTTGAGGTGGGAAATCAAAATCTGGGTGGGGCAAGAGGGAGTGTCAAACGTTTACGGTCTGTTCTAGACTTCGGCCTTAGCGGAGAGAGGCGCGGCGAGTGGCGCGGCGTCTGTAAGTAAAATGTTTTCGCTATGAGCGGTGTCTCGTAGCGTGCGCCATACATTTTCATACTTTTGATCTCGCAGCTCGCCGCCCCGCACTTGGCTACTGCTCACCGCGGCAAGGTCGTGATCGGGCTGTTACTGACTAACAAGAGGGTGCTTCTTTCAGTTACCCTTTGCCTTCCAGGGTCATTGTAACTCTTTCGAGCAATTTCGAGAAGCCCTCTATTGATGCATGAACTAATGCTATTAAATTGTAAAAGATTTTCGGTTCGACGTTTGTAAAATGACATCTAGAGGTATTTGTATTTCAAAATACCTCCAGTCCTCCGTCCAAAAACTCTATAAGTCCCGGAACATTGTTGGGTTCCTATGAGGTAAGCTATGAGAACGAAGCCGAAGGAAAAACCAAGTTAATTCTACATCTATTTCAGACAATTGGAAACGTCCGCTCAATGTTTGGGTTTGACATACGCAATAAAAAAGTCACGTTAATGTCAATGCGTTGTTACTATTTTTTTTAGCAGTCACTAAAATAAAAGTCTTGTTTGACGTCTTTAGGACCAGTGTCTTTTGAGCCGTGCCTCCCCATGACAAAATATTTTTGGACAGTATTAATAACGGGATTTTAAAAAGGTAAGGGATCATCGTAAATTGGTGTTAGCATGTAGTACATTTTTGGCACGGGTTCAGAAACAATTACAACGTAAACACAAGAGGAATTCGCAATGACGTAGGTACCGGCCCCTTCGGATATAAAATTTGCGATGTAAGAAATGATGGACCAATGTTAAGAAAATACAATTTACCAACAATATTTTGTAGCGGTGCTTTAAAGAAGTCTAATTAATAAAACAGCTTAGTAAAAACTGTGTAATAAGTAGGTATTAGTTTTTCCTGAAGCTGACCAAAACTGTGTTGTTCTGCCAAAAAACTTTTTCCATTTCTCTCGGGCGCTGTCAAGTGGCGCCATAAATCGTAGTAAGAAATCTTTAGTAGTCTACTCAAGTTTAGTTTATTAATCTATCCAGCTTCGTTATGGGTATTTTACTTACTATGTGTTTTTTAAAGTCAGGTGGTAAAAATAACATGAGTAATTTTTGTAACCCTTGGATATCATATGATCAAGACTTTATCCTCCGAAGGGATAATCAGTGATAGCTACGGCCCACAACACAAACAAATTTCGTCAGTTATCTATGTCTAAATGCTATTTATCTACTCTGGGTTACTGAGAAATTCCAATTTGATAAATCAAATATTACTTTACTCCCCTCTTTGCACTCGGGAATCGTACTTAGAGCTTGCTACCACTAAATTAACGACAGACACTTAAGTAGCATTATAAGCAACCTCATATGTTATGTACTCACTGCTGGGTCTCAGCTCTCCTCTTTAATATGGGGATTGCGAGCGGATGACGCCAGCCTTCCACCCATTGTCTTTCTATTGTCTCTAATTATCACGATTGAAAGGTTAATTTAAAAAACGTAAAAGAATCATTAAAAAAATAAGAAAAAACTGACGAAAAATTCCACCACTGGGGGGTCCAGAACCATGTATTGGATCCATGGTATTCGTTTGTGCGTCAATGTCAAATACACCCTGTATTCTAAAGCAACTAAATTATTAGTCAATTACCAAGTCGATACATTCGTCGTCTCCTCATTGGCTAGCTAAAGGACTGGCAGCATTTCTCATAAAATATGTATGTGTTGTGATTATGAGTATCGACCACAATGCACTAGAAGCACCCTTGTCCTAGTTACCTGGTTACATTTGTGTTTAAATTTTCATAGCGGTAGCTGAAGGGTAGTATAGTTATTGATGTTTTAAGTGTGTGTTGTTTGAAGGCTTTCTATATTTTCTCCAGTATGTTGTCTTACTTTTAGCACAAAATAGATAGGTACAGAAGACAATCTCATGTATGTACTTAAATTTTTATACCTAAGCTCGGACGCACACTAATGAGCATTTGAGCCGGAGCTGTTCGACAAACAGGCCGAGATGCTACCGAGATATCGTGTCCGTGAGCGGTGTCTATGTGTGCGTTGCTCGAGCGCGCTTTGTGATAATGTAGAATAATGTAGAGAGTGACTTCTGTATCTATATATTTTGTGCTTTTAGCGTTATAACAAAATTTTTTTTAGGCACGCGTTCGACTACTATCTCACCTTTTGAAAACCGACGATGTGAAGAATAGAAGTAACCTATTCACTTTTGACTTGAAAATCCCTAAGTCGTAGCAGACTCCAGTTAGTAATTCCACTCCTTAGTTGTACGAATGTGTTCCCAAAACGTTTTGTTTTTGTTGGGAGTAAGTAAAGATAGATATACCTACTTATAAAATTATTTATTGTATGATAAAATTTTCGATCCTGTGCGACACTTAGGGGAAGCCTATGTCCAACAGTGGACGTCTGTCGGCTGAAATGATGATGATGATAAAATAATTATATTAAAAGGGTGGGAGAGAAGAATTGTCAACAGAGGATGCATGTATATATACATAAAAAAAAACCAGAGTAAACTAAACTTTTGAACTGTATCATAATACAATTCAAAAGTTTCACTTACTCTAATATATTATTTTTCATTGAATATTTTTGTAGCCTTTGTCAGGTTCGATCTTTCAATTTATTTGTTAAATACTTACACACATGTTTTTGTGCGATGTTACAAGCAATTGATGGAATGTATTACAGTGTAAATTTAACAGTTTCACACGTATCTACTGTCTTTGTTTCAGCCGTAAACGCCTTTTATTTACCTCGTAAACGTGCTGAAACTGTACAATGGAATGAGATATTTATCACTCTGGTTTTGTGAAGTAATATGTGGTTTGAATATTTAGATCGTTATACGATACGGTATACGATATATACCTCGGGTATATCGTTGGTGTAAAACTTAATTCTCTTTGTGTAAAACAAACAAGAATCTCACAAGATCGAAAGGCATACTGCTCGTGCATATTCGTTATTTGTTATACTTTACGAATTCACTAAAAGAGCAATCTGTAGTGAAGGATCATTATAGAATGGGCTGCTGTACTGCGTATTACAGTTTCGATTCTCACACGGAACAAATTATTGTATGGGCTACAAATAGTAGTTCCGGATCTGGTTGTTTTATGCATCAGAGATCACATGTGTAACACCCACGATACAAGAACGTTTCACTCTCTTATAACATGACAATTATACAAATAACACAATTGCTGGACATCCAATAAGTCCGCCTACTTTTGTGTGCATAAAGAATTTTTTTTTTATTGTTAATCGAATGGTATCTTTAGTACTGAGTAAAATCTTCTCAATATCATCCCAGAATTATTAGTAACATCACTCGCCTTTTCAGTACCAGTTTGATTTTTAAACTTTCCAGAAAATTCACTGTTCCCGGAAAGAAGCTGCGAGTACAGTCGCAAATTCTTAACTCGCGGAAGAAGTCGTCTTTGCCAAATGTCCAGTGACCTACAATTTATTTTTCAGGCAGTTAGTCCGCCTGCCTAATGGTGAGGAAACTCGACAGATAACGATTTGACATTGAAACTGGCTCTGTCTTGTATAAACTGACCGGCAGTAGTATATTTATATGTAGTGTATGGTTTGCAGAAAAGTATTCAGTGTTTTAGTGGGCAGGGCATATTGCTCGCAGAACAGATGGCCGGAATGGGGCCGAACGATTCTGGAATGGTAACCACGCACCGGAAGATGTAGTGTTGGAAGGCTTCCAACAAGGTAGACCGATGACCTGGTAAGGGTTGCGCGAATTACCTTGGGTTGCGAACCGTTTATTGTGGCGGCGCTTGGGGGAGGCCTATGTCCAACAGTGGACGTCTTTCGGCTGAAATGATGGTGATGATGATGTTTTAGTATGGTTTTGGCGGTATTAGAAGAGCCTAAATGAGCCCTGGTATCGATCTTTCTGGCAGGATATATCTGAGGTGATATGAGCTCGCTGGATGGTACTAGGTTCGTTACCCTGTTATTATTATTAATTAGCTTCTGCTAGTGGCTTTGCCCGCGTCTCTATATCACCTGGTGATAAAGTAGCATTCTATAGGTGAAAGAATTTTTAAAATCGGTTCATCCGTTAGTGAATTTTATTCATTGCAAATAAAAATACAAAATTTTTCCTCTTTTTCATATAGAAGCTTCGAGGGAAAGGAAAACCATCGATTCGAGAGAAGAAGAAGAAGATATGATATCCAGCCTGTACCAGCTCACTACTGGTCAAATGCTTCCCTTCATTCCTTCTACCCTGTTATATATACTACAACATACATATTAATTGGTAAAATTGTGATGTAGTACACCTAAGCTTCATCGTGCCATACAGATGTGATGTGTCGCCTATGTCGTGTCGATATATCGGAATTTAAAAGCACTTTTTCATTTTACTCTGAAAAATAATTTCATTTTCATTCAGAAATCAGTCTTAAAGCTTTACCCACCCACTTCGCACGCGCCCCAAAGAGATGTCAGCAAAACCTTAGTGGCCTAACAGGGTCAATGCTTACAGGTGCCATGGGTTGACTTAAGAAAGGAAACATTGTTGTTTTAGGATGGACGCACACATTCGGTTTCTGGATTAAGTTTTCCGATCAGGAATTCAGATTGGGATTCCGTGAGAGACGCACGGAGGAAAATTTCGAAACGGTGCGGTCGTCAGGTTTTTTTCGGTTCGGAAAAAGTAAGAAGTTGTGATAAGAGCATTTAGGTTTCCGAATCTGAATTCCTGATCGGGAAACCTAATCCGGAAACCGAATGTGTGCGTCCTCGCCTATAGTCAGTTATTGGATGATTTTGCACCTTAAAAAAAATGCATTCAGCCGAACATAGAAAGGAGGAGGTCATTTTCGAAATCGGTTAAAATAGGCCCATCCACTTAGTTTAGCTTCTATCCGTACACTAATTGAGCGACACGCTAACACGTAGACCGCTCAATGAATATATTTTCTTGTTGTTGTGGCAATAAGAGAAGCGTGACGCACCAATCATCGTGTCAGCCTGAAATATTATGAACATAATGTGTTTACATCAGGGCCTTCATTACTTCATTCTGAATTATACATGTCATTGTAGATTATAGTAGATTAATGAGTTGTAATCACATGGTAAGCTTGGATATCTGATTAGTGTTTGTTGGCGCCATGTAGCCGCTCCGGGCAAAGATAATTTTCCCCGCCCTTTACATAGGTACTCAAAACCATATAAGTCTTAAATATATCCACTATCCAACTTGTGGTAGGTTGGAAGGTGGCACATCAAATTCTCAACCTGCCAACTTGGGTGTAGCCATTAGCCACATGCTAATGCCTAGGTTGAAAGATAGGAATAAGCCAATTTTGCTGCCCCTCATTTTTTGCCACTCTGGGAAAATTTTCGGCTTGCCCCCCTTTAGATCGGGCCCTTGGTGCGGTGGCTATAGTGACTGCAAGATGTAGAACCGAAGATAACTTCGGTTGCCGACGAAAAGTTAAGCTAAGAGTGTTTAAATTTTACACATTACGGTCTGCCTATAAGTACAAAAACACATGTAAATGTGGTATGCAAGAAAACTACATATATATAAAAAGCAAGCTACATATATACTTTTGTGCAAGCTGCGAGCGTGTGCATGCCTTAACACCGTATATTACCATTTCAACAGTGAAACTACAAGAATAGAAAATCCTTTGTTTTTCTTACGACTTATTTGAGCATCATAAAATATCTGCCCGTTTCTTTATCTGCTGTTTTATTACGATCAGTTTTTTTTTTTCTAACAATATAGACTACTAGCTTTTGGCCGCGGTTTCACCCGTGTACATAAAATAACCTATGGCACTCAGGAATAAAGCTGCTTTCTAACAGCAAAAAAATTTTAGCAATCGGACTAGTACTTTCAGAGATTACCTCCTACAAAAAAAAAAACAAAAGCAAAACTTTGCCTCTTTAAAATATTAGTGTAGATTTTTATATATAATGTTTAAACAGTTTTTTAAATCAATTTAGATACATAGTTATAAATTAAATGTAAAAGATTTAGTGTGGAAAATCCGTTCTATCGTCGCACCTAACTCATATGATACTGCAACCAACTGGACAAAGAGTTAAGGATCATTGACAGCCAAAATATCAACTAAGACGAAAAATCGACTAAGTTAAAACTGTTCTGTCCGTTCGAAAAAGTATCATTGTGGTGTGTAAAGACATTGGAAGCTATTTCACAGAGGTAGATAAAGCGATGAAAAAGAAACACTATATGATCGTCGTCATTATTTTAGCCGAAAGATTTATACTATTGGACACAGCCTACCTCAAGGGTCGCCACAACGAACGATCCTGTGCATCTCACATCCATCGCATTCCCGCAACTCCCATCAGGTCATCGGTCCACCTTGTGGGAGGCCTTCCTACGCTGTGTCTTCCGGTGCGCGAAGTGGTTCCAGAATAACTATATAATCTTAAGTAAATCACATTGTATTTAATTCACTTTATTTATAGGAGACTGGATTCATAACAAAGACAAACCAAAGACACTGAACAAAGATATTTGTGCTCTTTGAAGCGAGACCTCTCAAAGACGTCATTCGTAGTTTATGGGCGAGGTCCCCTTACAAAGTTAGCTAACTGGAGCGGGCTATAATAGGTAGGGGGAACGTCTTCTGCCTATTCTTGTAAGTTTCTCTCACGTATATTTAGATACATTTTTTTAGACTAGGTCTAAAAAGTATCTGTGTTGTAAAGGAGGTTTAGTTCGGATATGATTTTTTTATTATTTAGTTGGGCGCAGCAAAGACCATCTACATGGTCTGGTGGGGGTTCTCGGAAGGTTCCGATCATTTTTTTTCTTCAGTTCGGTCCTTTCACCCGTCATGCTATCACTAACTTTCTTTTCATTCAAATCACTTTTCACACAATCCATCCATCTTTTCTTCCCTCTCACTCTCCATTCATCCACATGTATACTCATAACTATTTTAGTAACATGCATTTCATCCTTCCTTTTTACATGACCATATCAAGACAAACGATTCCTCTTCAACTTTTCAGTCACTGGCACCACTTTCAAACTTCCTCTAACATACTCATTTCTCTATCTCACTTTGTCTATTCTCGTCACACCACACAACCATCTTAACATTCTCTTCTCCGCTACAGTCAATCTTTTGCTATGCGTCTTTTTCCCAGCCCAACAGTCTGATCCATTCAGTATAACAGGTCTTATTACGGATTTGTAGATTTTTTATAGCAAGCAAATGTGTGCAAGTGGAAAATTTTTAGTAATTGTAGTTGATTGAAGCCACATTGCCAAGTATGTTTTCCAATCTATTTTCTGGCTTACTTCATATAAAATGAATTCAGTAGTGGAAAATGTGAAAATATCTCTTATTCATACATATTTTTACAATTTGTTGTTTCTTTCATAGGATGAGATGATCATTTTTGATCGCAATAGTCATATAGGTATTTATGACAAATTGAAATGTGTCCGGCACGCCATGGTCACAATTACGTGCTAAATTAAAGGATGAAATCGTAGCTTGGGGCACGCTTTTGCTTTCTTGACATGGTGGTCAATAGTTCAAAGCCAGTACTTTTAGGGTTCCGTAGTCCAAAATTAAAACGGGACCTTATTACAAAAACTTCACTGTACTTCTGTTTGTCACCAGGCTGTATCTCATGAGTCGTGATAGCTTGGCGGTTGATACTTTCAGAAATGATGTATTTTCATTGCCGCTATATCAACAAATACTAAAAAAAGAATAAAATAAATTGAAAAAAAAATCTGGAAAAATAATGGAACGGAATTCTTCATACGCGAATCCGACTCGCACTTGGCCGATTTAAAAAAAAATATAATTTATTAATTTGAAAAATATCTTGCCGTAATGAGATAATAACGACCGTCTGATAATCTAACACTCAACGTTAGCACTATATAAAGAAATATTTACTTCTCTCACTTTTCAACGCAATAGCCGAAAATAAAGTACGAAAAATATTAGGTATACAAAGTATAAATAACATTATTTTGTTAGCAGAACATTTTCTCAGATCGTTGGCAATGAATCAAGTGTTAGCGTATTGATGTTTATGCATCGATCCGTTTTATGCGCTTGGGTACGTTAAGATGAAATTGGGTTTTGTTCACAACGTATAGTGCTATTTTACTGTTATTGTAAACAGGTTTATTGCTTCTTCTAGCTACAGCAATGTCGTAAATTGCGAATTCACCTGTATCTACATTACCATTAATTAACTTAGCTCGAATCATTGCAATTAAGCGTTCCCTATTTCATGAAAGTTTTGCAAACTTTTTTATGAATTTGGAAAACGGCGTTAATAGGAACTGAACTACTATTTTTATTAGGGTTCCGTACCTCAAAAGGCAAGGAGCAGGGCATAGTGCTTGTAAGGCGAAAGTTTCTGGAGTGGCAACTACGTATCGGAAGATGCAGCGATGGAAAGCCTCCTACAAGGTGAACCGATGACCTGGAGAAGGTTGCGGAAATCCGATGGATGCGGGACGCGCAGGATCGTTCATTGTGGTGACACTTGGGGGAGGCCAATGTCCAACAGTGGACGTCATCGACTGAAATGATGATGATGAATTCAAAAAGAAAAACGGACCCTTATAGGATCACTTAGTTGTCCGTCTGTCGGTCTGTCAAGACCCTTTATCTCGAGAACGCGTGGAGGTATCGAGTTGAAATTTTAAAATCATATATTCAGGTTTACGGTCTCTTGAAACTTAAAAAAACAAAATTCTGAGTTAACGGGAAAAAAGATACGGCCGTTTATGTTGCAAAAAACTTATATTTCGACACTCTCAAAGGAATCAAAATTCATAGGGTACCTACTTCCCATTGACTTAGAATTCTGTCTGGCATGAAGCGAGGTTTCATAGCACAAAGGGGAAAAATTTGAAAACTGTAAATTTACAGTTACGTCTAACGGAAAAATCTTCGTAGCTCGGGAATTGAACTGATTTCATAGATACGGAAACCTCATATGCACGAGCCTGGTTCGCACTTGCCTGATTTTTTTTTAAAAGCTTTTACCCATACTAGGAATTAAGTACTTTTGTGTCGTTAGCGTCTTCACAAACATTATGTAATAAACTCATATACGGACAAGACATCCAAAACTCAAAAAACGTCATTTGGGTAATACAATTTTTTTTTTACTTCGCGTATATTTGTTATTAAAATCGCATCTGGTCCTAAATTCAATCAGTATATCGATTTCTTTGAATTTATAAATAGCCCGGACTGCTCTCTTTTGTAATATGAAAATTGAGTCTTGCGGTGGTGTTCATTAATTCTTTGATTTTCTTATGAATCATTCTTTAACATTAACACCATCATTCGAGATTTATGTAAAATGAGTAACTAACAGACATCATGCATGTTTGTAGATAAATAAATTACAAATTGAGTCATGTGGTTTAGTATTACCACACCTGCTTGCGACGTTACTCTTAAATAGGAATCATTCAGTTATTCTATACAACTCGTACTTGAAACACAAAGGAGTTGAAGAATGAACACGTTATCTTAGTTGCAAATAGAGATCTTACATTTACATTAACTTTTAGCCATTGAAAATATCTGTGGAAAATATAATCTACCTACAAATTGCTATCATTATCGTCATCATCATATCAGCTGAAAGACGTCCACTGTTTGATATAGGCCAACGACCGGTCCTGTACGTCACGCATCCATCAGATTCCCGTGACCCTGACCGGTCATCAGTCCACCTTGTTGGACAAATTTCCAGAGAACTGTGTAATAATGCAGTTCAGAGGTCTTATCATAACGTGTTAAATTGTCAGGCGTATCCTCTGGTCCGGTTGCGAAAAGTTTTTCACTGATAGGAAGCTATGTACAAGATTGTGAGTGATAAACCTTTGCATAAGAAATCTATTTTTTTCTTCGACCTAGAATAAAAAAAAACAAAATTCTATAAAACATTCTTTTATGTACATTCTGTTATAAATTATCATCATCATCATCATCATCATTTCAGCCGACAGACGTCCACTGTTGGACATAGGCCTCCCCTAAGTGTCGCCACAATGATCGATCGCCACCCTAAGTGTCGATACAAGGTGGACCGATGACCTGGTGAAGATTGCGGGAAACCGATGGATGCGAGACGCACAGGATCGATCATTGTGGTTATAAATTATAATACAATAAAAACAGGATAATATGCAACTAGAAAGGCTACATAAACCCTCATTACAAAAGTAGCTCAATTATGTGTAAACAATTTTGTACGAATTATTTTGTGTTTTGACCAGCAAGGTCAGAAACTCGATTAACTTTTTTTAAATTAAGTATCCTAAATTGACACTTTGGAGTACTACTCATGCATGCATTTGTTCCCTGCTTCATCACTCTAACCCTGTGATATTCCTCCATCTGTTCCTGTCTCTGGCGGTGTGAAGGGCATTGTACATCGTAGAGTCAAGAGCGCTATGGATCTTGGACTTCTCGGACCATCGTAAAATTGTTTAAATTTTATAAATTGTTTTTTTCGGGTCCAAAAAACAATTTCAAGTGCTCATACTAAACTCGCTACTTAGAACTAACTTCAACTAGCGCTAAATATTGACGAGCACTCAGCAGCACGCTTCAGACTAAACGCAGACAATTTACATAACTAGAAGAGCCGCATCAAACTTCAATAGCACCAACAACAACACTCGATTTTCAATCATAAACCTGTCTTGATCTGTACTTTTAAGGTCTAATTTTGACTGCAACTGATAGAATTACAACACTCGACTCTCATTCGTATACCTATCTTGGAATGTAGTATTAAGGTCTATTTTTGCCTGTAGGTACCGATTTTACCGGTAGATTGAAGTGGGGCAGTAGCCGGGACATTGTGGCGAGTCGACCTTGCCGACCACGTGCTCACAGCGTGTCAGCGCACCTGATTATAAAACGTTTACTAAACTGATTATTCGCATCGCATATGCTGAGTCAGGCACTTCCAGTGGAAAATATTGCAAATTGTTACTTATAGTAAAATTGTATTGTATTCAGCTGTCATTGAGAAACACGTGTTTGGCACTGTGACATTTTCATTTTTTTTTAATTTTGATAGGTTTGCGCTTGACCACTATCTCACGTCTCACCTCTAAGGGAAAGCGACCGCGACGATGCGGTCGACGATGGAGCGCGCTTACCTAGAAGTAACCTATTGACTCTTGACTTAAAGATTCATGAGTTGTAGCCATCAGGAAACACAGATCCCGGCAGCGAATTCCACTCCTTAGCTGTACGCACAATGAATGAACTTTCATTCTAGTTTTGTATTTTGTCCTTTGAAATTACCTACCTACTGAAATCAACGTACTAATTCCTATGCATTGTTAGGTATACATACAGTTTTTGAAATTAATACGCTGTTGTCAGTAAAATTAGTTTCTGAGCTTTTTCAGTGGACTGGTAATGATCGTGTTTTAACCCTTCAGATACCGTCAATTAGAGACACAATAGTAAGACAATAGATGCGCGGCCACCGGTGGTCGCTTGGGGATTCATGAATTAACTGAATGTTTGGCATACAGACATGTTCATTTACACTTTACCGTTACAAAGATTCTTTCACTCTCTTCGTTTATAGAGCAAGGTTTCAGGGCTTTGCTTTACACAAAGTATACTAGTTCGTAACTACTTGAATCTGGAGTTAGAAAATGTACCCATCTTACATTATGAACGCTGATTGTAGGTATACAGCCGCTTTATAATTGAAGAGAGAAGTCAGGTAGTGTGAAAAAAAGTGTCAGTGTTTTCCCTACTGCCCTCAGCGGCAGTTACGGTTACCCTTTCAAGCAGTCTTGCAGCCCTGGCAGGAAGGTGATCCCTTTTTTTATTGGTGGGCAAAAATCATCCAATGGCAACCTCCGCTCTTTGGCGGAGCGGGAGATATTGTCAGACACTTACTGACTTAAAACCCACCCCGTTCCTTCTAGCCTTCATACTGGGGCTCGAGCTCCCTTTCGTATAACCCTGGCCCCATTAGGCTTCGATCCAGTTGGTAGGAAGGTGAACAATTGAAAAGATGAAATTTTGAACACACTATATATATAACGATATAGTAGCGTGTGTAGTTCTTTCTGGCTACCGTTACCTTCAGATTTTTTTGTAACCTTACAGATTTTGATGACTTTTGGCTGTAGATAACTTGGTAGCTTAAACAGCGGCGTGAAGGTATGATATTATTTACAAATTATTATCTATATAATGATAGCGTAGGTACCACCAAACTGTTACTCGTATTATACAAATAATTATGTAGAGTAAGTAAAACCACAATTTACTCATTTATTTTTACCAACTGTTATAGTTTTCTCGTTATGAATGATACGGACAGTTTTTTTGTTGCCCAATGAGTTTTGAAGATGTAAAATTAAAAGATGATGTGTTGAATCTGCAAAAAAATGTACAACTAAAAAAATAGATTTTTAGATCTGTTCACTGTCATCTTGCGAATTTGAATTTTTTTTAACCAAACATTATCAAGTTTTTCCAAAAAAGACGCAAAAAGAACAAAATCATTTGTCACTATAACTTGTTTTAAAACTATCCAATTGCCTATACAAGATTATATTTTTAATTCCCATGGAAACGTTTCCATGTGCAAATAAAAAAAAATTATGAAGTCAGTTAGTTTTTTTATAGTCGGAGGAGGTCATGAGCCTTGCTCGACCTTGCTGGGCACGTGTGGGGATTTCCTTAGTGCTCAAATCAAACACAGAACAATGCCACTTATTATTTCACGAAGGGTCTAGCAGACGTGTTCATCAAATTACAAAAACTAGCTTTTACCCGCGGTTTCACTCGCGTACATAAAATATAGCTTAACCCTTCAGATACCGTCAATTAGAGACACAATAGTAAGACAATAGATGCGCGGCCACCGGTGGTCGCTTGGGGATTCATGAATTAAGCCACTCGGGAATAAAGCAGCTTCTATCGGTGAAAAAAGTCATTTAATTCTTGTGCTATCTGTACCTGAATAAAATAATAACATTATTTATGTTTATGCGAAGTAAATATTGATGAAACCTTTGTGATAAGTTTTGAGTAATCTTACCATTTTATAGGGTTATCGAGGTTCACACAAAAAAATGATTAAATTAAATTGATCAAATATAGTGATAATTAACGTATTTAAAAAATTCATCCCTTATCTTTTGCTAGTTGTCCCCCGTGCCTTTAATATTGTCATGAATTCCATACAAAAAGACTTTTAGAACAAATTATGATAAACCTTATATTACACCAAAATAATAAAAATTTACAGAAAATTAAAACTTTAAACATTGTTTATTTACATAAATAGGTATGTATTTACTATTGTATTTTTGTCTCTTTTTGTTTTGTCTATTTATTAAGTTGCACCTACCATGATAGGTTTCTGCACCACCCTAAGGTCGACTGGTAGATAATGCCTATGGCAGTAAGTCCTCTCTTGTACAGTGTTATGTGCATAAAGCATTAATAATTAAATAAATAAAACTATGGATAGGTACTATGGCGGTATTATAATGATTTCTTTTCGTTTTAACTCAAATTCAAATCCTACTGGTAGTTCCAGAGATTACCGCGTTTAAAAAAAAAAACAAAAAAATACTTGGTCTTTATTATAGTGTAAAGATAAGATTACAACGAAAAAACTTTTTGTAGGTCACCGTTTTAATTTACAAAGGAGAGATACCAGTTTACGCTTGAGAATTTTCTAGATAGCTCTCAAAAGAAGTTATGAATAGAGCTTTGTGATGGGATCAAGTACGGACCAACCCTTCTTTATTTGGGTACCTTTGTGTTGAAGAGTTTGAGTTCAGCTTTAGTGTACACACTTTAGATATGGTTGTAAATATGTATTTAAAAGAGAATATTTCACAAATGGAAACTACGTATCGAAACTTAAAAGACAAAACTTACTAAGCGACATTGAGTAAACATTACAAGAAAGTGATTTAAAGTTAAAATATTTAGTTATCTTTTAAATTATGAAATCATATAATAATTATTATTAATAATATAATAAGTAATAATAATTATTATTAATAATATAATAAGTAATAATAATTATTAATAAAATAATACTTAATTAAAAACATAATAATAATGATTAATAATACAATTATTAATTAGTATAATTTAGATACGATTAACATCATATTAATAATATCTAAATCCGCCTTTCTTTAAACTAGCAATGTTTTTTTAAAAAAAGTAACTTTAAATCTCTCTCCTGTAAAGTTGAAGTCATTTTTGCATTTCATGAATCGGTATTTAATTGAACAAAATAATTTAGGTGGGGTATAAGTCCCTAGGTTAGTTCAGAAAAAAACAGGCTTTTTATCCCTCTTCTAGATTAAAACATTGACCTTGAAAATATAGGAAAAAAATAAAATTTAAAAAAAACCTTCACTAAAAAAGAGGCGACTAGAAAGAAATAATTTTTTTTTGGTCTTGAACTTTTGGCATAATTATTTCTTGGTATATTTCCATCATAACTAGTTCACCAGAACAAAAGTTACATAAACGTGTCAGATTCGCGAATCGGCAACACAACAGCCGAGGTGCGTTGCTCACACGAAATAGAAAGCAACACCACTGGGTCAACGAACCTTGTGACCGTTCGGTACACGCCATCTCCCTAGAATTCGCTTGTCTATAGAATGCGTGCTGGTGCTGGCTGGCTGTATGTAGGGTTGCCAGTTGCCACTCATAGGTACTATATTGTAAAATATCGTACAGTATTTCAGTCAATTGTACTAGATACATGTTAGAAACAATACCATAGTCCGTAAAATACTATATTTTCATTGCGAATTCAAATTTTGAGGAGTAAGTTTAATTAAAGTCCCATAAAAGGGCAATGTAATTTAGTATTACTTTCGCAGTCTGAAGGCATATCTTAATTTTTGAGCTCGCTCTCGTATTTTACACTCTTGTATTTCTCAAGCTTACCGTTTCCCATGTCTGTATGGAATGGCCAAAAACAGTAACCATTCTGAGGCGGCAGACTAAAATTTTTAGCCATAAACGAACTCTTAATTAAAAATAGACGTGCACTTTTTATTTATCTTGAATTTTTTAGAGGTTCTATATTTTTTTGCAATGATTTATGAAAAAATGTTAGATACCAAAAAAGGTGTCAACCTTAGTTTCAAGTCTAGCTATTCTATAATAATAAGTCTAACTAAATAGACTAGATTTGTAGGTATACTTAACAAAACCAAGAAAAAAAAGCTACATTCTATTTTTAAATTTATCTTGAATTCTCTAAAACTAAATTTAAATTTATTGCAATAATAATTAATGAAAAAATACTTAAGTAATACCTACCAAAAAAGGTGGCAACCTTAGCTACAAATCTAGCTATGCTATAATAAGTCTAGTTAAATAGACAAGAGTAGTATAACAAAAACAAAGAAAAAAAATTAAGTACTTAACGTTCTATTTTTAAAAGAGATAGGTTGATTTTTGGCTTATGATATTGTCTTTTGTTTACGTGTCATTCGCATAACATTTACTTTACCAAAATATGTATGACTAGATAATAACAATAATTAATCAAACTAGCAAATATTTTTTTTTAAGATTACAAGTATCCAAACACAGATGCAAACTTCGATAAAGTCCTTGCTCCGTCCTCCTAAATACTTACCTAATCTTACATATTATATTTTTCTGACGTCACGCAATATGATTTACGAGTTTTCCTTGAAAATTCGCAAATATTTCCGAGTTGTTTGTGTATCAAACAAAATAGAAAGTCACAAGGCCGGACGGATTTAACTCAACTGCGATCTTGACTTGTGTCGCTACAAGAAGCTACGAAACAAAAGGGAGACGCTATAAATATGTTTTCCAGAAAAAAAATCAGTAGGAGTTTGTTGTTTGTTTATTCATTTTTCTTTGCTCGTTAGGTACCTACTTATAAAAAAAAATGCTTTTATTTTGGTGATATAATATTAATTCTCAAAAAGAGAATTGGAATTGGCACTGTGTGTTACATATTAGTTCGAATTGGGTTAAATTGCTCTGAATTGTATATTAATGCAAATTGCTCTATTTACTTGTATTTTAATATTTAATTGATAGTGTGGTTTACCTAATTATACACATATGCGTCTATTCTATATCACAATCGTTAATGACAAAATTGTAAGAAAAAATCTTGTGTGAAAAAATATAAACATTACAGAATAGAAATTTTGATCTTGTGTCAGCAAAACCAATGAAATAAATTACACATACCTATGTTATGTTTAGTTAAATTAATAATTTGGTAATATAATAATGAATAATAAATAATAACCACAGAAAATAATTAATTTCCCAAGTTTAAATAATTATGGTGTGTTCAAAATATTTGGGACACCCGAAATAATAATACTACTGGGTAATTGGGCAACCGACCAAATACCTTTTTTTATTACCATTTTTTTAAATAGACCAAGAAATTGTTTATACAATTCATTGCTTTCCTGTTCACTTTTAACCAACCTCATATGAAATAGGCTAGTTGCCGTAAAAATGTAATTAGTCCGTCTTTTAGATTATTCAAAAATAAGGGACACGTATTTTTTTATTTGTAAATTAGACCAAAAATTACAAAGATATAGCCCATTAAATTTACGTGTAACGTCTCGCCGCGCTGCATTTTTTCGCACGGAGTGACATCACACGTAATTTTAATGGGCTATATCTTTGTTATTTTTTGTTTAATCGAAAAAAGAAAAAATACGGGTCTAATATTTTTTTATAATCTAAAATACGGACTAAATAAAAAGTAGTTATTTTGACCCAGAAAACTACCCTATTGTTTTAAAACAAAATGACACGTGTGTTTTAAAATATATCAAAGTACACGTCATGTAATAATGTTAGGAAGTCAATAGACGTAACTATTGAGTTGTATTACATCAGATACAGTTAACTTGCATATATTTTACCTTATCAAGACCAATATTTCGGTGAATACTATTTTACCGTTGTTATTGCATCACTATTACACATGTTCTATAAAATTGCCTGGCAAAAAATAATCTTGTGTATTTATGCAGTTCATCTTGCGATTATTATACTACCAATTATTATAGGTACTTACCTAAATTTTACTCCAAAACTATTCAAATAAAGAGTTCTAATATTCCATATTTGAAAATTTTATTTATTATTTTATTATTATTCGAAAACTTGCCAAGTCATTTGCACAGTGTTGCCATCATAATAACATGGTCTATAGGTTCTTAAAATAGGTTCGATATACCTACTCGGAATAATCATTATTTGCATACTGTACTGCAATTATCTCCGTGGGCAGTAGGTACATAAATGTATGTATGATACATAAGAATATAGTTTGCTAATTTAAGTACACATTATTCATTGTGATGACGGAAATACCCTGACCTATCTTTATCGGACTCGTAATGCCTATCATATGAGTATATATTATAAGGTATGTTTCCTCCCACGTATGTATGTGTATGTGACATATCTTTTAATTCATGAATCTTCAAGCGACCACCGGTGGCCGCGCATCTATTGTCTTACTATTGTGTCTCTAATTGACGGTATCTGAAGGGTTAATTACGTTCAATATACACGTAATAAATTTCATTCATTTTATTGTCTTTCGTCATATTGCTTTATATAGGTACTTATACATAATTTTGTATTGAAATAAAAAAACCATTGCAAATTCAATTTTCCATAAATTTTACGATTTATTCGCTAATTAACTGAAGCGTTTTTTTTAAATAATTAACATTATTTAAAGAGCATTTTATTCCTCATGAAAAATCTTTCCCACTAATATCGTTGAATTGGCAAGGTGCCAACTTACAAAAAAGTCATTGTATAGGCGAAGAGCGCTAGGAAGACGTGTGTATGACCGTTAAAATAATTATGCAAGCAAGCCTGTGAGTTGCAAGTCGGCGGCGAATAGACGACCAAGCAGCCGCAAACGAGGGCTCCGCCGCTAGTGATGTGCTGTTCGAGGTCATTCAGTAATCGATATCGATGTAAAAATATTTTTTGGGATAGAAAATTTGTTGGTTTAATGACTTATTTTTGTATTCTACTGGGATTTGGTTTATTTGTTCTGGTTTGCTCTCACACATAATTAATTGAAAACTTTTTAAAATTTACTATTTTTAGTGAGTATGTTACTTCTGGGGAAGCTTGCTCCATCGTTGACCGTATCATAGCTTTCCATTTCAGGTGAGATAGTAGTCAATACGAGCCTATCAACAATAATTAAAAAAAAATTATATGTACTTCATATGTTTATTATAATTAATTATAAAATGTGTAGATAGTAGGTATGTATATGTTCCTATCAAATGGGTGACAGTTTATTTTTGCTTCACCACGACAGTACCGGTAGAATCATTGTCAGTATTTCAGTATTACTAACATACTTAATAAATGAATCCATAGCCATTCCTGTCTCGGAATGGCTATGGATTCATAGACATTCACACTGCTGCTCTTTTTACTCATCAGCCTTATTTAGGCCCAATTTACATGCAGTTTGGTACTTACATTTAATTTTATCTTCAACTCTTCTCTATTTCATTACTTTCAACAATTAGGGTTCAGTTAATTGCAATGTACTCCAAACTAGGGCTTACTGGGTTCAGTAATATTGACTTGTTCTCAATTTTAAGTTGATAGGTTTTCAATGATGAACATAAAATCATTTTTAGACTCATTAGTTAAGTACTCTTAATTGATTTCTGATAACCTACAAAAGAATCATTGACGTCTTTTAAAGTCAACGAACCATTCATATTAGTCTTAATTTTTTTATTTTATTGATATAAACTAGTGCTTGACTGCGTTTCCAACCTGATGATAAGCAGGTCCAGTTACGATGTCTGTAGAAGCCAGATATCGTAACTGGACAAAAGTAAAGAGAAAGATCAAACAGCTAAATAAGGTGATGCGTGCTTCATGCTCGATAGTCTGATAACTTCTTGTTTTTTGAACTTTTGTTCAGTTTCGATATCTGGTAGACGAACGATACTCAAGATCTCATCATCATCATCATCATTTCAGCCGATACACGTCCACTGCTGGACATAGGCCTCCCCCAAGCGTCAGCCACAACGAACGCTCCTGCGCGTCTCGCATCCATCGGCTTCCCGCAACCTTCACCAGGTCATCAGACCACCTTGTTGGAGGCCTTCCAACGTTGCGTCTTCCGGTACGCGGTCGCCAGTCCAGAACCTTTCGGCCCCAACGGCCATCTGTTCTGCGAGCAATGTGCCCTGCCCATTGCCACTTAAGTTTGGCAATTCTTTGCGCTATGTCGGCAACCTTAGTTCTCCTGCGGATGTCTTCATTTTTGATTCGATCACGCAAGGTAACCCCGAGCATAGCCCTTTCCATTGCCCTTTGGGTGACTTTAAGCCTTCTGATGAGGCCCATTGTGAGCGACCACGTTTCGGAGCCATATGTCATCACTGGCAACACGCACGACTTTCGTCTTGAGACACTGTGGTATATTGGACGAGAAGACACCGCGTAGCTTCCCGAACGCCGCCCAGCCGAGTTGGATTCGACGGTTGACCTCTTTCTCGAAGTTCGACCTACTTAACTGGACTGTCTGTCCGAGGTAGACGTAATCTTCCACAACTTCGAGTGTAGAGTCTCCGATCTTGATAGGAGTAGGCGCTACATGGTTGTTAAACATGATTTTGGTTTTATCCATGTTCATTTTAAGACCCACTCTTTCGGAAGCTCTACTGAGGTCATTGAGCATTGTGCTGAGCTCCTCCATAGTCTCAGCCATGACTACTATGTCGTCAGCACAGTTAGTCCACTCCAGTCCAGAACCTTGAAGACATCTTCCATTGCGGCGGTGAACAGTTTCGGAGAAATAACGTCTCCCTGCCTCACACCCCGCTGCAAAAGGATAGGTTTCGAGATCTGGTCCTGTAGTCGGACTGACATAGTGGCGTTTTCGTACAAACACTTCAGCACCTCGATGTACCGATAGTCAATTTGGCACCGTTGGAGAGACTGCAGCACCGCCCAAGTCTCAATCGAATCAAAGGCTTTCTCGTAGTCCACAAACGCTAGGCAAAGAGGCAGGTTATACTCCTTGGTCTTCTGTACAACCTGCCGCAGCGTATGAATGTGGTCTACGGTGCTGAAACCTTTTCGGAATCCGGCTTGTTCGGGAGGCTGGAAGTCGTCAAACCTGCGCGCGAGACGGTTCGTGATGACCCTTGAAAACAGCTTGTAGACATGGCTCAGAAGTGAGATGGGCCTGTAATTCTTAAGCAGGGTATTGTCACCCTTCTTGAAGAAAAGTACCACCACACCTCTGCTCCATGCCTGCGGCGTTTTTCCCTCGAGTATGACGGAATCGAATAACTTCTGAAGGGCCTTTAGGACCGGTTTTCCACCCGCCTTCAGGAGCTCAGCCGTAATTCCGTCCTCACCCGACGCCTTGTTGTTCTTCAACTGCTTCAGAGCCATCCTTATCAAGATCTACTCAATAGTAATTAAGTTTCCCTTTTATTAAACGAAGTAACTAAACATGAAAAATATGTATTGCACAAACCTGAAATACATGAATAGTGTCCTCAGGAATGATGTCAAAATGTCAGCCTAGCCAAATCCTATGCAGGCAAAGAAACGCTTACGTATAGGCTTTATAATGCCGGTTTTCATCGGAAGATTCCTGAAATATAGTTGATTCTTCGGTCATCAATGCGTCAATAACAACGTCAACGTGGTCAACGTAAATAGACGACCAATACTGGACCTTAAGGACCAGGGGTCCAGTATTGGTCGTCTATCGATTGATATGATGATGAAACGTGGAAGTATCAGGTCAAAAAATACCATTCCAGATTTTTATATTATAATAATGTGACAATCAAGCATGTGCTATAATCGATTTATGTCAACAATACAATGATATCAGTACGAGAGCTTTCAAGATTAGATATTAACTTCGTTGTTGGTTGCGAGCCAACTATCGTAGAATTGTTTTTATAAATATATAGCTGTCAACCCGTACGATGTCCATGCCAATATGACTTAAGCTACGTAGTTCGAATGCTTTGGTGATTTGTCAAATGTCTATTTAAGTACGCACTTTTATTTTTTGGATTAAGAATATGTTTTTAACTATTGGCTGATAAATCGGCTAGCACAACAATGATAAATTCTATATTTTCGTCTTCTTAAGATATCATTTTGTAATTATGTACATAATGTAGTAATGAAAACTTGGAAGGGTAATAATGTTAAAAAATAAAAATAAAATGTTAAAAGAAAAATATATAATTATATTATGGTGTTTAGTTACTACTACCAATACTTATACTAAAATATTAAAAATATTATATCGATATTATTAATAAAACCATCACTAACCCTCCCATACGTTCAAGTTTCAATTGTCTGCAGTGGAAATTTCCACGATAAAACATGTAACCTTCGAATGTACTGCTCTTACACGGCTCACTTGGCGTATGTGCATCTCTATCGCACGAAATCGACGCAGACGCTCTGACCTAAACGGTCTGTACTACTCTAGCATACGGCTACACTTATAAGTCTGTCTTTTTCACTTCAGGCAACTTATCGTTCTATTTTACGAATAGCTCACTGCTATGTATACTTCTCGGTCGTCGGCCAAATGATTTTTGTTACCTGTCTTTCTCTAGAGCTTGAATGAGGCAAAATTTGTTTTCTCGATTCAGAGCTACAGCTTCAAATCCAACAAAATACTATAGTTACTACGTCCACGTGCTCGGGAGGTTAACGACTGATACAACAGATAACATTGAAAATAAATAAACAATAATTGAGTCATATAACTGTTAATGGGAGCAAGAAAAAGCGATGCTCTACGATAGTTTTCTTTTTTCTTCACTTGCTTAAATAGGTGCCAATTTTTTATTTGTTCGTGAAGAATATGGCTTGTGGAGTATTTAGAGGGTTAAGTGATGATATCAAAAGTAGGTTATTAATTTTGCTTATTGTCATTGATTGTCACTTATTTATTTAAGTGATCTTAAGTTTTTTTTACTCTGATTAATGTGTTAGCTCGATTTTTAAAATTAAATTAGATTTTACATTATTAGACCCAGAATCTTGATAATTTTGTACGAAATGCAATAATTGCACACACTTCTAATTAAATTCTTTAAGATTATAAAAGACGAACTAATTAGCATTAGTGATTGTTCTCATTATCACTATAAATGGAACTGGATTAAGTAGGTAGTCTGTTTTTGAGAATTGTAAGCATGATTTATTTCCAGGAAGTCGAGCTGAAAATATTACAGACGAAGGCTGAACATTCAGAACTTCACGATGGTTATACTTTAATGACGGAACGTTCACGAAATATTTGTATAAATATTTTCAGATATGTTTATAAACGGAACGTCCTTAATGGTCATTCGTCTGGCCTCATATTAATTCTCACGTACAGAAAATAAATTAATCGTTTTGAAAAGATAGCAGAAACAAATCATAAATTAAATGGCTGGATGTAAGTATTTTATTTTGAAACAGAATCGATTGAATCAGAAATAAAAAGTAAAAGTATGGTACTTGCGCCACGCGATTATAACCGCCACGCGTACCTAGGTACGAATCGGCGCGTCGTGGAATTTTCCATGCTTCGGACGATTGAAGAAATTCTTTCTGTATGCTCTCTACGTAGGTATAACTTTGGTATTTTCTAATCAAAACTATCAAAGATCCATTGTTGTTACTGCGTATTGCCAAAATTCTCGTGACATTGCCGACGTCACAGGCGTCGTTCAGACGAGTTGTTTTAAAATTACTCCGCTCCGGAATCCGACAGCAAATGTTCCCGTATCCGTAATAAATCGCACGGTGAGAAAATGTAGGTGATCATTTATTAAATAAACACTGGATGCAAGCCGTAAACTCTCACGGAATTGCGATCTCAAGTAAATGGATTTGGGGAAACTTTACTATTAATAAATTCAGTACCTACTTAGGAAACAAGATAAAATGACTACTACATATTTAAAAAGAACTTGCCCTTTTGCTTTTCATTCTTTTTATATAATTACAGACGGAAAAGTATCAAAAAATGTCTTAAATTTTTATATAATTCTGCTTAACAGTCAGACTTGGAATTTTATGTTTGGACTCATACATATAATAAATACACCGCGTGACGAAAGTCAGACTCAACTTTATAATTTGGCACGGAAATTGTTTATCCCGAGTCCCGCACTAGCCCGTGAATGTATTCGTGTAGGCTGCTAGAGTTCATTGCTAGACATCCGGTTTCATACATAATACTATAATAGGTAATATTGCTATATAAATAACAGAGAAAACCGACAAAACGTATTAAAGAAAACATAAAAATATAGTACTTACATACACGATCTTGATTTTATTGCTTTCGACTTTATTGGTACCTACAACTCTACCTAACTTCTTACTTTGCTGATAACGTTTGGGTTTGGAGCCTTCAAGCCTTCAGTCACGAAATTGAACACACAGACCAACACAAAACTAGGGTTTGGGGCCCGAAATGTACTTACTAGTGTAGTAATTACCTACTGTACCATATTGTTGAACTTAATTCAAGTTCCTTCATCAGAATGAAAATTTTCTCAGAAAATCACTCATCGATCGGTTTTTAATTTGACTAGATATTCTAAGTATTTAAGTATCGTTACCAAAACTTGCAGCTTTATACCTAGGCACATCGGTTTGCACACACTATAATATGTTCATAGTATGTATTTGTGCATCCCAAATATTTTTCTAACCGCTTTAATTTAATAATTCTTGTCTGGGACTCTGGGTATTACCATTTATTTAAATACTTTATTTCCTCATGATTTGGTAAAGTTAGCCTTAACAGTGAAATAAATAAAACCATTTTTAGTTTGACATGTATTCAGCGCCATCTAGTGTTGAGTAGAAAACATATGTAAAAATAATGATGGTTGTCACTTCGACAGTTCTGCTATTAGACACTAGGTGGCAGGGTAATCCTTAACGTTTGGTTCTCTGGTAAGTAGTACTACATATTTTTACAAGATGGCAGTGTTTTAAAATTTAGGAGATTCATACATGACGCCAGTAATACCCGAATGGTAACAGAATGGGTTGCTAAGGAAAAGCTATAAAAGTAGAGTAGTTACAGTTCAAGTATTTTATCTACTTACTTCTGATAATAATATACTTACTTGGAAGAAGGCATTTTTAACACGCTTTTATTAGCTGCACCTGTATGTTTGTTTGTTTGCTTGTAACCAAAGCCTTTGAGATCGATTTTGCCCAACTTTAGGTGATCAGATTTTCTTTAAGCTCAAAGACCGATGACAATAATCCGATTAAAATATTCGATTATCCTGATTAAATTTGCAAGAATTAAAAAAAATAAAAAATAAAATTAAAGTTTTAATTATTTGAAAAATTATTCACTAAAAAGTGAAAAATAAATGTAGTTTAAAAAAAAAACAAAAAAACCACGCTAAATAATAATAATGCACGAAAAATGTTATGGTGAAAAAAACGTGGGGTGCTCGATTTACGAAAAATATGGCACAAAGCGCCCCACGCTTTTATCACCCATAAATTAAGTAGCTAATATATGTAATAATAAAATTAATAGTTAATTAGGCATTTACGACTAAACTTTTTTCTAGGGCTGTTTGGTACTTGGTGGACCTTGTTTTGGTCAGCTACATAATTTGACTGGTCTGTTGGACTCTGAAAGTAATCTCTAAAAAATAACAAAAAAAGTAGATGCATAACATAGGTAGTAACTACAATATACAATTAACTGTGGGAACTAATTATTTCTGTATTTCGGCCACCCCATGGTCGGTATCAATTACATCAGCATTACACATCGTCACTACGTTGCCCATCGGTTCCGCCTCACGTCTCCGTCGCTGATTTCCCCAGACAATAATTACATCATCGATCTAATCAACACGCGACTTGTCACCACCGACTTAATCCGTATTGTTACGTGATTATAGAAATGTCTAATTTTATTAGTCGGAAAAAAATGTTAACGACTTTCATTTACGTTCCCGGGTGAATGTTTTATATTATTATATATTTTTATGTTTATGCGAAACCTGAATATGGTTTTTTCAGAATTCAAACTGAATTCAAACTGAACGAATGACTGAATTATTTATTATGCATGGAATAAATAAAGCTTTATTATTATTATTAACTGAATGGATTCCAGTAGTTTTTACATCATGTCATAGGTATTTTTAACCGACTTCGAAAAGGAGGAGGTTCTATGTTCGGCTGAATGTATGTTTTTTTTTTTTGTATGTATGTTCACCTCGGTCTCGGTCTCGGTCAATTGTAAACCGATTTTGAAAATTTTTTTTTTGGTTGGAAGGTTATGCTTCCAAGTTGGTCTCATAGAAATATTGTTATGATCTGATCATGAACTTCGAAGATATGGAACAGAACTCCTCATAGAATCATAGCAGAATTGCCGTAACAAGTAAAATTGCTTTGTTTATACGTGTAGTCGATGACTGACTGATAGAAAAGGGGAAGGGGATGTATCAAACTGATCTGGTGATAAAGCCGGAAGGTAAATTCATGTAATAAAAAATAAAATAAAATAATCTTTATTTCGGATAAGTGACATCCATATGGGTTAGTAACAATATAGAAAAAAATTTAAACCTATGTTAGTAAACTTACTACTACCTATTTATTTATTTTAAAACAAGGTAATATAAGTAACCGTATTTGGGATTATTAGAATCGTTATGAGATGCACTCTGGCTATAAGGTAATTTATGTTTAGCTGAAGGGTAGGTACTTTTTAGTGGTGCTACCATAACTAAAAAGTGAAAAATAAAAAACTTTTTACAAAAAAAAATTAAACCGACTTCAAAAAGTACAAAATAATTTTAATTTCGGAAGTCGGTGTTAAATAAAGAAGAGACAAAATTAGGTATCTATTATAGAAACACCGACTTCCGAAATTAAAATTATTTTGTACTTTTTGAAGTCGGTTTAATTTTTTTTTGTGAAAAGTTTTTTATTTACCAAAAAAATTCAAAAAGGTCTCAATTTGGACACACCAGCGTTACTAAGTACAATATATGTAGGTCACGACGGGTCATAGTGAGTCTTAGGCTCCAGCAAACAGCTGAGTGCAAGTACCACCACACAGTCTCGAAAGGCCTGGTGACTATGTATTTTTACTGGCATAGCAACTATTATATCCAGGTGTTAAGCTTTTACTTGTTCTAATCACCGGCTTCAAATCACCACGTGTTTAACAGGTGTAACGGATAAAGAGTTTATGTCGATAGATACTAAGTAAGTAGGCATTAGTAATTCAGCAACTACAAGATTATGTATTTAAGCACGTCATAAAACAGTGATTTTCTGAAGCCTACTCCTCAAAAAATCAGCCTCACCATACAAAATTATACATTTGATTGGACAATTTGTATGGCGAGACCAAATATTTTTTTCGTTTCCTGAAAAATAAATTTGTGAAAGCTTTTTCAGTTTCGTCTACTGAGCAAGTCCTTAAAGTTCGCGGAGGGCTGTCCCTTACACCTTGTATTTACCTATTGATAGATGAAACAAAATGGTTACTTTTCTGGTAGATATTAAGTATATAAATTATTCGCAAGAAGTTTTCTGTGTTGGCTAGTGTTATCTGCCGTTCACTCTTATACCCTAAATCCAATATAATGCCCACTACCCACGTGTTCACATTTGCGAAAATTCACTTACGAATTACGATTCTTAGCATCTGATTAGATCAGTGGCTGTTACCCGTTTTTAGGGTTCCATACAAAAGGAAAAAAACGGAATAAAGGTTTACTTTGTTGTCCGTCCGTCTGTTTGTCTGTCTATCTGTAATTTATTTATTTATTACATAACTTATACTACATCATAAATAACTTACATATTTATGTACATAATTACTTATATCACAGCTAGAGAAGTTGCCGATATAGTACAAAGAATTGCCAAACTTAAGTGGCAATGGGCAGGGCACATTGCTCGCAAAACAGATGACCGTTGGGGCCGAAAGGTTCTGGAGTGGCTACCGCGTGCCGGAAGACGCAACGTTGGAAGGCCTCCAATAAGATGGTCTGATGACCTAGTGAAGGTTGCGGGAAACCGATGGATGCGAGACGCACAGGAACGTTCGTTGTGGCGCCGCTTAGGGGAGGCCTATGTCCAACAGTGGACGTGTATCGGCTGAAATGATGATGATGATGATCACAACTAGTGTTAACTACTCAAGTATCTACTTTACATTGACTCTTTTCAAGTCATTTTAGTGCTAGCGTACGATTTACTGGAATCATCAGTACGAATGTTAGTGTAATTTATTTCGTAAATTTTTCCCCCAATGATTTGTGGGGACACTGGCATGCCTGTTAGCTAAAACAAAACATCGACAAACACGAATCCAGATACCTATCATCATTATCATTTCAGGCGAATGATGTTCACAGTTGGACATAGGCCTCACCAACTGTCACCACAACGAATCGTATCAGATAGGTAACCGTTTCATTTTTTTAATTTCTCTACATTTAATAGTTGCGAATAGATATAAAAAAGTGATAGCGATTAAAAAAGATGAAACCAGCAAAAGGATGCATTAGGTATACCTTTGTGACGACGACGCTATAAAGTCGTCTGTTTCCGCATATTATTGGCTCATTACAAATGCATGGGGTCTTCGGGGAACGTGTCGGGAAGCAGCTGCGATGCGAGTCGGGGGCCGAAGTCCCCCGAGACGCTGGGGGAGTCAAGGCTTAGCCGTTCGCACCTGTGTACCTACTCGTTTAATTTTATTGCCATCTTTGAGATAAAGCTCCTAAAAACTTGTACATTGTTATAATCAATGACACTACTATCACGCACACCTGCGCTCATTTATGATAAGCTATCGTTTACTTGGTAGTTAGGTTAATTCAAGCGGTCGCATATTTTTCATTTATATCGCCGTCAGTGCTGGCGATCACAGTCCGACTATCATAGCAATGTTTTTTTTAAATTAAATTATTATTAAACAAGTGGATCTGCAAAAATGAAGAAAATTTTTGCATTATCGCATTATTGCATTATTGCATTTTTATATTTTCTGACTCTGTGGTACAGTGTTAACGCGAAATGTGTCGTACGTGGTGAATGCTACCAAATGGCAGGAGGGGCTAAACCTTGTCCTGCAAACTATACAGCACCGCCATTGATTGCGAATTTAACCGCGGAACGGGCAGCAGAAGTCGTAACCATCTTCAGCAGAATATGCCCAACTCTCGTCCTCGATGAAGAAGGCAAAAGATTACCAGATGGTGAAATATTAACTTGTTGCGATGCAGACCAAGTGAACAGGACGGCCACGAGCTTACTTCTTGCTGAGGGTATCCTTGGCCGGTGTCCAACATGCTATAGAAACTTCGCACGGCAGATATGTGAAATGAACTGTGCTGTCGACCAAGATCGATTTTTGGAAGTGGTTAGAACAGAGTACACTGACGGCATTCTACACGTCGAGGAAGTAAACTATAGGGTTCATGAAGATTTTATGTTGGGAGCTCATGCATCCTGCGCTGGCGTCATGGTGCCCCAAACTGGCTTGCCAGCTATAAATATGATGTGCGGTGGTGCACGAGAATGTGATGCACAAGCTTGGTTTTCGGCCACTGGCGACGCTGCAAATAATCCTTTGGTGCCGCTTCAAGTGAATTTTCTTATGTGGCCTTCTAAAAATGATTCTATGAACAAAACGGCTCTACCTTGTAGTGAAACCTTCGTTGATGATTTACCGTGCAGCTGTGTGGACTGTTTACAAACTTGCCCCGACAATGAACCTGAAGTGCCTGAAATTTGTTCTGTTGGATCAATTAATTGTATTGGATTTTATGTTGGACTAGGTTTCTTTGTATGCAGTGTTCTTATATTTATACTTCTAGCATATCTAGAACGTAGAAAAGCCAATAGTAACTCTGGACCATATACTGGATCAGGGGTAAATAAGCTGACAAAGCTGTTCCAAATATTATTTGCTAAGCTCGGAAGTATATCCGCGAGCCACCCTGTTCTAGCTATTATGTTGACATCTTGGGTTACTTTTGCTATGTTTTTCGGATTGATAAATTTAAATCTGACAACGAATCCAGTAGAACTTTGGTCTTCACCTACTTCTCGAAGTCGTCAAGAGTTAAATTTTTTCAACGAGAGATTTGGTCCGTTTTATCGAACTGCGCAGGTTTTCTTAACATTCCATTTAGACTCTTTTACAAACGAAGAGGGTGTAACTTACGGTCCGGCATTTAGAATAGAGGCATTGCAAGAGTTAGTAAAACTTGAAGATGCTATTTTTGAAATAGGTAAAGATGATGGGGGTGTTACGCTAAAAGATGTCTGTTATGCTCCACTTCGGCAACGCGGTGAAGAAAATAATGTTGAACAGTGTGTGTCGATGTCTGCATCCACTTATTTGCTTGATAGGCAAAATATAAATCCTACTACATATCTTGATAATCTTCAAAGCTGCATTAACAATCATTATGGTTTCGGTTGTTTGGCATCATGGGGAGGTGGTTCAGAGCCCGACCTGGTGTTTGGTGGATTCGATAAAGGTAATATTTTTAGTGCTAACACACTTCTACTTAATTTTCCTATTGCTAATTTTCTTTTGCAAGAAGAACTAGAACCTGCATTAGAATGGGAAGCAAAGTTTATAGATCTTTTACATAATTACCGAGATAATAAGATTGAAGATTTAAAAAAACCTGAATATGTCACCGTCAATTTTGGTACAGAAAGGTCCATTGAAGATGAAATTCAACGAGTTTCTGAAGCGGAAGCTGTGCCGATTGCTATAAGTTACGTTCTTATGTTTATCTATGTAACACTAGCATTGGGAAATATAAGGTCATTAAAGACTTGGTTTATTGATAGCAAGATAATGGTTGCTCTTGGCAGTATTGTGGTTGTTCTCGTGGCTATTTTCTGTGCGATGGGTGCACTTGGGTATGCAAATGTTACTTTAACGCTACTCGCTATTAACGTCATACCATTTTTTATTCTTTCTGTCGGTATTGATAACGTTTTTCTTATGGTTAACACGCTGCATGATATTCAAGGTAATTTAAAATCATTTGATGATTATAGAGAAGATTTTAGTTTTGAGAAGAAGAGAAGGTTTGTATTTGAAAAAATGATGGGCACAGTTGGTCCTTCAATGTTGGTGTCCTCAGTGACACAAATAACTTGTTTCGCTATCGGCAGTATAGCTAACTTCCCTGCTGTTGTAACTTTTGCTATATTTGCATCAGTTTCTTTAGGATTTTTGTTCGTTTTTCAAATAACTACAGTTGTTGCACTATTATCAATTGACTACAAACGAGCTTCTAATAACAGATTAGACTTGTTCTGTTGCATTCAGAAAAAGATATTGGATGACGAAAATCCTCTTCATTCTGAAACTCCTTATAAAGGTATTACTCAAAGATTGATGGAACCTTATTCTAAATTTATTCTTGATTGGCGCGTTAAAATTGTAGTAGTTATTCTGTTTATGGGCATGATTTCTGCAAGTATCATGTTAGTTCCCCAATTAGAAATAGGTTTAGATCAAGAATTAGCATTACCTCCCGATTCATACGTGTATCAATATTTGCAAGCTGTCGCTAATTTAATTCGTATGGGACCACCAATATATTTTATTGTTAAAGGAGGTTTAGATTATACTAATCCCGAACATCAAAATGTAATTTGTGGTGGGCAGCTATGTCACACCGACTCTCTAATCACCCAAATATTTTTGGCTTCTCAGTATAGCGATATTACTTCTATTTCTAAAAGTTCCAACTCTTGGCTCGATGATTTCATAGATTGGTCTAATTTGTATGGTGCCTGTTGTCAATACGACATTAACGATGGTGGATTTTGTCCAAGTGAAACTGTTTCGCCTAACTGCTCGTCTTGTGTAATTCCCAGGTCGAACTATGCAAATGGCTTACTGAGACCTCACAGAGAAGCTTTTGACAAGTATATACCATTTTTCTTGCGAGATCCACCCACTGAAATGTGCAGCAAAGCTGGGTTAGCCAGTTATTCAAGTGCCGTTAATTATGTTCTCGATGCTAATGGTAATGCAACTATTCATGATACTAATTTTATGGCTTATCTTACACCATTAAGTACCTCGAAAGACTATATCAATGCTGTTGATTATGGATATAGGATCGCTGCGGACATAACCGAAGCAATTCAAAGACATACAGGTGTAAATGTGGAGGTTTTCCCTTATTCTTTGTTCTTTATTTATTATGAGCAATATTTGACAATGTGGTCAGACACTTTTGCGTCAATCGGGTACTGCCTCATTGGCGCTATGGTTTTTAATCTGTTAGCTTCTGGGTTTAATGTTTTGACTACATTTGCTGTGATGTTTAATGTGATCTTGGTAGTTGTGAACATGATGGGAGTCATGTACATTTGGAATATTCCTCTTAATGCTGTTTCTTGTGTTAATTTGATCGTGTCTATCGGTATAAGTGTTGAATTCTGCAGTCATATTGCTTACGCTTATGCTACAGGTCAGGGATCTAATAGAGTAGAAGATGCCATTCAAAAAGTCGGAGCTACAATAATTACTGGTATTACGTTCACTAATATTCCAGTCGTAGTTCTGGCATTTTCATACACTGAAATTATCGAAGTATTTTTCTTTAGGATGTTCTTATCATTAGTGATCCTAAGTTTTTTACACGGAATGATTTTCTTCCCAGTTTTATTGAGCTATTTAGACAGCTTAAAAAGAAAATGACTTTGTTTTATGTTAAGTACTAGATCTTGAAATATCATTGTGAAATAATAATCTTAAGGAAGTAGCAATAAAGGGAAAATTAAATACCACTAAATTTATGCATCGATTGTGTATTACAGGTATTGATATGAAATAGGTTTAAGTTTTTTTTCTTAAACTTAAGACTAGAAAGTTAAGTTGTAAATAAAAAATAGATGTTAACCTAATTTTGTTTATATTTTGTTTTCTATATTTACAATAAAGAACCTAAATAAGAGTGGTTACTTACCTAAATTAAATATATTAAAATTATGAGGAAGACAATGACTAGATATGAGTTTTAATATGGTTTTAACGAACTACTGTAACACTCATGTATCAATCTACAGCTAGTGCTACAACCTACCATATTCTGGTAAAATATATTTCTGTCATAATTTGATTTGAAAAATAAGCTTCTACAAAAAAAAAAAACTTGGATGGAAACTTCGTAAAAGCCCATGCGACATCTTAGTGCCTAGTGCGAAACTCGCACTTGCCTTAAGTTAACGCTTATTGCGTTCGGCACTCTGATTGGCCCAATCCAAATTCTTAACCAATGAGAGAGCCAAACATGTTATTCGTTTTGATCACGTTGATGTTAACACAATTCGTACTAAGGCTTCTGATATGTGCGCTTTGAATAACAGTAGAAAAAAACAACTAGGTAATAAAAACCTTGACTTATAAACCGAGCGAACTCATCAGCAAATAGTGAAGTAGTGATGTAACGGGATGTTCTACTTTTTATTTCTAATTAAGAGCGCCCAACCCGATATACATTTCTAAATAACCGTTCTTACGTGATTATGACGTTGTTACACATTTTGTTTAAAACTAATCCTGTAAAGGCCTTTGAAAATCTGCTATTTGGCCCTTTATAATGTAGGTACTCATAAACAAAAAGTATAGAAAATATATTTATAGAAAAGATTTCTATATATATATTTTCAATACTTTACACTTTATACTCATTTAATCAGATAATCTCCATGATTAAAATAAATAAAAAACAAGATTTTATCGTGGACCATGTTTTGTTAAATATTTGAGCGAGTGACGGAATTACCGAACGCCAACAGAGCTTTCAGACTTTCGGTATTCAAACAGTCTCTTCATGTTTGCATTAGATGAAACAATAAGCGTTTAAACCATGCCCACGCTGGCGATAGACGGATCGGGAAGGGCACTCCTAAGATAGTTTTCCACGGAGTACAGGCTGCCACTACATTCACCGATAAAATAATGATATCACTAAAACACTAGGCAATTATACCTATCAGCTGTACAACTACGCATCTAACACGTGATTAAGATACGCGATATAGCAGATAGCTAGACGAAGGATTTCTATTTTGGACAGCTTTTTGTCTGGAGGTAATGTGGGCAGTAGTCTTCTTAAGGCTCCAAAGGCTGCATTGAATGCTTCGACCCGGATTCTCTCGCGGGTGGCGTGAGCCGTCCTGTACTTGAGGGTGGCGCGGCGTCTTCTGCGTCGTTCTTCGCGGGAGAGACCGGCGCATGGGGAACCACCACCGCTGGATAGATAAGCCTCTTCGGACATGGCGCATGGTTCTAATGTCCTGTCCCTAGAACATACATAAAGTTGTTAAGGTATTGTTCACACCAAACATATTGTCTGTCGCCGACCGTGAGTAGGTATGCTCACCCCCAGTGTGAACGTTGACTCAGTATACAGTATGCGTTCTCCCCAAACCGACAATACGCTATAGCGTAGAATGTGTTACCTACTTGTATGAACATAAAAAACTTTTTTACAAAAAAGAATACAACCGATTTCAATGTTAAAAAACACTGAAAAATACAAAGTAACTTCAATTCCGGAAGTCGTTTTTTTTCTATAATAGTTTTGTGCCTTCGTTATTTAATACCGACTTTTGAAACTTTGTTTTGAACCAACTTGGAAGATGAAAAATATTCTCGTAATATCTGTGGAGTAGTGCTGACTACTCCAACCGTGCAAATTATTTGTATAAAGTTGTCCACAAACTTTAATTTTCTAATTAATAAGAATGACTATATGATTGGATGTTCCGATTTTATAAGCCACGTCACTCGTGTTTGTTTTTTTTTTTGAACAGGACTCCTTCAGTAAATGATAAATGATAAATGATATTTATTTTTGCAAATAGGTTTAAAAAAACACTTTTACACGTCAATTTTTTTTTTTGTCTGTTTAAGCTAGATGAGGCCGGTGTTTCCTAGCTGACTACCCTGAGAAGAAACACCGAAACAAACTCAGGGTTCAAAGTCTCTTTTAAAGTCCATACAATAAATATGTAATGGTCAAATCACATGAGCCAAGTCATATAAATGTAGTAAGTTTAGTTTTGGCATTAAATCTGACTCAGTAGTCAAAAAAACAAGCATGATTTATTGCAAGCCTAGTCTAAAATGCCTACAAATTATAAGGAGATAAAAGAAAATGTTGGGATTGTTAGGTTTGATGGATGGGTGCATTATCCATGCTACTTTCAGTTCTTTGGGTAGCGAGCTGCACGCATTTCTAAACCATTCAATGGTAATAACGACTGGTACCGAAAGAATTGTAGACAAGTAAATTATGAAAATAAACAAAGTAGGTAGGTTAGGTTAGGTTAGTTAAAGTCAGTGAAATTATTCTTTAAATTATGTTGGTATAATATTGTTTGTCACAATAATCTTTACTAATATTATAAAAGCTATAGTGAGTTTGTTTTTTTGTTATGCCTTCACGACTAAATGGCAAAACCTATTTTGATGAAACTTGGTACACGGATAGACTATGCCCTGGAATAGGACATAGGATACTTTTTATCTTGGAAGTATGTTCCCTTGGGATAATCAAGCGAGCGAAGACGCTGGGAGCAGCTAGTATTTTATAAAGGCTAAAGATGTGTGTGTGTATGTCTGTTACTCCTTCACGCTCGAACGGCTTAACCGATTTGAATGAAATTTAAAATATCACATAGGATACATTTTTTTATTTCGAGGGAATGTTCCCTGCTGGGTGAAGCCACTGGCAGTAGCTATTTTATCTATATTATTTTTTGTAAAAGGTGTTTATTTTCTGGAGGAAAGGGCTATGCTTGTTGCTTCCTTGCGTGATCGCATCGGGAATTGAGAAATCCGCAGGAGAACCAAGATTACGAACATAGCCTGAAGAATCACTATTAGTGGTCAGGGTACATTGCTCGCAAAACAGATGGCTGTCAGGGAAGTGTTGGAAGACCTCCCACATGGTGGACCGATAGCCTGATGAGCGTCGTGGGAATCCGATGGATGCGAAACGCACAGGACCGGTCGTTATGGGGACACTTGAGGGAAGCAACCTATGTTCAACAGTGGACGTCTTTCTTTTGAAATGATAATGACGATCTGCATGATTCGATTACGTAAATTATTTCATTGAGCTGTGCTATATTTGAGTGCTGCTGAAATCTCACGTTTCCTGACTATTAAGGAACAAGGAATTTTATTGATGATAAGTTGCCAGCCAGTATCTATTACTGGCTGGCAACTTACAAGCACTGTCATGGATTTATTAACTGATGTCAAGGTTAATCTTTACTGTAAAAATAATTGCAACCATTTATGGAAACAAATTTTTAGCTTCGGAAAACATAACATCACGCTTATTTCCTCAAATGACTTAAGCAGAGGTATATCTGTAGTAGAGCAAAATATCATTATTAACCACACAACAGAGGAATAAGATATATATGTTTGCGTGTGGTGTGAGAGCCTGTTTTCTAAAACTCTTTGAAAATATGCTCAAGATTTAGTGGACAATCCCAAAGTAATGTGGAAGTTGAAATCAGATTTTGTTGACGTTGATTTTGTTGACCCTTTCTTTATGCTAAAATCTAACATATAAGTAAGATACCAAACAAAAATTGTGGAAACTAGATATTATCGCAAACACTATCCTACTTTATAAAGTCCCATTTTGAACAAGGACATATTATCACATATATAGGTACTTGTTCAAAATGGGCCCTCGATTCTCACAGACAAAAATGTTTACTACGCAAATAAAATAAAATCCCTGAGAACCCTGTATATGCGTGCCTGAGAACCCTCACCATACAAAATTATAAACTTGAAAAGTATGGAAAGGCCAATTTTTTTTTCGTTTCCTGAAAGAAAATCTTGTGGAAGGTTGTTCAGTTTGGTCTACTGAGCAAACCCCTAAAGTTTGTGGAGGGCTGCCTCTTACACCTTGTATACTTTTTTTTACTTATTTATTTTTCGGCAACCGGGAAAAATGTTGTAAAAATATTGGAATCAATTCAGTTACCTACTGATTTTGAATAAATTTTATTCAGGTTTCATATGTACTAAAAAATGATATATGCCTATGCCCAGGTATATTCCATCTTTTATATCGTATTTAATGTAAGGTACGAGTACATTAGGTACATGGATTTTGAAAAAAAAAACGACAATTTACCTCTTCCTTGGAGCCAGGTTCTCTCTGCCAGTGATGGGCAACAACGCCTCCCGCGGCTCCGCAAGCATGCACGACAGAGAGCCATCATCCATGCCGCTAGCTTCCAGCCAACTCTTCATGGTTACTCTACATGTGGAAACACAGTATATTATGGATAGGAAAATATTTGATGATAACACTTCAATTTACTAACGAAGTTGGTAAATTTTTGCTAGATCATTTGCTAGAATTAACAAAATCTTTGCTAGATCGTCCAAAAAACACTGTTATAAAAATTAAAGTCCTGAAATGGCGACCTACGTAAAGACTTGCATTTTACGTATCCTAGTTTAAACCAATCATAGGTACTCGTATATCACCGCATTGACAAATATTTTTTTCTGACGATTCTGTTACACTTTTCCAAACACTGCAACTTCTCCTGCTTACTGACTGAAACCCATTTGTGTTCCTTCAGTTGCCCTTTACATTCCAGGATCACGGTAACTCTTTTAAAAATCCCGCAGCCCTAGCAAGCGTCGGCCATCAATTTTACTGGCGCGCGTAGAATACAATGCCTCTGACTTCTATCAGAAAAGCACCACGGAAATAAAGCTCGATGAGAATCTTAGAAACAATCGATTCGAATCAATCAATCAAAAGTCCTATCCGACCCCGGCATGAAAGTGAACAGAATAGATCAGTAGTAATCATGGCGGACAAAGAAAAAAAATATTTCTACTGGGCCATTGACGAATATAGGATGGTAGTTAGTTACTTTGATAATGATAGGATATATCAACCTTATAATGTTCCCATTGGTGGGACTCAGACCTCCTGTTTAGGAGAAGGAATCGACCGTAATCTACCATGAGAGCCCAGTGCGGGTTGGTGGTTGTCACGTGTCTTCGAATTTATGTCAGTTTCCTCATGATATTTTCCTTCACCGTTTAGAGAGCAGAGGTGATGAAATAAATTACACAAAGTACTGACTGACTGACTGGCCCTAACTAGGTTCGAACCCGTTACCTACAACTAGTCCACCACTGTTTGATAATAATATTCAGCAATAATTAACAAGACAACTCCCTTTGCTTAAGCCAAAACTATAGTAACAAATAGAGCGACTCGAGAAAGCCATCAAACGAATCGATTCGATACGGCTAGCGGGCTTGATTCGATTATAAGAAGGGTTGGGGGTGATATAAAAAGAATAAATACGGATTTATTATCCCCTAAAGACCACGCTTAGTGCTGGGTGTGAACGCGTGTTGTAATATTTATCTCGAGCACTCCACCCTTGCGGGTAGTCAATTCGATTTGATCGGGAATCAAAACATACGTGTCTCGAAGGGTTAGTTGAGGTTAGTGTTTTGAAACTCCATAAAGGTGGGAGCCGAAGTGTAGTTTTTGTTTTAAGACAGAAAGAAGAAAGAAAGAAAGGAAGAAAAAACGTTTATTACACATACATTAACAGTACAGAAAATATAATTTAAAAATCTGTGCAAGACCAGAAAGGCACCTAACTCAGCATAAGAATGAAATGTTTTAAAACACTGAAGAGTCAAATGCATCGAATTGATCTATTAGGTACCTGTTAGGCACCTTTTTTATAATGGATAGGCTCACGTTTGACTACTATCTCACCTGATAAGCGAGGATGTGACCGACGATAGAACCACCACCGTGCACAGACCTACGCTATTATTCTTATCATCGTTAAAACAACTAACCAACCATAAGATTGTTCAGAAAAGAAAAGACAAACAGGGGTGGAAGACATTTAATTCAAGTATTATAATGTTCAGTCACAACCCTAACTAGGTAGGGTGTTGAGGAAGGTGGGTAAAATTTTGTCCAGTGTTTTTATCGATATGTCTATTTGTTTAGCAAACTTTCGCCTTAACACCCTGATTGACAGAGTTAGAGACTATTTACTCGCTCTAGACAAACATAACATCTGCCGCCCTTAAACCTTGTAAACTGCGGTTTTTATAGGTTGCATCGGGTAGTACCGTGAGCTTGCGGACGAGCAATGGGTAGATCGCCGTCCGGCCTTCTGGTAACCGTCTGGGCCGAGCCCGAGTTGCCGACGGCTCGTAGTAATTCATGGTAGCCTCAAAGAGATGTCAGTAGGGGGCCAGCATGGCCCTACTAGGGCCATGGGTTGGCTTCCGAAAGGAAAACCCGGGGTTCTGTTGAACGCAAGGTAATGAAGGAACAGAGGTGTAGGTAATGTGCTTCAGTCAGTAAAATTCTGATATACCTTCTCGCTCCGCGTAAGAGTGGAAAAAAATATTGGATGATAAAACCACCTTAAAAAAAAATGCCGTTTGCCGAAATTGAAAACCAGAAAATTAAGAATGTTCACAACATCATGGATGCTTTATTTACTGTTATTTCATTTTGGTCTTACCAAAAGAACCAATAATATAATTGCCTATATTGCGAGAGCTAGCGAAGGGAGGTTGAAAATGCACCTCGGCTTTGGGTAACTTACATTTGTTGCATCGAAATGTCTAGTCGGAGAATATTGTTGCATTCTTGTGTTCTTTGATTTCCAATTATTTTCAAATTTTATTTTATTGTAGCCGCCAACCACCATATATCTTGCAAGCCTTTGATTTTTGGCGCTTTGGGTATTTGTACCTCAAGTTGTAGGCTTACAACTGGACAATAATTATGTGGAATGACTGAAAAATATGCGTTCTCGGATTAACTGAGCTGACAATTGTACTGTGGTAGAATTAACTGCCTTAGCGAAGACTGCTGAGAAAACTGACTAGACATATTAGCCGAATACATCAACAGCATTAAAATGCGTTAAACTCTGAATTGACAAAAAACTCCACCCTAGGCCTACATTGTTGGCCGGAGATCTCCCTGTGTCTCACGACGCCTGGGGTGTCTGTTGTCCGAGCGGCTGGGACGTGATTATGTCTTCATGCATCACAAAGATATTTTCTATCAGTTAACTTAAGGGCGCTTAAATTTGTTGCCAGTATGTTACAAAGTACTTTGTGTTTGCTGCAAAGGAACGCGCGCGGTGGCAGCGCAGCAGCAACGCTGTGGCCGCGCTGCTTTGTTAATTTATATAAATAAAAACGCGCGACTGTACGCTACACCCGCGCTGCGGCCGCGTATCATGACATAGATCCTAACGGTTGCAGAGGTACTTTGCGGCTAATTTGAAGGTGCCCTTAGGCTTTCCAAGGCATGGAGGAATCTCGACATGTTAAGATGGTTACCCATCCACAGAACGACTTCAGCAAGCTAAGCAACGCAAGGTTACTCGAAGATCGGATATTATTATTTTAGCCACGACCTCCTCAGTTTCAATGATTAAAAATTGTAAAGAATCTGATCGAGATTATGTCTGAAATTCTGAACCCATTTATTATTATTATTGAAGAAAAGGGGCTATGCATCTCCCATGGTGTAGGAGATGTAGTCACTGCGACCTAAAAGATCTATTGTGACTCGCCACCTTGTTAGAGTAACTCTTTTAGCCGGGAGGCTTCCAGGAAGTCTAGAATACTCCTAGCTTTGAGAGTTTTAATCTCCTCCGGGCGAATAATGTGTCGACCCAGATGGATGCTCCGTTTGTGGATAAGGGGCCCACATTCACACAACAGGTGCTTAGGCGTCTCCCTCTCCTGATTACAGTACCTGCAAACATCAGTGTCACTCAGTTTCATGTGAAATTGGTGCCTGTTTAATTTGCAGTGGCCGGTTAAGGCGCGGGCTATCGCACAGATGTTCGTCCTGCTAAGCTCAAGAAGCTCGGCAGTTCGTTTTTGAACCCATACTATTTATAATATTATAATGTGGTTCTGAGTAAGCTTAAACCCAAGGCTACCTTTTTATCTGGTTTCGACTTCGTATCCGCAATAACCAGTGGCGTAGCTAGATGACTAAGGGCCCTGGAGCAAAAACAAACTAGGGCCCCTAAATTGTTTAGACTTTATCAATATATACGTTGCTTTATATTTTATATAAATCCCTAGTTACAAGAAGATTTATCATTAACGTGCACACTCAATGATGTGGAGACGTGGTCGTCGTTGATATGATCGCCAAAGATGTCTTTTACAACTTAATAACTGAATCTTCATCATTAGGCTTTTCAACCAATACTACATTGGTCACATTATCTCATTCACTATCACTATCAACAAAATTAATATTTCCTGTACAATTTTTCGTTCATTCAATAAGCGGTTTGTTGATCAGGCAAAACCTGATCAACAAACCGCTTAGCCCCTTGGGGGCCCCCAAGTTTGAGGGCCCCGGGGCACTGCCCCGCCTAGCCCTTTAGTAGCTACGCCACTGGCAATAACTGACATTTGCGGGTTGCGATGCGTGACAAAGTTGTGGGGAAAAGCTAAAAAAATATTTTCACTATACATTCATACGCTCGATTGAATCTTGACTCAATATAAACAGGTGTTCACTCAATGAGCTCGATTCAGCCTTCAGGGTAGCTCATAATAAAATTGACAGTCATCACACAGAAAATTTCATCGAAATTAATCGTAGATTAATCTATTACATAGTCATAATTCCTTTAGATAAAATGTCTGTTATTGATTATACTCACGTTTTTATTGACCGGGTTGATAAAAATCCTTTAACACATGTTCTAGACTAAGATATTTTATTTTCAAAAAAAAAATCTGAGAATTTTCACCATAAATCTTCTGGAAAATTTTGTAAGTTATGAAATGACACAAAAAATAATTAAATGTCACACATATCACTGCACTGTGTCTCGCTCAAAATCACACTGGTTAGGAGTACAGCATCCCTCTGTCTTTTATCCTCTCTGGAAGGGGATGGACCGCCCTCTCATTGAGAGGGCGGTGCCTAGTAACATGTGGACGTAAACACAGACAAGAAAATTCAGATATTTCAGGATTAGAGAATGGTAATAATAAAATACGAACATATTAAACTACATAAATAAGATTTACTAACGAAAATCAAATGATAATGTTATTACACTTTTTAGTTTGAGGTTAAGTAAATTAAACCTATGTAATGAATTTTTGGCATTCAGTTTGTAAGAATAGGTACTTCTTTTTAATTTTCAATATCAATAGTAAGTTTTGGAGAATTTGAGAAAAAGTAAGATCATTGAAGTTCCTTATTGCTATTTTATAAAGAACCAGCTTTTGCCCGCCCGGCTTCACTCCCGCTCTTCCCTACTCTACCCTACTCTACCCTACTCTACCCTACTCTACCCTACTCTACCCTACTCTACCCTACTCTACCCTACTCTACCCTACTCTACCCTACTCTACCCTACTCTACCCTACTCTACCCTACTCTACCCTACTCTACCCTACTCTACCGTATCCTATGTCCGTCACCTGGCTCTAAGCTACTTACCCACCAATTTTCAGCCATTTCTGTACAGCCATTCTTGAGTTATAAGTGTTGTAACAAACAAGACTTTCTTTTATATATATAGATATTCTTAAAAGCAATTTTTTTTATTGTGTTTGTAAAATAAATACAAATTTCTTTATCTACAAACATAGGTACCTCACACTTACGTAAATACCTACAATTAAATCTTGACCGATTTGGGTATTACAATCCAAGGTTGAATTTAATTTATTTAGTATTTAAGTTTTTTTTATGTATATATGTAATAAATGTTTAGTAGATATATTAGTAGGTACTAAGGATATCATCATAATATTAATTTATTACGAGTGAAATTATTTATTTATTTCAACTTTATGAACCGTAGTGGTACGAACTGCGTTATCATGTTTAAAGCATGTAGTATATCTGACTTCACGAATTATAGACCCATTTCAGTGCTACCCACCTGTGTTATATTACAGCAATTAAAAAGATATTTCAATAGACATAAATTGTTACATACTAAACAGTTCAGTTTTACAAGGGGTCGTTCAAAAACCGATGTGTAGTTTTAAGGCACATTTGTAATGCATGTAAAGATAAATACGATGTTCTGGGCATTTTCTGCGGGTTGTCCAAGGCCCTTGATTATTTAAACTGTTATGGGGTCAGGGACACCTTCTTGGATCTTCTTACTCTTTATTTAAGTGATAGGATGCAGAGAGTAGACGTAAAATTAAAAGAGACATTGACCTCTGAGTTTGTTTCGATGTCTCTTCTCAAGGCTCAACACCGGCTTCACCTAGTTTAAATTGACGAAAAAAAAATACGTGTAAAAGTGTTTTTAAAAACCTATTTGCAAAATAAATTTCATTTATCAACTTGGTTATCTCGTTTTCTTAGGTATTTGGGAGGCGTACATAGTTGATGCAGCTGTCTTTACATTGGAGAACTTGAAGCAATAAAGCATTCTTTACCAGTCAACCTTTGGGTTAATTTGTGTGTAAGTATACCTAAATAATTATGTTTAAAATCGAATCAAGTATAATTAAGATTGCAAACTTGTACCTAATCTTAATTATTCGTAATAATTCATTCGATTAATATTTTTAATAAGCTTATGATACTAATATTTTAAATTAATTTTGAGTTTTCTTTCTTTGTAGAAAATATTTTCCTTGCTTAGAGTGCAATTTAACAAAGCCTTTTTGAAAACAAATCTAGAAAGATTTCCTTTACGCAGGAAATCGCGAAAAAATGCTCTCTAGACTTTGATTTATTTATTTAGATTTTAAATCTGAGTAGTTGCTGATACTGAACAATTCAGTCTTGCTGTGACGTTGCTTGCTCAGTTCTGCGTAGTGATGGTCAGATAGGTAAATGCTCCATGAAAAATACTGGTATTGTTGTATCCTGTTAGACAGGAAACTGTCCACCTATGTACCAATACTGTCTTTCTATCTATAGCAGCCTCTTTATATCCAATTTTGGACGTAGGCCTCTTCCAATCTTTTCCACTCCTGACGGTCTTGGGCAATCGACATCCAATCCCGTCCTGCGCAGCGTGTCGAACAATATCGTCCTTCCATCTCTTAGGTGGTTTCCCTGGCGGTCTCTTATGGGCACGTGGTCTTCACTCGAGCAGTCATCGCGTACATCTCCCGCTATCCATTCGATCATTCCCATTGTCTTTCCTACCACTACTGTAAATAAAGTTTAAATAAATCAAGTAGGATTATCAGAGCATTTACTGCATATACATACTTTCAATATGAGTTTTGCTTAAACTTAATATGATTTAACTTTCGAAATTCATCCACAGCATCCGTGTGTCTCGGTCCCCGCCCCGCGTAGGGACGCGCCAATCCCGGCCGACTCCGCCTATCGATCCCTGCCATCCCGGGACACAGGTGTTCCCGAGTAATTGACGATGCGAAATGGGTTGTAGCCAAAAACATCTCGATACTTCTCGCCAATATTCAAGTTTGATTATGCGTATGTTTGACTGGTTTTTATTGCACAAAAGAACTGTAAAAATGAAAAACAAGATAATCTTAAAATAAATATATATATATATAAAAACAAGTTATTAAAAAAATATCTGCTATATTTGGATTTTTATCGAATTATTCTCAACGGAACTATTTTAATTGATACCCTTATCGTGATGTCTTCAATCTTCAGGTGTCCAGATTATGGATTTAGAATGACTCAGAATTACTTAGCTAAGCGAACATTGACATCTAAACTAAACGAAAATTTCACTAAATTTCAGCTTAATAGGTTAAGTTAGGAATAACTGTTTTAAAATTCATTTGCAAGATTTAACTTCCACAAATATACGTACCAACATTGCAAATTAAATAAAAATATGTAATATCTAAGTTATTGCGAGTAATATCTTAGATTTAATTATGCCGAGTCATGGAATATCAAATGATAGACATTAATCGAAAGTAGATATAGATAAAGAAATCTAAATAGTTGAACGATAATTTTCTCGAACACTCATTTTTTTTTTGTATTTGTAGCGTTCTCGCAGAAAATTCGTAGCAAACTCGTAGCGTTTTCGTAGCAAACTCGTAGCAAATTCGTAGCTTTTTCGTAGCAGACTCATCACCATCATCATTTCAGCCGATAAACGTCCACTGTTGGACTTGGGCCTCCCCCAAGTGTTGTCACAATGAACGATCCTGTGCGTAAGACTCGTTAGCGTTTTATTAGCTTTTTAGATCTGTCGTAGCTTCACATTCTTCATTCACGAAATATTGAATGCGTTCATCGCATCATTATATTCTTTCTACCGAAGGCCATTACGAACCATCAATATGCTGATCCAAGACGTCATAAGCAATTTATTTTTTTCACAAGGTACTCGTAGGATATCTTTGATCTATAGTAGTAGAGTTCAAGAACTGAATCAATCTAATTTTTTTAATCGTGGATTCCATTGTAGTCAGTGAGTATACTCCAGTGTTTTACAGTGCAAAGTTGCAGTTTGCCCAACTAACACTACCTCGAAAATAAAAGTAAAATTCAAGAAACTTTATAGCAATAAAATATTGTGAAAAATGGCTCGCGTCATTCTAAGTGTGGTTTCAAGAGCAAGTTTTTGAATAAGTTTGTTAAAAAGAAAAAGAAATGCTATTACTTTAATTTTATTCAAGAAAACTAATCAGCCAAATGAATCATATAATCTTCCATTCCCCGAATCTACATTATCCAAGGCAATACTATGAATCATAAGTTACCTAATATTTGTAGGTAATAGTTGCTATTTTTTGTCAAACGAAAGCTTTTCAATAGATATAATAATTCAGCGTCAAAATTTGCTAAATTGCCACACGAAATGTATTTGATGAAAAAGTCAACAAATCGCTATGAAAGGCGATAGCCATTTGTTGACTTTCGGAAAGTCATTATGTAACAAACCAACTTCGATTTTTTCTGACGAGTTTGACTGTAATCACCACAGAGACACAATAGGGGCTTTTTCTGATACCATAATCAGCAAAGTTTTTTAATGTACTTTTTTATTTAGTTCATCTTTAGTCTTTTGTGGCACGATTAGTACGGATAGTTGACCGAATGTCTGTTTTGTTGAAGTGTCACCAATTACTTATCACGCTCTAGAGTGGAGTGTCAGTCAGAGCTCAAAAGTGCAGTAGCACTTTACCAATGGTTCATAATTGAATTTATTTGTGAAACTAGTTTTTGATCATTGAACTTCAACTACAAAGAAAATTTAGACACTGGTTTAGTTATTGGTGGAGTACTACTGCACTTTTGAACTCTGACTGTACGTTCATATACACATAAACAAAATGCCCATCCTACACTCAGGTGTCGAAGTATTATATATTAAAGCCCAAAAGAATAGCAGCATTGCCGCTTTGAATCGCAATGTTAATTCTTTGGACAAATTATCATAATTGTTTTTATTAGTATAATAATAATATAATATTCTACAGCTATCACACAACGCCCGCCGTCTAGTCTCAAGCTAAGCAGAGCTTGTGTTATGAGTACTAGACAACTGAAAAACATACTACTAGACTAACAGACCAGTAAAATTTTAACACGTCATGGTAAGGCCCTTTTTCCATCATCGGGACACTAGACGTAGAGCGTTACGCCACCGGTACATGATAGACATCCCATCCATACGTACAAAACAGATTTGGAAACACATTTATTGTACGTACAATATAAAGTATACTAAGTATCTAAGTATACACATAAAATAAAATAATTATGTTCTCTCTTTGTTATTCAAAGTAGGGTTGTAACGGAGCTTCGTTTCCGCCAGGTCCACTAACCTCTAGACCAACAGGCCAGTCTTTTTATATTATTAAAGACTAGCTTCTGCCAGCGACTTCGTACGCGAATCCTGTTGCTTATGCCAGCGACAACGGGGTCGTCAAAATCAAAGATCTGAAACGTGTGATGTCGAATTCTAAGAGCCCGGGGACTGGAAAACAACGTGATGCGCGAGACGATTCGAGACGTTCCAGATCTCTCCCTTCCACTTACGCGCGTGACAGTGTGCATACTCCTTAGACATGGTGCAAATGTCTCCATGTTCGATGTAATTAATAAATGGGTTATAGGAAAACGCGCTCCTATCTTTATTCCCAAAAAGTGTTCCCATAGCGTGATCTAACTACATATTATTTACCCAAATATTATAGTATCTTAGCCATGTGCAGCGCCCCTTAGAGAACTCCACAGTGGGTGACGTAACCTACGACCAACTTATTATTTGCGGTTGGTACAGTAATCGGGTCTAGGGATCGAACCGCAAAATTAAGTTTGTTTTTATTGTATGTACTTTTCCGGGATAAAAAGTGCCCAGTGTGGTGCCCAGGATATTAAAGAATAATTATACCAAGTTTAATCGTAATCGGACCTGTAGTTTTTGCGTGATGCCTGAACAAACAGACAGACAGACAAAAAAAATTTTAGTCACATTTTTGGGTTGGGTGTCGGTCTAGTAACACCCCCTGCTGTTTTTATTTTTTTATATTTTTAATGTACAGAATTTTCACTTCTACAGATTTATTATAAGTATAAGTAGGTACCTAAACTACGTCTAATAAAATGAAATAACCTATTTGATACCTAGGTACTTACCTATTTAAAACTACAGCTAAATAAATATAAAAAAAGTTAAATTATAATTAAGCTAATACTAAGAAATATTTAAATACTACCAAAATAACTTATACCTATTTTATAAAATAACAACCAAAGAAATCTAAAAATAAATTATTAAACGTAAGAGTAGACTAAAAGTTGCGCTGATAAGCACGGTTTGTTAAAATCAATTATTGTCTGTCAATAAGGTCGAAGACTCTGAACGTCCATTCGCATCAACAGCCAAATATTGCCGCCGCGAGCCGCGTCGAGCGCGGCGACCGTTACATAAAAATAATCCTTATATCATGATTCAGTATTCACTATTTTCAGGTTTTGCACATTTAACGTTACACGTTGTATATACTAGTAGGATTTATAAAATCTTTGGGTAGCATTGAATAGTTTACCACCTGCATTTTGACGTGATTCACATTTCGTCAATCGGTATTGATTACATTAATTGTATCCACCTATTAGGTACCTTATCGTATTATACAAATATGTCCCACATAAATAACATATAATCTAATCTATTGAGCTCAATATGTAGATTGCAACATGATGCAGTGTTATCTGTATTTAACTTCTTTTTGTAAATCATAGTATCAATCAGGATGATGAGAAAGTATTTTTGGACAGAGTAAGTAAGTAGATACTCGTATAGTCTAACCCGAAGTATAAATGTGAAATACTTTTGGTTTGGTTTACTTACTGTTTTGGAGTTCCCAAACGTCACAATTGCATCGAGACGGCAACATGGGTATCCTTACTAATATTATAAAAGCGAAAGTGAGTTTGTTTGTTTGTTACGTCTTCACGCCTAAATGTCAAAACCGATTTTGATGAAACTTGGTACACGGATAGACCATGTCCTGGAATAGGACATAGGATAGTCTTTATCCCGGAAGTATATTCCCTTGGGATAATTTTCTGCTATCACGCGGGCGAAGCCGCTGGGAGCAGCTAGTAATTATATAAGATGCAGGATGCACTATTTCCATGCATAAGTTCAATTAAATCTCGATATGAATATATTATTATATGATGATGTAGGTTGATAATTATCTAGTTTCCTGGTCATCCATTAGCACCAACTCACCACAGAGATGAGAAGGCACTTTCCCACACTGTGCACCAAAAGTTCAAAATATAAGTAAAGAAGATTGTAGGGCACTAGAATGCTGGTTACCATCTCATATCACGGACTGATTTTCTAATATTAGTCTAGACATCACAGTAGGTCTACGTAAAATATTTAGTTGGGCGGGCATTATTGGATGTATCTGGTTAAAAAGCAGTCGAACTTAGGTAGCTGTTTCTACTCGGATTTGGTTTTACCAATATTTTTACATAAGTATTTAAAAGAATACTTGAGCATGTAGCTGTATTGGATAAAGTTTCATAATCAGTTCTGAATAGACCACTATCTTCAGTTCGGACTACATAAATTAGGATTATATTGATAACGAAATAAAATATCTAGGTTTATAATAATTAATAGATAGGGACAGAAATAGGTATATTTGTAAATGTAGGTAGATAACGGAAATATTATTTTATGGACCTGGTGAGGGCCGCGAGCGTCCGCTGGATGGGAGCGCAGGCCTAGGGCCAGCAATGGATTTCCTTTAACAGAAATGATAATGGGGTTGTAATTGTAACTGCAGGGATATAGTGGGGCGAAGGAAAAAGATCGAGTTCTATTTCAAGCTGTAGGAATATAAGGTAAAGGAACTAACTTAGCTTTAAGCTAGATTATTAATCTGGTTGTTTGATATCAACAAACATTTTCAAATCCATTGCCATATTTCGTTGACTTACTGCCTCTGTTTATTTTCTGTACCGTCCTTGAGCCTGGAAATAGATACCTACTTTAAAGCTAGGGCACGCTACTTAGCATTCAGAAAGAGAATTACCATAGCTTTTAAAAATACGCCACTATCAATCTCCAGGCCCTCACAAAAATTTTACAACCATTGCAAGCTCGATAGTGGTTCTCCGCTAATAAATTCGAAATTCAAAACGTCTGTTATCTGAATTTAAATGGCTACTTATTTCCATTTTACCGCCCAGAAATTGATTTACTCGATCACAAAGTGAGATAATTTATGCAAAGAATCATGTACCGGTCGGTGACATCCTCCTCAGTCTAATGTCAGTTCGCAATTCTGTATTAATACTATAATAAACAGTTATACATAACAAATACAATACTCTGACAACATATTTCACGAAGGTCATGGCAAACGCTAATTTTCTTTATGCGACGTCGTAAGACACGCGATGTAAATAAAGCAATATTTTCTTTTTGTTTGTCGTTGCAATTATTAATCTCTGTCTGATTATCTTGTGAGTCGTTAAGGAAGCTCCCTTACAGATGAGCAAAAATGAATGATGTTACTGGAGTCTCTGAAGCTTCACAATTCTCTGCAATATCGACGGATGCTTCACACGGTCTATCTTCGGCGCCCGCATCATCGAAATCGGTCGTTGTAAAACGTGAAAATGCTCGAGTGCGATTGCAGGATGATGACTCCAACTGTCAAGTGAGCTGGTTTGGACAATGTAGAAGTATCTAGCGAGTTGGTAGGTAGTTACAACTGGATGATGGTTCGTAGTTAATATGTATATAGCGTGTACCTAAGTATAAGCGAGCTGTAAGAACTGCATGTAGATGTGCCTATCACATCATATAATCATATTAATCATGTTGTTTTTCAGCGTTGGATTCTACATTTGTTTATTGCTTTTCAGGTTAAGTAAACCCTTCTTGTTCACTTCCATCTCCTTAATAGTGTGTCTTATACACTAATTTTGCCCTCTTTTGCGGCAAATGTTATGCAGTCTTTTGGTAAGAAAGTTTTAATATTCATAAACCTGAAACATGCCATAGTTTTTCGGGCCAATTTGATATCTTTAAAAGATAGAAATCTACGTGACTCGGCATAAAAATTAATTCATGAATCCCCAAGCGACACCCGGTGGCCGCGCATCTATTGTCTTACTATTGTGTTTCTAATTGACGGTATCTGAAGGGTTAAACCATTAAACCGATCATCATTTACCATAATTGTATTATTATGGTAATGCACGATAGATAGTAATCTGTCATCCAAAGTTCAAGGCTTTTTCAAAAACGCTAGATAGATAATAATCGAAAATTCTAAGTTGAAAAGAACGAATTTGTTATTTCAAATATTCGTTGAATGAAAGTACAGTAAATGTTATTCTCATGGCGCGGTTAAGGTATCTATTGGTTAAGTTTACGGCAGTAATTTTCTTAGTGCGCATGCAAGAATTTTCTATTCAGGGGAGGCATTGAACCTTTGAAAGCAACCTACGCCGTGAACGTACACACGTTTGGTTTACGGCGTCGTCATAACGACCACGCAGTTAGGCCAATAGAGTTTTCCATTTTCCGGCAAACATTTCAAACCTTCCTGCTATTTTTTGACAAATAAGTTTCATTTTTGACAAGTGCCCAAGAAATCTGTGATAAATCTATCAGCGGTTTTGAATTTGATTCAATATAAAGTGATTTTGTACGAGCATGGCCTTCAACTTCGACAGTGGTCAAGTAGGTTATCAAGTTTTTCCTGTAGTTGTTTTCGTAGAGTATTTTTGTTTTCTGTTCTCTCATACCACTTTTTCTGCGCCCGGTCTAAACTACCAGATATGAGTAATTTACATAATTATAATCTTTTATCACGAGGATTTAATTACGATAAGTATATGAAGAATTGATTACGACTATAAAATTATAGTTGCTATGACCAGTGTCGATAATCTTATATCGGTCAATTTGACCATTAATCGACCTTAGGTATTCATTAGTAGGTATCTAGTATACCTACTGTATTATCGTGTGTATTGCATAGGTAGCAATAAAATCTAGTTCACGTGTCTTTATCGTAATGATCCACAAATCCAGTATTTCTCATCTGAAGTCCTTAGTTGAGTGAGGTAAGTACCTATATCATAATTGATATGTCCTTGCACTGTCTGGACAGGTCCATACAACTTGGGTGATGCTTGCCGGAATTACCACATCAGACATTAATTCACACCGTTCTTGCAAGATCTGATCTAGCTGTCCCCTGCGGAAACCAAAAACGGTGAAACCCGTGTCTTTGGTTTCTGCTTATAAATGGGCTATTCAACCCTAAAATAATTTTCAATTCGAACCAGTAGTTTCTGAGATTAGCGCGTGCTAATAAACAAACTCTTTAGCTTTATAATACCATAAGTATCCAAGTAAAAAAAAGTAATTGTGTCGACTTTAATCTTTTTTAAAGGAAAAGCAATCAGTCTGTAAATTTAAACTGTTTCTAGCATGTTGGTGACTACGGGCAACCAGGAAGTTGTCGTCATTATGTCCTCCGTTGCCTGACTGTTTATTGGGCTCGTATATAAATTAATCCAGTTTTAATGATTAAAATTTCTTTAGTTATCTATTTCGTACGCAATTTTATGCGGAAGAATTGGTTGAGAACTATAAGAACTGCTAAGACATCAGTACACAAAATTTACGTCCAAGGAACATCATTATCCTGAGGAAACTGACGTTTAGAGTAGCAGGCTTTGTCATGGTGTCAGTTGAAATAGATTTTAGGTTTTCTTATAGGTATTTTGGCCCTTAAGACTTCACTGCACTGCCGCTCATATCGGAAGCCAAACATTTTTTTATTCTTAAAATAGATTGGATCCCACAAGTCATCATGTCCAGCTAACCCAATGCTGTTAATCCTATAAATTCTATCACCACTGCACCTGCAGCTCCCGTTACTTTCCCCTACGATAGTGCAGCGCGAACGTTTTTTACTTACTTACAAATTGTAATTCCTTTAATCCCAGTTAGAAACATCCAATTACATCGTAAACATCCTTAGCTATACTTACATCATTCGATAAAATATCGTATCTGTAATAGATGTAAGGTTCAAAACCGTTTGTATTTTAGTCATTATAATGGGTCATTGGAAAGAGGGGTGAGGGTTGAATGACAATTTTTTACACCATTGTGTGCAACGTTAATCCATGTTTGACACATTTTGCTGGTAGTCTTTAGTTAATAGCTCTCGTGTATTTGCGATAAATTGTTTTATGTATTATTGTTTTGATAGAAAAATGTTGTAGTAAATCTAGAGATTATAGGGAGACAAATGGTGTTTTTTATTCGCTAGTTCCACTTGTTATTGTGTGTCAGCTGTAAGAGTCAACTGGGTCTTGTGTGTTTGTGCGCTAAATAAGCGGCCTACTATTGATTGACTGACTGGGCCTCTCCGTCTGATTCATTAATCAATGTCTGACCGAAATAGAAGTACCTATTGATTGTTCAATTAAAAATATATTGAACTTTTCCATTTGATCTAGAACATTTCCAATATAGTAGAACGATCCAGTAACCGAACTCGATCCGGGCAAGGGTTTTTTTTATTTTTATGCAAAAAAAATATGTAAAAAGACGCGTTCCGCGTGCGTATTCCAAACACGCATTACAATAAATACTTGTATGAAATGGATAATAACGGGGGTTACGCGTACGGAGTAATTCCACATACGAGATCAAAACCTCACGATATTAAAAAACACCCTAAACAAAGGACAGTTGCAACAGTGGTAGATCCCTATTAAGTATCCCCTAACCAGGACTGTGCTATCAGGTAAAGGAAGCCTAAGACAAAAGAAGGACAGTTCATGAACAATCTTACTCATAATAGGAGGTGGTTCATACTGATCTTAGTTAGGTATCCTCATCATTCCTTCACACATTTCTTCGACTGACAAACCGGTCTCGTTAATAAGAGAATAGACACCTACTCGTTTATTAACCTTAATGGAACTCAACTCTAACCAAGTGCCAGTCTCCAATCATACCTTCGTTAGGAGCTAATTGGAATTCCCTATTCGATACTTAGGTATGCTTATAGCCTTACAGTTCAGTTAATTTAACAGCACGTTCATTAACTAGACGAATACGTAACGAGTGCGTGATTCGCGCCGGAAACCGGTAGGGGGAGCTGCTATCGTGTCGTGATCCAAGTCGAACCGAAGATATTAAACAATCGACCTTAAGTTTTACAACTTAAAATAGTCAGCTATTTCAGTACGAGACATTGATCAAAGTCATGAGGTTTTGGCAAACGGAAGCATCGACGGCTTCGAAAAAATAGGAATGCGCCAAAAGGGTACAGTCGTGCCATAAATTGGCAATTTACATATTTAAATGGAAAGATCCAAGTAAAATTGATGGACAATTTATGGCTTTAGTAATGTTATTTATTGAAGATAGGAAATACTAAGGCGGAGGCCGCGGTTTAGATATCTATGTGATTAAAGCCATGAATATTGTAGACGATACAACATTATTTAGGTAGGAAGTTTAAAAAGGCTCAAAAATCTCAAACCAGAATTTTTTTTTCTTAGTTTCTTAAGGCTCTGAAAATCGTCATAATTTGTCGGTATAGGTAACTAGTTCATCCAGTGTTAGAAATAAACATGAATCTTGTAGACAATACTGAATGGTTTGCAGAGAGGCTTAAAATCCTTAACACTGACATTGCTTTGCTTCTATAGGTTTTTAAAATTGTCGTAGTTTACTATATATTTGTAGTCTCGCAATTTTTACGATACCTTCTTGACTATATTTCTGATTTGCAATGTTCGAGAATATTCAGCCAGAGGGTAGATTTCATGTTATTTTTTGTGATATCTGTGATAGCATTTTTGCCACGGAGACCTATTAAAATTATTTTTAAATCGACTAACTGTAATTTAAAACGTTCAGATCTACTAAATGTAACTTAGTATTCAAGGTTAAGGAGCTCATCATTCATATTATCTGAAATCAATGGATAGGTAGGTATGACTAACAATGCGAGCTGAAGTTTTATTAACAGCTCGATGCAAATATCTCCCATGGAATTTACTAGAATTCCTAAACTGGAATAAGTACTTTACTACTTGCCTTTTACTTTTTTCTAGTCCATTGCTATTTGATATGGAAATATTATGGAAATTGTAACGTAAAAGAAGCAATGGAATGCTTAAAAGTTAAGACGTCTGATTTCCATACTATGGTAATACCTAAGTAGTTTTCATAATAGTACCTATGTGAGCAATTTGATGTAGGTACGTATATAGCTATATTTAGATTGTTAGCTATACATGCACGCAACTAAACTCGAATAAAAAGAACATACGCAAATTAGCTTTCAGTTTTTGTCAATAGAATTCTATATTTAGCTTTCTGTGACGTTGCAAAAAGCCAATCGCGCCTTTACGTAAACTGCGGCTGGAGCCGAATAGCTATTTAAATGTTGCTGACTCTGACTGAAGACCGTGACAAATGATCAAGTTCAGGGACGAACCGCAAATTGATGTCATTATCCAACACGCTATAAGGGAATCAGTCACAATTGGCTGCGAACGTGCTGATACGGTACGATATATTCTGAAGGGAAATCTAGGTTCTAATTGCCAGTCAGTTGCCAGTTGTAAACCGACATTTTAGTGCTAAATGATCTGGGGCAAATGACTGCTCCGCTTATCGTAATAACTACCCATCTTATGTTAGCACTATTGCTATTTCGATACATTAATAAATGTATACATTAATACATTGAAAAAATTAATAAATGTTTATTAATTTTTTCAATTAAAAACTCGTCCTTCGAGGTGGACGATCAAATTCTACGTAAACTGGAGGTATTAAATTAAAAGATGAAAATTAAAAGCTTATCATGTTGGAGGCAGTTCAGTCATGTTCTTCATTACATATATATAAAAGTACCTTGAACTTGAAGTGCCGACACTCCTACACCTACAGCCTGTAGGTATGCTTTAATAAATGTTGCCTGTTCATGGCATAGGAATACTTACATGCAACACCTCCATAACACTTGTGTTTATTTTTTCTAATATCTTTAAGACTTTCCACTTACAAGGCTTGTCCTATCTTCAATATATTTTCTTACCACGCGATGCGATTCATAAACAGACCAGAGATAGAAAAAATATTTAAAAACAAATGCATGTGATGTGACTGAATGATGCCTGGCATAGAGGAAACCGATTAAAGTTGGAAATGGTCCTAGTCCTATTGTTAGTAAGAATATTTCGTTCTGTAGGTATACCTGCCTACATGGAAATAAAGAACTTACAATGAAATCAAATCAATTTTGAAAAAAAATAATTCAAAAGCATTTATTTCAAATAGACCATTTGCAGGCACTTTTGAATAGTCAAATGTCGGTCAGTTAAAAAAAAGTGAAGCTAAATTGCACATTCCAAAGCATAGAAGAAGAACGTGCAAGAAACTCTATGGAAGTGTTTAAATCATATTATGAGTAATATGTAATCTTGGGTACATATTTCTTCTATTATGTGAGCACAATGTAGATAATAAAAATATTTAAAAGATAGAAATTCAATTAAGCCGCTGGCAACCAAGAGCCAAGAGATGACCAGTCTCAATTGACGGTAACCGTTCACGAGCATGACACACAACAATCTAGTAGGCTGTAGGTACAATAACAATAAATATAATATGTACCTACCTATGTAGAAAGCCTGTCTTTGACTATAACTTATACATTACATTTGCCATCTAGAAGTCTATGGATATTAGTTTATTATTATTTACCTAATAATAGATAATGTTTATGGCGTTTGGCGTTTGTTTTCGGAAAAAATAGCCGGTTGCGTGTTCAATACGAACGCACGTAGGAGTTATAAAACAAGAGCTTACCCTGCTTTCTTTAACTTGTACTGTACAATTTTATATCTTTTTATGAATGCGCTTTTATCGGCATACTTACGTTTTCAAGACCATGTAAAAATTGCGAAATCAATGCTTTTGTTTTCTTTGCGTGGGGTTGGCAATCTTCCTCTACATTATATTGCTACTCGTAGTTTCTTTTGTAAAGCTCTATGCTCATCAAATGATCTTATGTTCGTGATTTTTATTGCTGAAGGTCTTGACTGTTCTATAATGCTTTGACGTATTAGGTTGTTGCTTCCGGACTGTTCATTGGCTCTACTCAGAGCAGTGGTCACATTTGGCCCCGTTATTGCCTTGATCCATTTTACGACCTAAGCTGAATGTTGTGGATGTATTGTGTTGAATGGAGCTATGTAACATCCTTCTTGTGTAGTCTTGTGATTTTCTCATTCTGTTTACTTTTTTTTCTACTAATTATTAGTTCCTTTTTACTCAATTAACGAACAATAGATTTTAAATACGAGCTAAGACTCGGGGCCTGCCTAGTTTTCAATTTTCTCTCAATTTTAATTTTTTTTTTTGTCGTCCACAAATATTTGACAAGATAATTCTAAATTATTGCGGGCATTTATAATTTAGTCAAATGGATGCATGATGTATGGGGTAAATAACAATTTGCAACCCTTTGTTGAGGGTATGATTATTATAACGCCCTGCTCGACGGGGGGTAAGTTGACACCTGATCAATGGGTGGCGGGTGTTTGCTGCTATTGTTATATTTTATGGGATCCTTTTTGTATTTCAAGATCTCTTGTAGTAACAAAAGCTTTTTTTTTCGTATTTGCACTTGTTTTCATTCAGAATTTTAATAAGGGTTACAGTGGAATACCATATTGCAAAGGACTAGGCTGATAGGTATTATAGATAACTTTTTGCTTTAATATAGAACATGTTCCAATATACCTACTTACCTAGTTAAAACTAATCGGTAGGATCAAAGAACTAGAAGTCGTCGCAAAGGATGCACCATCTGTTCAGGATATTTTTTATTATAATGACAAACATATCATCTAGTTTCGTGGGGAGATGAGAGCCTGTTGAATTTTTAATTTTAAAATGTAAGTGGCACGTGCTTGAAATTTTCACCACAGACACGTGTCAGCCGTCGTCAAGTAATCATCACAACTCTATTGAGAGAGTGTTGTTTTTGTCAACATAATAATTAAGATAATCGTATGCTTATGTACTGTATTAACGTAACTTTAAAATAAATATGACTAGGTTTCGAGAAAATTGTCAAGTATTTTCTTAAAAGTAATTTTTGTTTTGCCAACAGTTCAACAAGGAATCAACACCAAAGCGACTGGGCAACTGGCAGGTCCCACGATGGGCGCCAACAAGAGCAAGACCTTTAGAAATGCGACCGGACCCCAAACCCATCTGTGACATCAACGGACATTTCCTGCCCGGCGCCCCCAGGGGCACGTCGCGATGCTTCGGCCATTACACCGGCACCTGGGAGCTCCCAAGGAAAATAACGAGAAAAGTCGGTACGTAAAAGCGTGTTTCGGCATCAATAAAACTTCCATTCCATCCCTAATGGGTACTTTGACGAATTATATCATTATTGTTCGACCTTGGTGGAAGTTACAAAGCTCCGTCATTTATTTGTCAACATACACGCAAAACACTTCCTACTTCCCAAAAGTATCGTGTTACGCAGTAGTTATGCGACTGATTTTGAATATTTCGCTTACCGATTTGCTCAATGGCTGCATAAATATAGAATTTTGTTAAAATCGATGACCTATTAATGTGTTTGCACGCGAATATTTTGAATATGGCCGAAATTGGAACCAGGACATGTATCCGTCACGCGCATATGGTGAGTAGGGCTCATCATAGTAAGACGTGCATTGTTATCGAGTGAGCTTCTGTCTCGTTTCAGCGGAGGAGTTAGCGAAAGAGCCGCCGGTCGGAAGATTCCCAGACTGGCTGAATCTTCGTGTTCAGAGGCCGAAGGCGGCAGCGGCAGCGCGCCTGCGCTCTGAGAAACGCGCCAAACCTAGAAAGGAGACAGGCAAGACTGAATTGCTGGACGCCCAGACGTTCGAAGTGAGTGAATAAGGTTACACGCGAGTTTCGATTGAGGCTTGCGCGCGAAACGTGCTCTTGTTTGTTTGTGGTGTCGTAGTGTCGACGTCACCGCTACATACGTCTCCTTGAAACTTTTTCATTACGAAGTAGGTCAGTGTAACTGTAGTTGCTTGTATATTTGCGATTATTTTTCTGCTTCCTGGTAGGTAGTCATTGAATAACATTTTCAACTATTTGGTTGGTGCGTAGGTAGATCTCCTGTAAATAGTTTGCTACCTGGATAAAACTTTCTGCCCTATCCAAAACTAATTTTAATGTTGAAATACTTACATTTTGCAAAATGAGCCCCGGTATGAAGAGGCTAGAAGGAACGGGGTGGGTTTTTAGTCAGTAAGAGTCTGACCCTATCTCCCGCTCCACCCAAGAGCGGGGGTTGTCATAAGATGATTTTGCTCACCGTAAAAAAAATGGGTAAATATAATAAACGCTTTAAAAAGATGTAATGATGGTCAGAATTAAATAAATTTAAAAAATAAATATATTAATTTGATTGAAAAAAGGCGTTCTTCATACTTAACTAGGACGCCAGCTTATTACTTACCTAGACAATTTATGTACTACCATAATCAAGATTAAACCTAATTATTACGAGTATATTCAATTATGCCATAGGCCATTTTTTTTCGTTGGCAAAAATCATCGAATGACAACCCCCGCTCTTGGGCGGAGCGGGAGATAGTGTCAGACTCTTACTGAAAACCCATCCCGTTCCTTCTATCCTCTTTATATCGGGGCTTCAGTTCCTTTCGGATAACCCTGGCCCAGATAGGCTTCGACCCAGCTGAGCCTGACATAGCCCATATGAAGAGAGCGTAACAATAGCCTATCTACCGATGATGCTTGCATGAAAATATTCGAGATAGTTTGAGTGCATCGCCATCGTATTTTTTTTACGCCTACGTTAATTTAATAAAGAAGTAAAGTTTGCTTTTTGTTGGTAGGAGGTACCTAACCTCTGAAAGCACTGGTTTGACTACTAAAATTTTTTCGCTGATAGAAAGCTGCTTCATTCCTGAGTGACAGGCTATTTTATGCGCGTGGGCGAAGCCGCTGGTAGAAGCTAGCTTTGTATAAAGTGTGGACTAGAATTGTAACTTTTAAAAAATTACTTCTTCACTTCACTTTCGAATTTCTATATTTTTTTTTAATATAGTTGTCTATCTCATATTCTGGATACAAATAGATATAGCGATTTTGTTGCACATTTTTTTTTTAATATCTCACTTACCTTATAATAGTGCTTTATTAGTTCACAATTATTAATTTTCTTTCGGTTTTTATTTTATTTCAGCCATACAAATGCCCGTACCACCGTAACAGAAAGAAAAGAATTGAAAGATCTTTAATTGGCGTATATTGATTGCGGCACCTTTTCGTAGCGTAATTGAATATGTCTATTTACAAATATTTGTTATTTATTTTATAGTTACATTTGTAAAACAGTATGTATTCGTTCTTTTAAATTTTACATGTCTGTACAAAGAAGGACTCTAAATCTAAAAAGGAACAAAAGCAAACAGAAGTTACTGGACATGATAATAATGAGGTCCAGGAAAATGTTGGAAATGAAGTAAATAATAAGAACGGCGACCCATTAGAGTTAAATACTAAGAAAGAACCAGTAGACACTGAGGGTCGCGGACCTTACGTACCTGGTGCACTGACCGACCCAGACAAGAGGCACGACAGCCACGAGATATTGGTCAAGGAAGCCGTCGACCAACTACACGGACCTCAAGAGGAAGAGGTTGACAAATTTTGGAGAAAAGTCGCTGAGAACGCTAAGAAAAATGATCAGGTTGAAGAACAGGATAATATGAGAGAGTGCAAATCAAGTGGAACTCCTAAACTGCCTCAAGTGAACGTCTCGCAAAACTTTCAATTTGCGAGGAAGATGCACGTCGGAAATCTGGAGCATCAGCCGCTGCCTGATACTTTAGGATACCGAAATTTAACTAAAATCGCTGAACATCGTGATTCTGATATCATTGTCAAGCCTTACGCTATTGGATGGAAAGGATACGGCGCATCTGGTCCTACGTGTTGCACCAAGATGCGTGTTCATAGGCCCAAGACATGCGACCCTAAGAAAACTGACGGTGATAAAGGAGACAGTCAAAGGCCATCGACATCTGCTCCGGATTTAGGAGGCCAATATACGAAGCCTATGTCCCTCATGGACCTAGCTATCTGCTGGGATTTTAGACCAGATGATCCGAAAAGAGAACCGAGACCACCAAAGCATATAGACGGTTCAAACGGCTCTAAGGCGCCAGCGGTCTTCACTATGGTACACACACCCAAAGAAGAACACGAGGGCCTCGTTATTGGACATACGAACCCAATTTTTAATCAAAATGACCGTGTGGTAGGCGACATTGGACATCACCCTGTACCTTATTTCGAGAAGGATATGACAAAAGAAAGACGAAGAGATTCTTGTGATGTTCAACACTGTCCTCAACATGCTGGTGGCAATGAGAGAGGTTCTAGATCCGCTTCGTCTAGCAGGAAAAGCTCGGGTCAGTCAGGGAAGAAGCCGGAGTGTGATGGAATCCATGGATGCGGCACTCCGAGTGAGATGAGTCGCAAGTCTAGTCACAGCGATACTAGGCCGGAGAAACTACAGCCGATAAAAGATGCATGGAACAACAAAAACAAGAATAACAACAGTGGTTATGATGTCAATCGGAACCGTCATAGTTTAGAATCGTATGAGAAGACCCCATTAGCGCAAGGAAAGCTGCACCACAGCTCGCCCAAAGACTCGCAAGCATTTTCGCGACGTTCAACAAAAGACGAGTTGATGAATGTCAAACATAAGAATTGCTTGTCTTGTAATGGCGTAAAATTATTATCTAATGACACGAAACAGAAGGAAGACTACAAGTTCGCGTTTAAAGCTGGTAATCCTAACTCAGTGCAGAGCGTGACTGGGTCTACTGACTCTAAAGGAGTCAAAATGCCTAAGATGCGTCATCCGTACAGTAAGAAGTCTTACACAATTCCGACGTTGGCTCCTCCGTTCAGTATCTGGCGCGACGCGAACGCATCCGGCTACCCTGAGCATTGGAGATTGGCGAGCGTTTATCAACACGCTTACAAGCCGCTTGAGCAGAGGCGCAAGCCGCTCATAGATAGCCTGTACCAGTGACAATGAAAATGCACCTTATGATAATCCGTTTATTGGGTCCAATAACCAATAACAAAGTGTATAGTAAATTATTTTATTCAGCTGTTCAGAATTAAAATATTTCATAAATGATGTATCGCGTTTTAATTCCTTATCATTACACCTGCGTCTTATCTGGCCTGATATATAAATAATCCTCATACGTAAGTTTAATTATATTCAAGGCAAAAAACGTTCGTACTCCATGAAGAAAGTGCATTTTCTTATTGTTTCCCAGGCCTTGCTGCAATAGTGGTACCATCCTTTTTCTGAGAGGTTAGGTACGTTGGTGATCTGATGTCTGTTGACGCCTAGTATCATCCAGCGTAGTCGTTTGGCCAGCTGTTCGAAGGCTGGATGACCACGGTAGATGTCCCGGTTATCTGTGGAGGTTATATGAAATGGTTAAGCCCAACTCAGACTGGTAAGAATTTGTGTTAAGCGTTGTCCAAAGTATGTGATGTGTATGTATGCCTTGGGACAGTGAAGCGGATCGGATGGTCCTGACAAGAAATTGTCTTAATAAGACACACACACAACACAAAACAGCTCAGCATGCCTCAGGTTGTTAACACAGTTCCGTCAAGAATAAAAAGGTAGTATGGGTTTTGTATGTGCATACAGGTTTTTTTTTGGCTTAGGCGGAACTGATGAGACCCTGACCACTATAAATAGAGCCTTTTCGTTAGGGAAATTAAAATGAAGCATTGCATTCGGTTTTACCAGTCGTACCTATGTGTATATCATAATGTTCTAGTGTTTTATATCAATACATATTATAAAACAAAGTCCCTCGCCGCGTCTCTCTGGCTGTATGTTCGCGATAAACTCAAGAACTACTGCACCGATTTTACTGCAGCGGTTTTCACCACTCGATAGCGTGATACTTGAGGAAGGTTTTAGTATATAATTTGTTAAGTTTTTGTATTTATTTCTAAAAAAGAACCCGTGCGAAGTCGGGGCGGGTAGCTAGTTCATAGATAAAACATACTAATGCTGACATGACTAATGTTGGTTTTTGGGCTCATAATAAATAGGAAGTAGTTATGAGTCATGCGCAGCTGTTCATTCCGGTGATTAGATAAAATGTTAATCTAATCCTTTGAACTAAGTGATAATATTATTAACCCTAAAGCTTCATTTACGCATGCTTACTATTATCACGGGCGATAGCCTTGCAGTTTTTACGTGATTTCAGTTTACATGGTGATAAGTAAAAGTAATCATATCGATTATACCTATTTTTTCAATTTCGCGACACATTAAACCTTATGTTAACCCTTCAGATACCGTCAATTAGAGACACAATAGTAAGACAATAGATGCGCGGCCACCGGTGGTCGCTTGGGGATTCATGAATTAAGGCCATAAGTCACAAAATTACGCTCGTTATTAGCAAATAAATAAACTAAAGCTCCATTTTCACTTGCAATCAGCTCGCATGCAAGTTGTATTACTTAGCGTGCTAACATTGGTACCACAGTATACCATGGTACACGATCAAGCGATACACGATATTATAATATCGGTTACTTGGTTGATTGTGTCTCGCAATGAAATTAGACTAGCATACTCTTCTAGACTATTCTTCGGTAGCTTATTTTTCTTCTTCTTCGTCCCTGTTCCCGTTATCTGGGGTCGGGTTTCCTCACTCTACGGCGCCAGGTTGATCTGTCCTGGGTTGTCGGTTTTGGCAATTATAGCTAGCATACTGGTAGCTTATTGTTGCATAGAATTCGGATGAATGCCTAGAAGACCCGACCCAAATTGAAATTAAATTACCATACTAGTTGCTCGTTGTTGCGTAGAAGAAAACGTGGCCTACAAATTTCATACAAACGTCGGAGGTGAATATTGCTCACATTGGTTTACAAGCGTGTTCGAGTTAGTACACCAGTGTAAATGAGCCCTTTACGTATATAATTGAGTAGGCTTAGTCATAAAATAACTGACGTGTGCATTGTCATACGCTTCAGAATTCAGTATAGGTTTTCAGCGAGTGTGGAAAACTAAATAAAGGAAATAAAATTATAACTTGACACGATTTATTTACAATATTTGATAGCAAATATTATTTAATTAATTTTACCTTCGCCTATCATAATAAATCAAAACAAATTATTAAAAAATCTATTACCAAAAGTAAAATCGAATTCCTCGACCTACAAAATGCTAACTACAGCTTAATTTATCACAAAACTTTTGCTGACGAGGAACGTAACCTTCTCAAAGACAAATGAACGCGAGCGACTGAATGAAGTGACCTTGGCATTGCGAACAAACTTACCGAAGTCACTGTATATTTCCGGCAGTAGGAACAGATTAATGGGCGTTCCACACTTGTCTATGCTGTAGCCTTTGCAGACACTGTCCACGTTCAGTCCATTCTTGTTAGTATCGCTGTACATGTACATTCCCGAGTTCAATTGCAGGTTTGATTTCTGGAATGCTTTCCTAGAAAATGAAAAAATGGGTTTAGTATATGTTGATCTTCAATTCTCCACTCGACCAACCCGCACTGGGCCCGCGTGGTGGATTACGGCACCATTCCCTCTCCCAAAGAGGAGGCTTAAGTCTCAAGTGGGAACATTAAAAGGCTGATTATGCTATGCTTATGATCTCCACTCGATGGGTGAGGTCTACGATGGAGTGAACAAGTTTAGAAGAGGCCTGTTCCCTCGTAGTTCATTAAATGAAAAAAAAAAAATACATATCTACAGCCGAACATATAACCTTCTCCTGTTTGAAGTCGGTTAAAAATACAGTTCTAAGCGTGAGTAGTGTGTAGCCTGGCTTGCTCAGTGGCTAATAGTTACACTTTCTAAAAATAAGCTTTTCTCGTACTTAGTTAAGATGAAAGAACTTGACGGATATTATAAGTTTCCCGGAAGCTCAAAAGAGACTCCAATCGTGTGCAACAACAAACTGAATCAGAAGCGCAAAGTAAACTTGAATGTTGATGAAACTATGTAGTTTTTTTATCATTTAACTTTTTTTTGTACATTTAGGAAAAATATTGCAAATGGGTTTTGAAACAGTACCCTACCTGATTGAGCTGAAGTTTGGTATATCTATGTAATTTAAATACATTAATGGTAACATGGAACTGGTCTGATGAAGGAGTCGGATAATGGCTATAGAAACTAATGAGCGCGTCAAGATGACCCCATCGTGTTTAAGTTCTTTGGTATCTTCTTGATAAGTACAGTACCGTACAGTAAGTTTTTTTTCATTGAAAACTTATTTCAATAACTATAAAATAATTGCTATCTGGAAATTCTCACAATTTCAAGCTTGATGAGTCAGGTTAGGGTTGCACTTGAGTAAACCTTTTGTAGTAGGTATTGGCCATGACGCCTTATTACAAAGCAGCCTTCGTAATGGAGCGTCATGGTCAATGCCGTGAAGTGCAAATTATCTTGTATCTATTCATTCATGAATAGATTATATTATCGAAGTTCAATTTCATGGAACAACCATTTCAACACCTATTTGCATTACAATAAACTTGCGAGGCTTTCCAAGAAATGTAAACCTGTAAAGACTGAATTCGTCTCTAGTTATTATAGATATACTAGCTTTGCCCGCGCGGCTTCGCTCCCGCTCTTCCATACTCCACCCTACTATACCCTACCCTACTCTACACTACTCTACCCTACTCTACCCTAATCTACCCTACTCTACCCTACTCTACCCTACTCTACCCTACTCTACCCTACTCTACCCTACTCTACTCTACCCTACAAGAACCTTATCCTCACAATAACAATCACAACAAAAAAAAAAACAGCCAAATCGGTCAAGCCGTTTTCATGCTATGTCGTGACAACGGAAAACGGGTTTCATTTTTATATATACAGATTTTGGATCGAACAGAGCGCAAATAAAGGGTTATATTAAACCCTTTATTTGTAAAACACTAGCAACCTAAAAAAACGGAACTGGCCCCTCTCCAAACATGCGCTAATGAGCCTTCTTAGTCGAAGCCCGAGAGAAACTTGAACCGACATTATACAATAACTACTAATATTATAGTAATGTCAGTTTCAACATCGTTTTTCTAGGAGGAAAAAAGATCTATGTCATGAGCGTGGTCTTACCAATGATAAATAATAATCGATATCGATAAATGAATACGTTTTTTATTAGAACTTCATTAGGGTGGTGTGGTTAAAAAATGAGATCAATATCACAGTGTCGTTAAAAATACACCGATTAACTAACCTGTATAGATCCTGCATGATTGTCAACGACTCCGGAGTGAAGTCTTCAAGCTGACAGCGGTTGTGTAGCAGCAGTAAGTGAGGGTGACTCTCTCCGCCGCCCGTCGACTCCGAACCTTCTTGGTTGTTTGACACCGTGTTTGATGCTGATAGAGACGGCTTTAGCATCTCAGCTGCTTGTATGTATCTGGAGAATGGTTAGAAGTATTTATAACTAGCTGCTGCCATCGGCGTCGCTCGTGTGATACAACAAAATTATACCAAGGTAATGTATTCCTTTCAAACGACCTTGGTAGATTGGATAGACCTGGTAAGGGTTTTGGGAATCCGATGCATGCGAGACGCACAGGACCGTTCGTTGTAGCAATATTTGGGGAAGGTCTATGTCCAACTGTGGACATCTTTTGACTAAAATTATGATGATGAATGATGAACGTACTCCCGGGATAAAAAATATCCTATTTGCGATTCCAGGATATGGTTTACTACACACTACTTTTGGTTGGTACACGAGTTTCATCAAAATTCATTCAATACTTTTTACGTGCAAGAGTAACAAACATACAAACCGCGTACATACAAACTTTTGCGTTTATAATATTAGAAGGATATCTTTGAGTGACTGCTTTAGTGGGGACTGGGGTATTAATTTTATAAGGACGCAATTAGTACATATGCAACAGTCATGTGGCAATTGTTCGCTGTTTATGAACATCTGCAAAAATAAACTTCATCTAAATAAACAGAAAACTCAATAAAATTACTTACCTCAAGAAATTATAATCTGTAAACCAGTCCTGCACAGCAATCAGAACATGGCATATAGCCATCAAATACGAAGCTATTTGCAGACAGTCCACGGTCACTACGTTAGCACTCCTGGCTGTGATGGCCGTGTTGGACTCTTCAATCAGGGATGGAGACCATAACGCTTGGCAGTCCAGCAGGATCACGCGATCATTTGTGATGTACATGTCGATACCTGGAATTAAGGAGTAAGTATATTGTTTGAAACCCATTATATAGGGTGATTGGTAATTAGTGACTGATATTTATACACGTGATTTTACTCATGATTAGAAACAACTTTCCTAAAGAAACTGTTTTATGTGAAAGACAGAATTTAGGAGCTTATTAGACTATGCGTAATTCAGCATGTCTCGGAGTCTAATTAGACAGCTGTAAGACAATAAGCATCACCAAGCCCGATCTTCGGGTCTGATTTCAGAGTACGACATTCTAACTCACGGTAATTAGACTAAGACTGTTTGAATATTGAGTAGTAAAGATTAAAATACCTTTTGTGCAATGGACACCCCTCTCTATCTGTTCAATATCCTGCATTTTGAACTTAAATATGCTATTTTCTGGTACTGGTTTCTCCTGTATCTTTGACTCTGGGATGCCAGCATAATCAAATGCATCCAGTTGGTTCTCCAGTCCAGCCTCATTGCTATCAAATGTGTTATCAGCTGGCATTTCATGAGAATTTAGTATTTGAGTGCAGAGATTTTGATCATGAACATTGTTTGCAATCAGGTTCAGAATCATTGATTTGCCTACACCTTGTGTCCCTGGAAATAGAATACATTTTTGTATAAGAAAATTGCACTAAGAATCTGGCATTTAAATAGAATTTATAGATATACTAGTTTCTGCTAGCGGTTTCACCCACATAAAAGTAGAAAATTCTTCCAAGGGAACATGCTCTCAGGATAAAATATGTTTTCAAAAGTTGTGGCGTTGCACTAGAAATTACTCCTGTATCATGCGTTCACAAACATAAACCACTTGGCACCCAGACCCATACAAATATTTGTACCATGCGGGCATCGAACCAGCAACATACAGTACAGCAGCCAATCACTTAACCACAGAGCTATCCTGAAAAATGTGCTATTCCAGGAGTAACAAGCATTACATACTTATAATATTTCTAGTTGTTTTTGTTTAAGGTGATATATTTAATTTTAACTGTGGGCCAGGGGGCCTTACCATGACATGTTAAAATGTTTGGTGTGCGAGCGAGAAAGAGGGATGTAGTTATACACCCTACATGGCTCCATTCATATACCAGTTTAAATTAGGTCATCAAATGGATCGCATTAAAAGCTTGTGGTTTGTGTGCTTGTTGTGTACCGGTTTTATCTTATCTAACTAGATCTAGATCTTTTACTTTGACCCTTCTTTACAAATGAAAAGGTGCAATATTTTCTTTGTCCATCTTATTTATGCTTTAGGACTTAGTTGGGTTTTTTTCATTTAAATAGGATAGTTTCCAGGGTCAAAATAACTACATTTTATTTAGTCCGTTTTTTAGATCATAAAAAAATATTGGACACGTATTTTCTCTTGGCATGACATTACACGTAACATATGGCTATGGAAATAGGCTATATCTTTGTCATTTTTGGTTTTATTTATTTTAAAATACTTTTGAATAATTTAAAAGACGGGCTAATTACATTTTTTACGGCAACTAGCCTATTAAAGTGATAAGTTCTCTTAGGCTACATTAGTCAATTTATGAGATTGCTGTTTCTTTTTAAGTTTTCATTGCTTACCTATAATTCCAACAACAAGATAATTAGTGCTAGAGTCATGTAGGAATTCTAAAGCACTAGTGTTCAGTTCTAAGTTTTCATCAAGCAGTTTTACAGGTTCGGTCATGAATTTCAATGGTGGAGATGGTTTTTGCTCTGGAACTGAAGCTGAAATAATAATAAAAATCTATAGTATTCATGTTCACTGTAGCATTTCAAGGCAGCGTTACAACTAATTTAAAATTATCCAACTAATATTATAAATGCGAAAGTTTGTATGTATGGATGGATGTATGGGTATTTGTTATTTCACGCAAAAAGTACTAAACGGATCTCAATGAAATTTGGTACACGAGTAGACCATATCCCAGAATAATACATAGGATACTTTTTATCCTGAGATTATGTACGCGGGTGAAGCCGCGGGCAAAAGCTAGTGTTTTTATAATTTTAATTTTGAGTAGGTAAATTATAATGCCATTTACAGCACTGTTTTACCTTTTAACTGAACTGGTCTATGTTGTATCTACCGTCTATGTATGTATGTATCTACCGTCAACTCTTCTATCACCTATGAAGATTGAAGAATTAAACGAGATGGAGTACCTAGGCGCAACCATATGATCCTGGCGAATAGGACATGAAAACATTTGTCGGACCAATCCAACGCAGCCAGTTTGAGGATTAAGTATTTAAAATATTCCATAGACTTTATTATGTTTTTATAGCCACAAATAAAATGGGACAAGGGCAGGAAGATGATGAGACTTTATTTACCTGTGTATTTCTTTTCTTTATTTTCATTTTGAGCAATTTTGTGGATGGGTGGATGTCCATCACTTTCAGATGTAGAAGCTTTGATACTTTTTGGACTGTGTGGTCTTTCTTCTTTAGGAGTACTCTGTTCTCGTGTCTTTAGTATGATAGTTGGTTGCTTTTCTTTTTCTTGCTTCTCTTTGACCTGCTCTTTTGATTCACCACGATCGGATTTCAATATCACAGGCCGCCTTGGAGTAGTAGTTTCCTGTAAAAGATTGTTGTTTTTAAATAGGTTAGAGGTTCATTTCGGTTCATGGTTTGAAAAGAGACTAAAAAAATCTGGCTGGTTGATGGCTTGTCAAGGAACACAAGTCAAGAAAACTAATGAAATATTGTTAGAATAAAAGAGTCTGTAGTTTTTAGTACGATCTTTTTTCTTAGTAAGTTTATTTTTCTACTTTGATTTTACCTGTCATTGCCTTCTTGTGTTTCTGGTGTGTCATGAGGAATTAAACCAAGTTAAGTTTTACCAAAACTTATATTGTTTCATTCCAATACCATTATATACATCTCCTGTGTTTTCCACCGACTACGCTCTGCACAGTTAGTGAGCTTGAGTTGCCCCACTAACAAATATGGATAAATTCCCACATTTACAGAATACAGATGATGTTATGGTTTTAATTTAATATATGACCTACCTTAGCAGTAAATACTTTTTTCTTTTTATCTGCCATGTCGTATAATCTTTTTGTGTACCTATCTGCAATTTGTATAACTTTCTTCTAATAATTATGTTAGAATTTCATTTTGCATCATATGTTTACGTTTTAAAATCAATAATGCAATATTTGACATTGACACTATTGACAGTGACATTGACAATCGGTTTTTTTGTTGCCAGCAATCGCCTGTTTTAATCAAGAAGCTTCATGAGATATTGTATTTGACATGAAACAAGATATTTACCAAAAGACTATGTATTACGTCAGTTAAAAAGTTACGCTTTCGACAGCCAGCTGTATTATCTTCATAATTTGTTGATTGTGATTGGTTAAAAAATATACGTCGTCGTAAGTCGTACACAAAGAGTGAAATAATCCACTTGGAAACTATTACGTTTTTATAAGAGTTATATCCATCAAAAAGATGGGTTTCTTGAACATATTCAGTTTTTGTGTGGTTTATTTGGTCTGCACATTGTCTTCCACAAATGCAGAACCATGCGTAACGAAGTCTCCCTGTTCTTGTGAATTTTCTAATGGCACCGGAATCGACCTTACACCCGCAATTTCATCTGAATTCTATACGGCAGATGTCTATGAGGTCAAAATGAATGGTACGCAATATGAAATGAGTACTTATTTCTATCATCCTTGTTACGACGTTAGTATGAACATAAGCCAGCCGAATCCGAAGAGCACCTGTACATCACCTTTGTCGGTAAGTTCGGGTGATTATTTATTATGATCTTACCTTAATATTCTAGTCCAGAAGATTACGTACAGGCTTGGTTTCATTACCTACATCATACCAGCGTGTTTGGTTGAAGGTTTCGTATGTTACCACCTACGAACAAAACGTGTTTACAGAGGCATTAATGAAACCTGTTTTCTCGTAAAAAAATGCGTAATCAATACATAATTCTATTTTAATGAAGCCCCTAAGACCCACTGACCAAGCGTGTTCCAATATGATAAGGTACCTACTTAGAAAACCAATAGAGTTAAGATTAACTATATGATATGCAACTATTTGATGTACATTATTATTATTTCAAGGCTAACATTTTCTATAGACATGTAATCATGCTAAAACAATATTGCATGCATTAAATTAAATACTTGATTGTGTTGTCTACTACATTCTTTGCATAACACATGGAGACAATTTCTACAATTGTTGTATGGATACAAAATGTTTTGCAATATTATAAATTGCATTGAAATTATCATTTCAATGACAATATAAATTTACTCGGGAATATATTTATTCAGTGGTTTACACTAGTTTTGGTTTTGGCTTCAGTTGTGTGACTTATAGTGGCCACAGATAGAATTTTTTTTTCAGGGCTGTGTTTAAATTTGAGTTTAGAGTTAACTCTAATGATGTCATAGGGTAATTATTCTACCTTGGCATTTTTGAATGCAAACGAACTTCAACTGTCAATGTCAAGCTTACTCCTACCTACCCTCAGAGTGAGGGTTAGATGGGTTAACTCTAGGGTAGCTGCTCGAGTTATAAAAGAATGACCTGGAGTTGCAACTCTACTCGACTCTGGTTATTTTTGAACATAGGGCAGGATAAAGAATATCCTAGATGACATTCGGTACTTGTTAATCTACCTCCTAATAAAACAAGTAGAGTTTAGGTAAAATATTAAGAAAATGCTTTGTGTCTTTCAATTTCTACTTACTAAGTTATCATTTGTTTGAATGTTACAGATCTGTCGTCATGTAATCACAATGAATTTATTGGACAAAGTAAACAAAACATACACAGTTGATGACGGCTCATATGATTTTATGGGCAGGACAAACATTTCGCAATTTTCTGATCAAGGCAACTCTATCATTTATGCTAATGGGCCATCGTAAGTAGATTGTTTGTTTAAGTAGCTATTATATTGTATTAATCTGGTATAAATTGTTAACCAATCTAGAGACCGTTTGATAATTAGTGCTTCTGCATTCCCTTTATGAGAAAAGTAATTAACTCTGTATTATTATTTCTGTTAATATTTTTCAGACATAAAATATAGCCTGTGTGACTCAGGATAAAGGTGCTTTCAATCAGTAAAAAAAATTTACCAATCAGACTAGTACTTTCAAAGATTACCTACTACACAACTGAAACAAAATAACACACTTTTCCTCTTTCTAATATTATATGTAAATGTAGATATGCAGAGCATTTGTTTCTATTTCTACTCCTCTAAAAACAGTTGCAGAGAATGTGCTTTCTCCTTTTTTTATTAGGTATTTTGGGGGAAAAATTAAACTTGAGTCATCTGCAATGCTGGATGCTTAAAATAGTATAAGTAATTATATTATGAGACTAAAGGTAGCCCTACACGCTAGGGTATACCTGACAGTTTTGCCTGTGCAGTCATACCTGTCAGGTAAACCTGAGTGTGTATGTTGCACAATTGTGCAGGTTTCTATACAAGCTTACCTGACAGGCATAACTGTGCGGCTATGCTGGATGCTTAAAATAGTATAAGTAATTATATTATGAGACTAAAGGTAGCCCTACGCACTAGGGTATACCTGACAGTTTTGCCTGTGCAGTCATACCTGTCAGGTAAACCTGAGTTTGATGTTGCAGAATTGTGCAGGTTTCTATACACAAGCTTACCTGACCGGCAAAACTGTGCAATTAAATGTGTCAGGTTTATCCTAGTGTGTATGGCTACCTTAACACTAGGTTTAAGGTAATTTTACTAACATTAATAAAAAAAAAAAATAGAAAAAAAAAAATCTACTGTTTTTGTAATAAAAATTGTGTTCAGATACAAAGTAGGTAAATTGGACGATAAAAATTCAGCACTACAACAGAACCCCTTTCAATGTCTCTGATAAAAAAACGGAAATGAATTAAATTTAGCATTATCATCATTTCAGTGAAACAATTGTTCTCTTGGAGTGTGCCGAGACAGACAACAACCTACAAGTGTATTCGTTATCGGAGCCAAATAAAATTGTAAGTCATTCTTGTTTGCTCGTAACAAAGCTTAATTATAATATTTTAGTTCAATTTGAAACATATGTTTTAACAAGGTCATTTTAAAAGGCTTGGCATAATGCCAAATTCACCATACATAGCAACCAGTATACCCGTTATGATTAATCAAATATGATGCTTTCTTTTAGAAATATGACCTTATTTTTTAACCACGAACTCATTTTTTATTATAACACAACTTTTTTGCTATGAGTTTCAAGTGTACCAATGCTGCAATGCATCATTCAAAGTGTTTACTTTCACAGCTAAATTACCAAACTGAATTAAATAAAAAAGGCAAATGAAATACCACTTTCTCTTTCTTAATTTTTTATTTCAGTACAACTAAAATAAATACATATTCACATGGTTAAAACTGCATACACACATAGTTAAACATTCATAATCGGAATTACATCCTCTTGCAATGCAATGAGGGAAACCACTATAATTGTTTTGCAGTAAAATCATCTGCAGGTTTCCCAGCTAAATGTAGTTTAATTGTCGAGTAATATAAAAAATGGACTGTGTTGCTATAGTTAATTGAATGTCCAGATTGTGTGTCCAATCTAACAAGTTTCGGCCTAGTATCGACAAAAAAAGGGCTTCGGCATAGTTTAAAAAAAAACGAGTTTCAATTTTGGATGAAATTTGAGTAAAACTGAATTTGAGAGGTTTCGTGCTGCGATCAGACATTATATTGCACCTTATTTTCATTTTTTCATCTAATTTATTAGGTAAAAGGTAATATTGTTTTATACCTCCTAAACAGCTTAACCGATTTGGATGCAATTTTTGTGTGTATTTATTTCTTCAAGATTATTTTTAAACCTATATGAAAGTTTTGGCTTTGGCCAAAGCTGAGATCGTAACCGAAATTCGGTCACTGTCATAAAAACTAGTTATGTGATGATTAATGGGGTCAGGAGCACTGGGAATACCCAACGCACCCTGGGTGCTGTCAACTTCTGTCATTATTGCTCTTTAGATAAACTTATTGAAATTGAATTAATGACTCCCATATATTTTGAAGCCTGTAAATAAATAAGTTTTTCTTTTCTTCATGGTAGATGTACTTAACCTACATTTCAGAATTATTTAATGTATAATAAATGATTAATTGCAGTTTTAACCAATTCACGTTTTTAAGAAATAAATATTGTCGGCATTGTGCGACCAAGTAAAACTAGAATAATTATTGACACGAATTGCGATAAAACGAGTTTTACAGTGGTGTCCTTATGAATTTTATCAATTTCTTGTCTTTTTGTACAATATGGTAGTCAATATCGTAGAATTTAAGTACAATAAGTATAGTTTCATCATCATCATCAGCCTTTTTTTTTAAATGTTCCCACTGCTGGGACTCAGGCCTCTTCTTTAGGCGAGGCACCCGCACTGGGCCCGCGTGGTGGATTACGGCCGATTCCCTCTCCTAAAGAGGAGGCCTGAAGTATATTTTGATTGTACTTAAATTCTTTGCTAACTTATTTCAATGGTTTTGGTGTATTTCAGGTTCTGGCATTCTATTCAAGAGACGCATGTTTGAAGCAAATAGAAGTTATTGGAAGGTCCTTCGGCTCCACCCTTTTGATAATATTCTTCTCATTCGTGGTATTTTACTTAGTACTCGGTATCTGTACAAAGAAATTCTTGATGGGAGCGACGGGCGTCGAAGTTATACCCAACCTCGCCTTCTGGTCGGAATTGCCTAACCTTGTCAAAGTAAGTGTAGATTTCTTTTTAATTTAAATAAATTGTTTATGGAGAGGATCTGACGAAAATCAGGATTTTGAAATTGGTATTCGACTCTAAATGATTTAGTTGTGCTGATTCCTTGCGTGAAATATTTGGGTAGGTAGGTACTTGCCTGTGTTTATTTTTGTATAAAATTCTATGGTTCGACGTATCGCGTACCTAGTGTAATAAGGGGCAGACTGTCTTATTTGAAAAGAAAAATAAGACGAGATTGAATATCGTGGGCTGAATAACGCATAGTGTAATATGCCCTTAAGTTGAGCTAAACGAATACTGACAAATGCTTGTGCACTTAAATCTGTGTGGTTCTTTCCTCAAAAGATCATCTCAGACATTAATCTGCATGGTTCTCACATGATTTGACCATTATATCTTTGCTGTATGGACTTTAAAAGCGACTTTGGTTCTGAGTTGGTTTCGGTGTTTCTTCTCAGGGTAGGCAGCTAGGAAAACTCGCCTCATATAGTTTAAACTGACGAAAAAATTGACGTAAAAAGTGTTTTTGAAAACCTATTTGCAAAATAAATATCAAGTATAAAAACACTAAAAAATTTTCTTTTTCTGAATACTGCATTAAAAATTGGTTATTGAATGAAGCAGCAATAACATTTTAGATAAGGAAAAAGGCGCGTGGTGGCCACCTCGTATGGCGTTGACGTTATGTTGTAGTTTGTGCATCCTTTTTCTGTTACTTTACAGTTTCCTCTTCAACCAGATTCGAAAAGATTCTAACTTACATAATTTTGCACAACCATAACAACTGAAAGTCATAGTAGAACTTATCAGCCTGCTGCCTCCCGCCGCCGCCGAAATTTCCGATCCCGATTTTCGGCCACCGTAGACGCGGGCTCGCGGACTACGAGCCATAGGTAGCTCGCTGTCCGACCGTCCGGTAACTGTGCGGACCGAACCCGAGACGTCGACGGCGCGCACTGTTCCCTCATGGAGTTGTCAGCAACAGGAGGGGCCCAGTTGGGTCGAAGCCTACTGGGGTCAGGGTGATCCGAAAGGAACTCGAGCCCCGGTATGAAGGCTAGAAGGAGCGGGGTGGCTTTTTAGTCAGTAAGAGTCTGCCACTACCTCCCGCTCCGCCCAAGAGCGGGGGTTGTCATTGGATGAATTTTGCCCATCGAAAAAAAAAATGGTGTTGAACCTCCCACCACGCCATGTAAAAACTTTTTACTGCAAAAACAATTGTTCACCGATAGTTACTACAGGAAAGTCTTAATTACTCACTGACTAAAAATAGTTTCCCAACACGTGTTTCATCTCAATTGCGTCTTGATGCCGGGACAGAAATACCTACATATTAAGACATTGTTCTTGTTACCTTGCAGGATGGTTGGGTCTTCATGCTGAACGGCTGCAAGCTGCCCGCGAGGGGTGCAGGGCCCACCGTGTCACCTGACCCGAACAGCTACGACAGCATATAACATCAGGGCGACGAAGACCTATCCGAAGGTCATCTCGTCCTTGTGGAATAGACAATCTGACTGTGTTCTACATTTCTCATTTGTTTTTTTTTAAAAGCTGTAGTTACATTTGCGCGCATGTGGACTAAGTTTTTGGTCTCGAATGTCATGATCTGATTTTTTTTCTGGTTAAGGACACGCTGATATATTTTTAAGAGTAAAATCATAACGATATTATTTTTTCTCAATAATACTAATAAAAAAGTTTAGCGCAAATGTAACGATAGAAAACTTAATAGTCATTAGTTTAAACTCGGTTAATAGATCATTCAAGCCAGTTTTTCAGTAATCTCTGTGCAATGATGATATTAAAACATATAAAAATTTTCGAATATCTATGCAATCTCCATGTAAAGTAATAATCTCAATATTTACATTATAAATGTCGCATAATATTATGGCTAATGTCAACTTTATTTTTGGTAGTGATATTAATATTTTTAAGTAAATAGTGTTTTTTTTATTGATATTAAATTGTGTAACTGGCACACATAATTTTTTACATAAAAAAAGGATTCGTTATTAGTTTTGTACCTATTGGCATTAGTATATTTGCAGAGGGCCTATTTATGTGATAAATATGTACTCTTATAAATTAAAAAAAAAAAAACAATTAAAATGTTCTTGCCATATAAGTAAGTTGAAGTTAATATTCCATGCAAGGCTAATAAATTTGTTACCTCTTTTAATTTATTTTTTTATAACTGATCGTTTATTCTAATTTCAAACGGTTGTCTTCAACATAGTTTTTTTTATATTGCTGACGTATTAAGTATTTCTATTGTGCCAATTTAGCCCAAATTTATATTGATGTCCATAATAAACAGGCCATTTATACTATAATACCTATATGCTGTATTTTATGTACCTAATTGCTATTAATCATCATCATATCAACTGAAAGACGTCCACTGTTGGACATAGGCCTCCCCCAAGCGTCGCCACAACGGCCGGTCCTGTGCGTCAGGCATCCATCGTATTCCCGCGACCCTGACCAGGTCATCGGTCCACCTTGTTGGAGGCCTGCTATTAATGTATTTATAATAATATCCATTTGGCTGCACAGTATTAAACCAAAGTTCTGTTTTTTTGTATCAATATTATTTTATGGCTAATTTTGTCTCAAGTCAAGTTGTACATTAAGTCCAAGGAGCATATTTTCTTAAGTATATTATGCAAAAGTATATAATATCTAAGTAATCTAACATTTCGATACTGATTTATTGAATCTCCAAAATCTTTGGACCAAAACGAATATTTTCATACTTCGCTTACCCTTTCTACTATTTTACTTGACTATATTATATTATAAATATAGTAAATAATTATATCATCGTTTGTATTGTCGATAATTATAAATGTAGGCAATTGCAACTAAATCAAAGCTTAGGTTATACTGAATAAGGGGGCGTTCAAGTATTAGGTAACGCAATTTGGGGGGAGGGGGGGTCTCTTAAAACGTTACGATGCGTTACTTTGGGGGTCTCTTACAACACGTTACGCAACATTATTTCTTTATTTAAATAAAAAATTAGGGAATTAAAACTCGCAAATTGGCAACCCTTTTCGTTTACGTTTTACGGGGAATCCCTCGATTGTATTTGGAACCCTAGGAAATGGAAACTATACCACTACAACCCTAGGAAACTAAACCAAGGATAAAAATTATATCATAACTTTTTGCGACTTGAGGGTAAAAATGATCACTTGAGTGTTACGTAACGTTTAGAGAGGGGGGGGGTATAGAAAAACGTTACGGTGCGTTACAGGGGGGGTTCAAAAATCATCAAAAATTGCGTTCGTAATACTTGAACGCTCCCTAAGGGTGCAAACATAAAGAAACAGATTACCGGTGCAGGCAAGTCTAAAATATACTGAAGAATTATACTATGAGTCTCCCGTGTGTTCTTATGCGCTCATTTATAAAGAAACGGGTTTAAACTTGTCGGTACTGACTGCCTGGACCAAGTCATACAGTTTCAAGCATTGGCTGGTGTAGTGTTTTACACGTACAGATTTACCTGTTTCATTATGTGTTTTTACCGGTACCTACCTGTACCGACCCGTCGGTATGGGTCGGTACAGGTCGGTATTGTCGGGACCGAAAAACCTGTATCTTTATTTTTGTATCCTAAGAATATAATAAATGATATTGTTAATTTAGATAATCGTCTATACATAGAACTATATATTTCTACTTATCACCGATTAAACTGTTTGCACAAATATTCATATGTAAGTAAAAGCAAAAACAATCTATAATCGAATATATACTGGCCTGTCTGCAACCCTTCGAATATATTTTCAGAGAGTGAGTGTGTGTGGTGTGTAACTGTAAAATGCATAATAATAAAATCGTAAGCACTAGTCATCGTTAGGTTCACTGTAACGCACTGTCTATCACAAGGCTCGTTAAGTTTTTTCACTGTCACCTCATATCAATGCATGCTGTATACCATTTTCATGAATAAGAGTAATTGCTATGATAAAGAACTAAGTGTGATATTATAAAACACTGATGTATCATATATCTACAGAATGAAGAAAGAAAGAAAGAAAAACAGTTTATTTGCACGAAAATGAAATGAAACTGAGTTAGCTGTAGAATGTAAAAAAAATGTGTTAACTGTCCAAAAAGAAATGTTTTCAACATAATTCTACATTTTTATACTATTTAATACTTTTTTTTAAAAGAAAATGTTGTAACTACCTAACTTGTGAAATATGTTTGTTGAGAAAATCATTTTTTTAACCCCTCGAGCGCCGATTGTACATACGTCTGTACAACTTGGAGACTTTGAAAAAACCACTTAATTTTCACTTTGTACACACGTTTGTATGAAACTTATTTGGACGAAAATATTGGTTTTTCTATATATTATTCTAAATATATTATTTGTTTTTCCGAGAAAAAATCAGAAAAAGTTTATTTTTATTGTTTTATTATTTTTTTGGTAGTTTACGTAAACAGTGCAATTTTATGTAAGATCTTTGTATTTCATGTCATAAAATATTGAAAAATTAGTTGTAACCAAGTATTTATCCATGAATCTCATAAAAAAACGTATGAATTTCAGTAAATCTCATGAAATTTTTTGATATTATAAAAATATTGTTACATTTGTACAGCAACTCGACAAAGTTGGCGAGAAAAATGAGTTTCAAATAGGATTGGTTAGTTTCAAATAGGATTAGATGATACAAATTCCCACTTATTCATGTAAGTATCTGGAAAAAAGTGTGATATTTCGGCCTTCTCAATTTGTCATTGTCAAAAGGAAATATTACTTTCACAGCCATTTCCATTTTATGAATAAGGGGTAGTTTACGAATTTGAATGAGTATGGGATCATCTTGGATAGCTTAAAGATTGAAATTAATATAGAACAAATATGTATACATGTGGTCTGAAGCTGGTATTTTGATAAGCTGTGTTATTTACACTTTGCATAATATAGGTAGAGAGAATCACGATAACAGACGAAAGATTGTGTATAAAGCGGTCTGATAATTTGAGTTTTTTTTACGACTTTGAATCAGCGCCTATTGAGCAGCAAAACGAACATAACGCGATTACGTGCACAGAGATCTCTTGCACGCAATTTTCAACTCTATTGTTAGTGGTATTACAATCATTTACCAGTGTAAAATTAATTCAACTTGTTGCTCAGTGAACGCTGACTCTTAATCGGCCTATTCAACCTCGTGTGTAGTTTCCTTTCTCATCTTTGTAGATCGGTGTGATACCAATATATCATTAGGATGACATTTTAACCCTAAGAAACGCATAATACGTATATAATAGATATTTTGTATTCAATATTTTAGAGTCCCCTGTTGTTTAAAGTGTTTTCTAAGGTTAATGAATAAATACAATTATTATATTGCTCATTAATTTTATTTTATTTGAACTTGTCCTAAGTACTTCTATTTTAATGTTATGTGGAGCATGTTCTTAGAGTAGTTTAGAGTAGTTTAGGGTAGTTTTATTCCCAACTGAAACAAAAGAAATAATTTGTTAACCAAGGTAATATTAAAATGTGCAGTCAGCAGACTACCAACCAAACATTTTTGATCCAGAGAAGAGATCGGAATAGTCTTACATCGCGAGTTTGTCTAATATTGTTTGCGTAGTGCATATAGCATAAGCATAACATAATCAGCTTTACAATGTTCCCATTCCCTTTCCCGGGATTCTGGCCTCTCGGCTTATTCAGTTTATGCACTCAAGGACACTACGCTGTTAGACAGACTACCTAACGCTTCGGGGTATGGCACAGTTTCGATGGGGTTGCATCGATTTGTAAGGGCTCTAGAATGTAAATGGGAACTGAAGAACACGGCAGTGGTTTAAGTAAGTAAAGGTCTGAAACGCCCTACCGCTGCGCCCTGGAGTGGGATAAGTCAATCTCACTTTTAAAAAAAAGATAAGAAATAAGTAGAAATGCATTAGTCAAAGACGTGTTGAAAACTAGTTTCTTGTGTACTTAATGTAAGTAGAGTTTAGTAAATGTTTCACCTGAGGCGCAGTTTCAACAAAACATTTGTGCAGAAGTACAGATCGTTCGCACCCTTTCTCGCCATCCGTGACTGCTTCGTCGTTCACTATAACAAAAATATAAAATGCAATGAAAATGTTGAATAATAGTTGCCTCCATATTTTTTTTTTTAATGGCAACTATTATTTGCAGTAGAAATCAGTGTTGTCAGCTCGGAACACCAAATGACGCGTATGCAATTTTAGGGAAAATTAGCGTGGTGCCAAAATAAGCCCACTTTTACCCTATGCCTACTTAAAGTTAGACTAGTGCTAAAGTCGTTCTTGCTTTTATGCTCATTGGTAAACCAGGTAGGAACTTTAAAACGTTTAAAATATTCGCACATTTGTTCCAACATAAATAATAGACAGTCTAAAGTACCTATTGTCGATGAATGCCTGAACGTAGCTCCACTAGCAGTCGCAGCTAACTTCACAGACGTCTTTAACTTTGATTCGATTGGGACAATCTATCTCCAAGTTTGAATATGAAAAGAAGGGGCTAATATTCTTGAGTATCTTCTTGTTATAAAGTCCTATTCTTCTAACCTTGCCTGACCTGGACCTAGACCATGACGGTTAAAGTAATATTGTTTTGATCTTGTTTCAGTGTATAAGAGACAGAGCTATACAGGTTGTCTAGCGCCATCTCTTACCCACACTAAAACAAGATTAAAACAATATTACTTTGAACGTCATGGTAACCCCGCTGATCAGTTATGCTGGTTGCGTTGTTTTTTAATTTCATAACGTGATTTTGTAACTTACCCTTTTTGCATGATTCCAAAAGCTTTTTAGAGTTTTCTTGCTTTTTCGGGTCGTCAGTGAAATCTTTTTCGATAAGTGCTATTGAGGCTGCTGAATCATACATTCCTTTGCTGTCGAGCTGTAAAATTATAAAGGCTTTAAAAAAACTTTTGGTTAGATTTTTAGGTACCTATATAATCCTGACCTACCCAGGTTTGTAATTCGAACATATCATATTCGGTGAGTATCGGATTCTACTGGTAAAATTCAATTAAGTAAGTTGGTACTTCCTGGGATACAAACAATGCCACGTGGACTGGGAAGTACCTAATCCATCTCACCGACTTATTTATTTATTAACCGATTTCCAAAAAAGGAGATTATTAGTTCGGTTGTACTTTTTAATGTTTGTTGTCTTACAACTCTGTCATTAATAGATCCATGCTTCCATATTGGTCCCATTTTTTCTAAATCCAGTTCTGATGATGGGATGCATAAGAAATCGAGGGAACTCCTCTTAAATGTTAGACGACTATATAGTGATTTTGGCATTTTCATCGAGAAGTCAAGCATTTATTGTCAAAGAGTAACATTTGATAAAGTGGAACTGGTGAAAAAAACAAGAAATGGCCAACGGAACTTCACACACGTAGATCATCATCATCTTCATTGGGATATGCCAATGAAGATGCAACCTCATGGTTTAAGAACCATTTATTAATTTGTATTGTTTTCAATACAAATAAATAAATGATTCGGAATAGTTCGTTGAAAATGGGTGTCATCGAAGATCTGGTATGATGACGGAGCTGGAAGGTAGGCACTGGAACTCTATGTATCCTAGCCGTGTTTGGACTTACTAGAATTGTTATGAGATCAACTCTGGTTACCAAGTAATACCTCATAACCAAAGTCATACTGATCTGATAATGGAGACGAAAGGTTGAAGGTAGACACGAAAACTTCATAACAAAGCAATGTAAGCAATCTAGCAGTGTTGAGAAATAGGTATCTACTCTGACTTTAAGTGTATCAAAACTAAAAAGAAAAAATTGAAAAGTAAAAAAAAACCGACTTCACTATAAAACAAGCTTTTAATGAAAATCATTTTTTCATAACAAGCTTTTATAGCTCGGTATACATCATCATCATCATCATATCAGCCGAAAGACGTCCACTGCTGGACATAGGCCTCCCCCAAGCGTCGCCACAACGACCGGTCCTGTGCGTCACGCATCCATCGGATTCCCGCGACCCTGACCAGGTCGTCGGTCCACCTTGGCTCGGCTCGGTATACCTATACATATAATTAATACTCGTCAAGACGAATCTTACGCGCCCAAACTCGATGGGGTTGTGACGTTTAACTACCAAGTTCCTATAGCCATAATAAGTTTGCATTGTCATCTGATTTACACATGCATGCAAAATTTCAGCTCAATCGGTAACCGGGATGTGGGTTAAATTTAATTTACAAGATTTGTTGACAAACAAACATCGGGACAGGTGAAACTATCTAAATAAAAGCTTGATAAAACGATCAAAGTAACTTTGATTTCGTAAGTCGGTGTTAATAAATAAGAAACAAACTAAGAAACACCGACTTTCGAAATTAAAGTTAATTTGATCGTTTTAGTGTTTTTTTTAGTAGAGAAGTCGGTTATTTTTACTTCGTAACTAAAATATGATAAATATTTGAAAGTCATAGAACAAAAGTTGTTGTTTATGATGTTAATAGTCCAGAGAGGTTGTCAGTGTTTCAAAAATAACCCTCTATATCTAGTGCGGTATGTTGCTCAATACAAAAACAAAAATACTCTGGGTACTTACCATACCAGTTTTCTTAAAAATGCAGGCAACAAAACATTTAGCGGTCTCCGTCTCGGGTATCTTGTTTTCTTTTAACATCAAAATTTCTTCGGGTGCAATAGTGTGTTCATTGTTACACTCGACGCCCTCTTGGAAGAACCATGCTTTGATTTCATGGTCGGTCCTAGCCTGAGAATTGAATTATAAAAATTTATTTATTTTCCTAGATTATTTCATGAATCCCCAAGCGACCACCGGTGGCCGCGCATCTATTGTCTTACTATTGTGTTTCTAATTGACGGTATCTGAAGGGTTAAAGCATCGTATTATCATGGGACAAACAAAAACTACCTACCTACTTCTTTTTGTTTGCTAAGTAAATTAACAGATTGGTATACTCACTTGAGTCCCATAAAATTCTATGAGATAGAAAGACAATAAAAACTGAAAGATCATGTTCACTAAACCACCAAAAACTAGTGTTTATAAATAATAGGAATGGTTTTTATACTCTACCGATGTTTTAAACTACTCACTATGGATTAAATAGATAGGTATAATATTATAGATCATATCTATTTGAAAAGCAATTGAGATCGATCAATCCAAACTGTAATTTACAAAATGTTTAACTAATTATGATTACTTTTAGATTAAATCTTAATGTTTAATAAAATTTAAATCGTAACAGAGGTATTTATCTTCGCTTCATTTAACCCTTCAGATACCGTCAATTAGAAACACAATAGTAAGACAATAGATGCGCGGCCATGGCTTGGGGATTCATGAATTAAGAGCAGGAGTTATTTTATGATTTCCTGTCTTAAATATGGCACTTTACCTAACTCTTCGCAGAATACCGACGTGGTGTTTGTGTATATTGCCATATATTCCATATCATGGAATAATTATACATATTTCCGTAGCATTAGTCACGATCCGCTTCCTCTTTTAATGAACTTATTGCTATCTTGCGAGGGCAGTGGTGGCCGAGTGGTGAGGGCAGTGGTGGCCGAGTGGTAACAGCCCCGACTTACGAGTTGTAGGTCGCGGGTTCAAACCCAGCCAGGCGCATTACTTTGTGTAATTTATTTCATCACCACTACTCTCAAAACGGTAAAGGAAAACATCGTGAGGAAATCGGCATGTCCTAGAACCAAAACTTCGAAGACATGTGACATCCACCAACCCGCACTGGGCCCGCGTGGTGGATTACGGCCCATTCCCTCTCCTAGAGAGGAGGCCTGAGTCCCAGCAGTGGGAACATTAAAAAGGCTGCTGGTGGTGGTGGTGGTGGTGATTGCTATCTAAAGCATCCTCTGCTATACCTACTAAGTAGATAAAAATTGCTACTGGTGATGGCCTGTTGACATCAAAGCTAATAAATATATTGTACATAAAGCTATATTATCTTATTTCTAGCTGACCTGGCATACTTTGTTTCAAAAATAGGGTGTAGGAGGGCAAAAATGACCTACGAGTTCAGGCCACTTACTTACGACATATACCTACACAAAAAATCATAAAAATCAGTTTCAGAGGAATAAGATTTTTATACAGTGTTATTTGTAAAACAGTGGAAACTTCTCAGGACTATGTTAACCTTTCAGATACCGTCAATTTGAGACACAATAGTAAGACAATAGATGCGCGGCCACCGGTGGTCGCTTGGGGATTCATGAATTAATAGGTACTAACATAATAAACAACAACTTTTATTCTACCATTAAAATTTGATCGTGCCCTAAGTTATCTCAAAGCGTAGAAGTACCTCGGTTGACGCTGCCGGTGTGGCGATTACGTGCTCTGTGAGCTGCTGAATTTTGACTAGTTTTCAGGCTAGAGTGTAAAAAATACTCAACTTCAAATGCGTAGATCAGAAATCGGAGATAATTATGTTAATGTATATCCCACTTCCAAAAAAAGGAGGAGGTTCTCGATTCTAAGGCAAAGCAACACGGCTAGGATACATTGATTAATTACGGAGTGCGCCGGTGCCTGTATTTCGGCCCATCATCATCATCATCAGATCACTTTTATGATATCATTTTTAGCATAACTATTCAAAACCATTCATTTATTTGTATTGTCATAATCGCTTAACTATGTTCCTTATGATATGAAGTCCCGTTGGCTATTTCTGGTCTTCTTCACCGGTTCCACTTCATCAAAAGTCACTTTTTGACTGTAATAAAAATACAAAAATCACTATATAGTTGCCTATAATATTTGAGGAGTACCCACGATTCCCTTATGGATCCCATCGTTAGAACTCGATTTTGAAAAAAATGGGACCAATCTGAAAGCATATCATTTAAGGGGGGAAAATTCAACCAATTTGAAAGTTGGGTATTTTTCACACTCTAGCCAGAAAATCGGTCAAAATTTAGCATTTAAGTAGGGTTCTTAACTTAAAATATCTATTTAATTCAGAAACCCGCCCATAGTAAAACGGGCTTGTGTGAAACTGGTGAAACTCAACTTATTTATTCGTTAGTTCAATAGGTCGTCGTTTCCTTGTCTTAAGTGGCTAGAGTTACAGCTCCTGATACCTAAGAGTAGATACTCAATGTAACTTGACCTCGGCAAGTAAATTAGACGTATGTAATACAATCTTCTCATCAAATGGACAGTTCCAACACTTATTTATGTACCTCCCTAGTACATAAATACGTGTTTAGGTGTGTAAGGAAAAAAAAATGCATGTTAACGGGTCATTATCTACAAATTGATGGTGTTCGTTCACGTTAGGCGGAAAGAGGTAAATACTTGCTATGAAGTAGGTACAATGCTGTATTTTTTCTATTCTTTGTTGTTACGTAACTTATAATCAGATATTGCAATGAAACAACAACTGAATACAACCAAACTGATGACTATTACATTGTTGGTGCATGTGTTAAAGAATTAAATAAAACACGAGATTTAGTTTTGTATTTTTATTTTACATACTTACACAATATCTACAAGTTAAAAGGAAGTAAACAAGCAAAATACAAACAAATGCCTCATGGAAAATAAAATATGCCCGGGTTCTGATTGTAGATGCATTTAGTGACATGAAATGATGCGTCGCAAATATCTTTGTGTCCATCCACTAGAAAAAAAAATTACAATATGTACAATGTCAGAGAAGTTGGCAAATAGGTAGCTACTTGAACTAATTGGCCAACCCAAATGACTTCTGGTATACATGGTATTATGAGCGAGATAATCAATGAATGAGGTTTTGATGTTCATGACCTTCTATATCAACTTTGATTATTATAGGTATTCATTATAACTATAGGTTCATTGCATTTTAACGAGCATATATTCATTAACAATATGAAAGCCTATCTAACATAGCAGATAGGTTTGACATGACCCTATGAGAATGATGAAACACCTTATTTTCAAAGATTTTGGTCTAAATTGGTTTACAGATAGAACATTATTATTATATCTGTTTATTCCATTCTTCTCTGTCAATCTCCAAGGGGTATAACAAAACAACACCTGTCCAAAACAAAACTTTGCAAATTATTTGATTGCAACTAAACGTAGTCGAGATAACTTCAATCTATACAGACAACTCCACTCAAGTATCTATTGTAGTGATATAAATTTAGATTGATTTTCAAGCATTTTGTATTAAAACAGCTATATGGAATTTAAACTTTGACTTATGTTGCATACATTTTGGATTCAAATGTGAATATTGGGATACATACCAGCTTTCTTGCAAGCCAAGATAGCTTCCTTAGCTGGTTCCTTTACTTCGTCGGGTAACAATAAATCTGCTTGTTTAATGGCAGCGTCAAAATTTAATTTTCCGTTTTTAATCTGAGGAAATAAAAGTTTGTTTTATCTGAAACGTCTTTGTCATGTTAAATGGGACCTTCTTTGAAGAGTCAATATCCAATTTACTGTGCTGTGATAAGACCGTGCTATACCCTGTCTTAATTTTAAGGTTTAACAGGTTTAAAGATTAAAGTAGAGTTAGACAAATAATTACAATTTCAATAAAAACCGAGTATTTTTTTTGTTATCTTCTTTGAGATTCTAGATACGCACCGTGTTAGCCATTTTCATGATGCAAGCCATGTAGCACTTTACTTCTTTTTCGTCTATGAAAACCCCTTCGGCAATCGGGTCTATTTTCTCTGAAAAAATTTTGCATAATAGGTTTAGATTACCTTACTATCCTGGCCCAGAAAAATTTATTTCATAAACATTCTTACCATCCTCAACATTATTCTTTGGTTGACATGATTTCCTCATCATTTTGCCTGTGTTCCTGATTTGTTTCATCGTCATCTAAAATGTTATCAAAGATATTTAGAATAATATGATTTATTTTATTAAATCAAATTAATAGTATCTAGTTTTTTGCTTTTTGTGAGTATCTTCTTAACTTTTGTTAGTTTCAATTTTCACTATATAAAACTGTTATTTTATTTTGTGTTTTACTTAAACTTGTTTTTTTTTTCGTGGCTCAGACGTCTAAGTTAAAATACGGTTCTACTCACTGCTTCACACATTGCAACCAATATCAAAAACTTCACAATTTCAACGAGGAGCATATTTGTGATCTTCCAAGGTGTCGTGGAGCGGTGTCATGGCCTCCAATTTAATGAAAACCTTGATCTTCAATAACACCTTTATATCAAGTTCGACAGATGATTAGTTAATTAGAGGCTGTAATCGTTTTACACCTGAATTACTCGTGTATCCATGAATCGAGTTGGTTGAAAGACCATCATATTACTTCAAAAGAGATTGTGGTTGGCCATTACAGTGTAGTCACTAAGAATAAAGTATACGATAACCTGATCAGGTTAGAAAAGTACACAAAGACCAACGAAGTAATGGATAAATTGAGTACAAGATGATATAGCTAGAAAGGATATGACTACTGATGATAATAATTCCTTAATCATCTTATCTCTAGAACATCACACATTGTAGTTCAATTTTTATTTTTGGTGTACAATAAAGAATATATCTATCTATCTATCTATAGTTGTATAACATAGTGTAACTAACAAACTGAATTCAGACAACCTAGAATTCCACTACAAGTTTGATGTAATCAGTGACGTTCATCGATTCCTGTAGCGTACCGACAGGTTGATGACAGTATCTCTATAGTGTAGGATGGATTTGAATAACTTGGGTACCTTTCAGTCGTGATAATTAGAGACCCAATAGAAAGACAATGGGTGCTCGAACGCCGGCGCTTGGGGTTTTATGAATTAAAAGTGGTTTTTTAAGATTCCTCCCTGTGCACAAAAGTAGGTATATTGCCTGCATGTATACATGTGTGTCTGAAATTCATCATCTTTCTGTCCCTGTTCCATATAGTTTGGAGACAACACAACATGTTGTCATCTTGCCTTTTCTCTTATCAACCGTCACGCTATTATTCATTCTCTTTTCCGTCATTACATCTTAAACTTATGGGGTGTTTTGGTATATCACATTTCATAGTAATTTCAAGTATGTCCCAGTCTATCAATTTGATGTTCTATTTGTAATGGTTACCCTATTCACACTATTGTAAGACTAGTAGGTATAGTCAGTAGTTCTTAATCGCTAGTTACAGGCTTCCTTGATCTTGAGCCACAATTTCAGTTAAAGGCATATAGTTAACTGGCATGTGATCTGCTCACTTAACATTTAACTTGATTGCGCTTACAATGTAATCTAATGGTAGTTTCTAGGTTTCCCTTGGTTTAGAAGCATTGATCCGTTTCCTCACACGGATATTAATTATGGTGGTAAAAATTAAAAGAAAGTATTTTCTCATCAAAGAAATGGTCCAACGTCGTTGCTTAAATAAGTCGTCTGGAAAACCAGATTTGCTTTGGATGTGTAATTGTGTAGGTATACGCTTTGTATTTTGTTATACTCTTAGTTATTTATATCAAGAATGTAGAGTATACACTCGAAACAATCATCTCCAAACGCATAGAACAAAAAGAAATCGTTAATGGCAAAAATACTATTAATAAAAAGGGATCGTTGCGCATGTTTTGAAGTGGGTTGACGATTAAATAACAAGTAATTTTATTGTCAAAAGGCACTATAATCAATCATTTATGTCTGCTAAGTAGGTAAACGCCTCCTTATAAATAGGTCTAAACGTTTTTTTGCAATACTTTGCTGAAGTAAGCCTAATTATGAATACGTCTAACTTTCAACCCATCTTTTGCATTCTTTGCATTATTGGTTTATTTTTTAGCTACAGTCATGCGGTAAGTTACAGTTTAAAAACATGTATAACCAGTTACAATTATAATAGAAATGGTGATGAACCAATATGTTAGTTTATTTATATTTTAGTGTCTTTTGTCACGATTTCTTTCATCCTACCTTATCATAGATTTATTAGAAAAAAACCTTTTCATCTTATTTTTACAGATGACAAGGCAGCAACTTAAAAACTCTGGCAAACTAATGAAGAAATCTTGTATGCCGAAAAATGATGTTACTGAAGGTGAGTTATATTAAAATAAATAATAAAACTTTAATAAAAGAGTTCATAAAATCGTTCTATATACTAGCTTATAGGTAAATGCAATAAAACAAATAAAAAATCTATATAGTTAAACGGAATTAAAACAAATCAAAAGTACTGTTAAAATGTTCAATTGTTTTTGTTTTAGAGGAAGTGGGTGACATCGAAAAGGGGAAGTTTATAGAGAGCCGTAACGTTATGTGTTACATTGCTTGCATTTACACTATGACACAAGCGGTTAGTAAATCTTTAACTTCTAATATTTGAGTTCCAACCAATCAATACAGGTCACAAGATTGTGCCCTGGGGACACCAAGAATATTGTTTTGCAATATTAAAACTGAAAGATGGATTTGTTTTTGGTAGTTCAGTCAGATATTTTACAGTTTAAGCACTATTATGCATCTTTAATTTGACAAAAAACAAAAAAAAATCGATCTCATCAATAAAACATTCAAAACAGGTGAAGAATAACAAACTAAGTTATGAAGCAGTGATCAAACAAGTGGACCTCATGTTTCCAGCCGAGATGAGAGATGCCGTAAAAGCCGCTGCCACTAGTTGTAAGGATACAAGTGAGTCAAATGTGGTTATTGTACCCTTTGAAGATCCTCACAAAAAAAAAATGATACTCAAAATTATACCAATATAAATTGCATAAACTCGAAAATTTATGGTTGTTACCATTTGAATACGTTACCAGTTGAAAAATATAAAACTCAAGTTGTTACATAAAGCGATTATTTTTTTACTAGAGGTTGAAGTCTTTGTTTATCTGTACTAGTAGATAATCTATTCAAGGTTCGAAAATAATTATCGATTTTTTCATTTACGTGATGACTGTGATTAGGTATAGCTAGTAAATTCCAGAGCCGAGTTTTGTACTTAGTATCTACAAGTGACTACAAGTACCTACATAAACGGTTTTAGTTTACCTGTTAGATTGTTTTGCTTGATTATAATATATTTGACAGTCGAATGATTGTAAAACAGAAGGTCATATATAAATACAGCCATTTAGATAACTAGCTGTTGTTATGTTCTTGTGACTTTTTGAGACAGAATCACCGAATTCTGGTTTACTCGTTTCTAAGCCAAGAAATTTTTTCGATTTTTTTTATATCTATGATTTTGAACTGGCATTTGGTCATACGTCCAAGGTGTACTTGGGAATTTTGTATAATATTTAATCATTTAAAAAGTACTAATAATATTCGATACTTTTTATTGGGTTCTTCTATTAGTAAACAATGATCAAGATCTCTTAATCAACCTTAATTATTGAACCACTCAATACATCAGATTTCATTTTGCCCTAATATCTAATTACCAAAGTGGTTTCAAGTTTTTAGATAGACTAATTCTGTTATGAAACTTACGAATGAGTAATCTCTCAAATCAAAAAGTAACTCAAAATATAATAATTTTGTTTCAGCTAAAAAATACAAGGATTTGTGCGAAGCGTCGTACTGGACCGCGAAATGCATGTACGATTACGACGCAGAGAATTTTGTGTTTCCTTAAAGAAAACATTTTATAATAAAGTACAGCACTACATATTCCGGCGAGTTTTATTTTTTAAGCTTGTCTGATAAATTGCAATGCCTTGATTTTTTTGATTTGATCAATATTATTTAGCTCACTCTGGCCATTAGTCCTGTCTTTATCCTTGATGATTGACCAATCTTTTCAATTAGAGTTTTTTATAAAGAGTATCAATTCTTAGGCTGTCATTTAAAATGGTAAACTGTTCTTTTTGTACTTAATAATGTTTATTCATTTTTGACTACCTTCATTTGTCATCAAATTGTAAAAGTATAGGTAATGCAACCAAAGTACTTAACGTCCACTGAAAATAAGTACTCTTGCTTGTAAACTAAGCGTTTTGTAAAAAAGGCCCTCGGCGTAATAACTTTACCATATGTCATCAAACGTTTAGCTAATAGGTGGTTATTTTGAACGAAAATTAATGGTCTCTTTAACTAAATATATGTTGATTTAAAGTTGTTGAACATAAATTGAAAGATTTTTTCAGGAATCTTTTCAGTATTAATTCGGTTCATAGAGGCTAAGTTGTGTGCTGCTAAAATCTTACATATATCACAAATGAATCAGTTATATTTACTACTTTTAATTGCTCTGTTTGTAGATATTAGTTATGGGGTAAGTGAATGGGTTCAAGTTTAATATCATCAATCTGTTAGAATCATCTTTTTATTGAATACAATTTTCGACTGTACACATATTAATACAGACCAAATTATTGTTGTAGATGACCCGAGCACAAGTGAAGAAAACAATGACGATAATAAAAAATCAATGTATGCCAAAAAATTCTGTTACTGAAGGTAAGGATATAATAAAGAATAATTACAGTTTCAATAAGCTGAATTAGGACGATAAGACTAATGAGAAAACTAAGGCATACTATTTTGTTGTTTCTAGAACAAGTTGGGAAAATAGAAGAAGGTGATTTCAAAGAAGACCAGAACGTCATGTGTTACGTCGCTTGTATCTACAAAAGTCTTCAAGTGGTGAGTCCTTAAGATAAAAAATGTATAGATCAACTCGAAATAAAAGCATAAAACAATCTGCAGAAACGGATCAAAGAAACGATATCAGACTGGCAACTGGCTAGGGTTAGATCATAATTCTTATTTTCTTCTGAAATATTCACCTATTTCAGTACCACCCATTTCACAGTGATGATCGATTTACAAGTGCTGGTATGCAACAGTTCCTTAATATTATACTAGCTTCTGCTAGTAACTTCGCCGGCGTGAAAGTTGTAAATTATCCCAAGGGCATATTCTCGGGATAAAAAGTATTCTATGTGTAGACCTTGTCCTGAAATAGCTTCTAGGATCTCTATCCATGGCATATATATGTGCAAAATAGGTTTGAGCTTGAAGAAGTAGTATACCATACATAATTACTTTTTCTGTATGATATTACTGTAATTTATATTTTTATGTAATTACTTTGAGAACGCTAAAGAAACCTTATTGTTTTAGGTTAAAAATGACAAATTGGATTTGGGACTTATTTCAAAGCAGATTGATGCACTTTATCCACCAGACCTAAAAGAGCCGACTAAAAAGGCCGTTTCGTTGTGTATCCATAGCCGTAAGCATCTGTTTAATTTCTCTCGTTCTATTTGTATCATTTGGAATTATTACTTATATCTTGATTATTTCTTCTTTTCAGAGGATAATTACAATAATCTATGTGAAAGAGTATTTCATGGAGCCAAATGTTTGTATGAAAAAGATCCAGCATGTTTTATTTTTCCTTAATGACTATATTAATTTTACAGTTCATTTAACGCTTAATGTATTTTCATGCTAATAAATGTATAAATAATTTGAATTCATTATTTTGTTGCAATATTCTAATAAATGGTTTGCTCCATCCTATATAAGTTCTGGGTAATACTACGATAGACTAATCTACTGTTTCTTCGTCTATCTAGTTGTGCTCTGCTTTAAATTATACCTTGTCACTTCAAATACTATGTTTCAGCCTGACAAGTAACACTTTACTTAGTAATTAAATATTACCTTGTCTTTATAAAACTGTTCCATTAGGATTTGCAATCATTTTCGCATCTTCAGATCTTAAAGGTCTTTCAATATGTTGTACTCGAGTACCATTTTTCTTTCATTTTTATTCTATAGTTTGATTATGTTAAACAGTTCTTTCGTCAGTGCGGTAAGATATTTATTTGTTTATATTTATTGTGTATTATTCTAAAATTGGAGTATATGTTTGTGTACTTAGTCGAAATATTTTTTCTGTTCTTGTAGATGACAAGGGAACAAATAAAGAGTTCCGGGAAAATGATTAAAAAGACTTGTTCGGTGAAAAACAACCTGAGTGAAGGTAAATCACTTATTTTTTTTAACTTGTTGTCTATAGTCTGAGTTCTTGTTTTTAAGTTATAAGTTTTATCATATCATATCTGCCTGTAAGCAGCTAACTCACTGCTAAACAAAGAGCTCTCTGCATTTATTCTTTCATTGTTCCTGGCTCTGGGCCACTATTTGCCAATACTTCAGGAAGATAATTAAGTCATCCTACCATCTCCTACGTGGTCTTTTACGAGCTTGACATGCGATTCCAGAGCACTAATTTTGTGACGTATGTGCCCACCTTTCGATTGAGACGTGACCTTTTTTGTTAAGGCAAAAACTTGGTGTTTTGGACCGTAGTATGGTAGCACATTGGCCATAGCCATTTCCCCCTCTATCCCTTGATGTATCCAATCTTAATTGTTTTGGCCATGGTAGGATACAACAGGTTAGAAACGAGAAGTGATCTAGCGTGAACACTCCAAGGATCGTACATATATCCTTGGAGTGTTCAAAATCTGGGTGTGTTACAGAAGGTAGGTGCACTTTGGGTACATGCAACGTCGTAGACGGGCAGATTTGTTCGCACTAATATGCCGCGCGGTCGCACCAAACTGGTGGCCAACGTTCTAATCTCGAGGACAATGCACATACTAAATCTGGTTGCTAATAAAACAGATTTATTCTCATGTTCACAGAGCGAATTCATAAATTTAAAAGTTTTCTTACACTTTTTAATTTACGATAATATTTTAATTGATAATAATTAAAATGAAAACCTAAAATTATTATTTTCAAACTTTTCACACAATTTTTGTTATTGCAGATCAAGTTAAAGATGTAGATAAAGGAAAATTCATTGAGGACAGAAACTTTATGTGTTACGTAGCTTGTGTCTACAAAATGGGACAGAGCGTAAGTTTATTTATCTATTTATTGGCCAACAATTGTTACACATTGCATTCAAAATGTACTTGCCCTTATACAAACCAAGTGTACAATATATCACGATAGACACAGCATGCAGAAAACAATAATAAGAAGATTTCATAAATATAATTATGCAACTACAATACTTTGAGTTACCTTATTACAAAGATAGGCTAGTAGTTAATTATTTTAGGTGAATTTGGCGCTTGAGTTTCTGGATAGATGAGCAAAACATATCTAAACTTACATCGCCATTATTAAGAAGCCTACAAAGTCTTGGGATTGGGGGAAGTTATAATATACAGCCAAAGTAAGAAAGATTAACAGCATCAGCGAAATTAACTTCATGTCTGTACTATTTTTAGATAAAAGGTAACACGATCAACCACGACATGATGTTGAAACAAGTGGATATGATGTTTCCAACAGAAATGAAGGCTCCAGTCAAAGCAGCAATTGAGCATTGCCGACCAGTTGGTAAGTTATTTAAAGTATAACATTCTATTATAAAATGAGTTTTTTACAAACATTGTTTAAGGCAGGATTCAATACAAGGGAATTCCAGATATGAAAGCAATAATTGATGTTCTTTGTTTTTTTACAGCTAAAAAATACAAAGACGTTTGTGAAGCATCGTACTGGACAGCAAAGTGCTCCTATGAATTTGATCCCCCTAATTTCATGTTCCCTTAAATTGAAAAAAATACACGTTTTAAACTGTGTTTATTGAAATGGGGAAAATTAAATAAATTAAATAAAATGATAATGGTGTTTAATTAAGTCCAATATAAGAAAATTTTGAATTGTGATACACATACATATAATTTAATTAAACTGATTAGAGATTTAAAGTTGAAGATAAAAGTGAAATTTGAAGTGGAAATAGGAAATTCGATATTGTTGTTCGTTTCAATCTTACTGTATAATACTGAGAACAAAATGACCTTGAAAAGATTTGTAACAAAAAAGCCATTATTTTAACATTAGAGACCCAGTAATCAAAATTTATTGATCGTATATAAAAGTAGCATAATCCATGTTGAAGCCTTCATTTTGCATCTTGATCGATTATGTAAAGAAGCTAACGTATTAATTGGTCTTAAATTAGTTGATGCATGTATTTGTATAAGTAATGATACATCAGGCTGCACTGAATATACGGTGTCAACTGTGACAGTCCTATAATTAGGGCATAAGGTCGTCGTATATATGGTTTCAAGTAGATCTTTAGACGGTTCAATTTAGTAAGGGACTTGTTAGTGTCGTGATGGATCGAAAAAGGTTGTATTTACTTCTTGTCGCTATGTTTTTGGCAACTGAAAGTGATGCTGTAAGTACAGAAATAAATAATAATAATAATGTTAAAGCTAGGATAGGAGAAAGTTAGAACTATGTTGACATTTATGTGATTAGTGAACTCCGGAAATGTTTTACAGATGTCAAGACAACAATTGAAGAATTCAGGGAAAATACTAAAGAAAAATTGTATGAATAAGAATCAAGTGACCGAAGGTACTTATATGAACATTAAACTAGTGTAATTTTTTTTATGATATCTATGCAACGAAAAGTACAAAATGTATCTTTTTTAACTTTTCAGATCAAATAGGTAGTATAGACAAGGGGAAATTCATAGAAGATAAGAAAGTTATGTGTTATATAGCTTGCATCTATGAAATGACAAATGTCGTAAGTGAAATTATTATCTTTATTCCCATGATATTCTTCAAAATTTTTGCCACATTTTTTAATAGAAAAAATATACAACAAGCTTTGAATATGCAATTTATCTAAATTTAAGAAATATTTCGTAACTTTACAACTCTGTGTAGTCCTTTTCCAAAAAGGCCGTCACTGACCGATATCTAAATCATAATCAAGCTAAATCGAATAAGAACCAGAAGGTAGGGTACTGCTTATACTCGAAAGAGTTACCGCGGCTCTGGGACGCAAAGGATAACTGAAGGAATTCCGGCGGAGTTTTAGTTAGTAAAAGTCTAATACTACCCTTCGCTCCACCTTGAATGGGAAGAGTGAGAGATTACAACTAGCTGCTCGCAACGGCTTCGCTCGCGTGATAGCAGAAAATTATCCCAAGGGAACTTACTTCCGGGATGAAAAGTATCCTATGTCCTATTCCAAGAAATGGTCTATTCGTGTACCAAGTTTCATCAAAATCGGTTTTGCCATTTAGACGTGAAGACGTAACAAACAAACTCACTTTCGCTTTTATAATATTAGTAAGGATAAGGATTTTCCAACTGAAGTCCGTGTATGGTTCTTATATGATTTCACCATTACATGTTTACCATTGTTGTTATAGATTTTAAAAGAGACTGACCTCCATATTTGTTTCGCTATTTCGTCTCAGGGTTGGCAGGTTGACAATACCGGCCTCATCGAGTATACGAAAAAAAATGATGTGTAAAAGTGTTATTAAAACTAGTTTGTGAAATAATAGTACATTGTTACACTAGGGGTGAAAGTTACTTATTTAGTCCCTCGAATTAGCGACCTCGCTACGCTCGGCCGCCAACTCCTTCTCGGGACGAAATAAGTAACTTTAACCCCGAAGTAAGCACTGTGCTTTTCATTACGAATACAAGAAGATAGACCTAGTTTTTTTTTTTTAAATAATTTGACAGCTGTTAGTTGAAAGTAAAACTCCCTAGGGATGAAAAGTGTGATACTTTTCAGCCCGCTCCTCAGGCAACTTCAGACCTACTTTCAGAGTATGAGTAATGAAATAGTACATTGTTACACTAGAGGGGTGAAAGTTACTTATTTCGTCCCGAGAAGGAGTTGGCGGCCGAGCGTAGCGAGGTCGCTAATTCGAGGGACTAAATAAGTAACTTTAACCCCGAGGTAAGCATTGTGCTTTTCATTACGATACAAGAAGATAGACCTAGTTTTTTTTTAAATAATTTGACAGCTGTCAGTTGAAAGTAAAACTCCCTAGGGATGAAAAGTGTGATACTTTTCAGCCCGCTCCTCAGGCAACTTCAGACTTACTTTCAGAGTATGAGTAATGAAAAAATTATTTACCATTCAAAGGAAACTTATTAAAAACGATCCAAACGTTTTGATATCTCTCATTTCGATTCACATCATCATCATCATCATCATTTCTTACGAAAGACGTTCATTGTTGAACATAGGTCTCCCCCAAGTGTCACCGTAACGACCGGTACTGTGCGTCTCGCATCCATTAGATTCCCGCGACCCTAGCCAGATCATCGGTCCACCTTGTGGGAGGCCTTCCAACGCTGCGTCTTCCGATACGTAGTCGTCACTTCAAAACCTACGTCCCCAGGTCAGGGCAGGACACATTACTCGCAGGACCGCAGAACAGGTGGTCGATACCGTCTTGCCCTCTGCCACTTAAGTTTGGCGCGCTAAGTCGATAAGTTTGGTTCTCTTGCGGATATCTTCATATATTGTTTAACATAGTCATTTATTTTTGCAGATAAAGAATAACAAATTGAATTACGATGCTTCCATACGACAAATTGACCTTATGTACCCACCCGATTTAAAGGAAGGGGCAAAGGCTGCTGTGGAAAGTTGCAAAGATGTTCGTAAGTATAATAACAATATTATTTTTGATTGTACGCGGTTTCTGCTGAATAATTTTGTTACGAACATAACCAAAGCAAACCTAGAGAACGGACGCCGTATGCGTTCGAGTAGAAGCATCAAAGATGTGTTTTTTGTTATCTATCTTTCTACCAAATGAGGAAATTTTCTTTGTTAACTCTATCGGTACCATTGCTCATGTCATATTTTATCTGGATATCCTGTATCAATATAACAACTAAAGATACAGGGGTTTCGGTCCCGATATGTCGGTATGGGTCGGTACAAATAGGTACCGGTAAAACCACACTACACTGGCCAATGCTTAAACCTGTATGACTCGGTCCAGGCAGTCGGTACCGACTTGTATAAACCTTTTTATTTATAAATGAGCGTATAAGAACACACGGGAGAATTATACCTGCACCGTTCGGTACCGATCCGTACAGTCTTACCTGCACCGGTAACCTGTTCCATTATGTTTGCACCCTATCGTCAATTTAATTTTTAATCTCAAGTATTATAGGTAAAATTAATTAACTTCATGGTAATTTAATATTTTAGAAAAGAAATACAAGGATATCTGCGAAGCTTCGTTTTATGCAGCGAAATGCATGTACGAGTACAACCCGGCAGACTTCATATTCGCTTGATTTTGTATTACATCTTTCTTTTGAATTAATGTGTTTTATTTTAACATAACCCACGTATATTTATATTATATTACCTATAGATTTATTTTCAGACTTGTTTAGAAACTTTTATCGATGTGAGCAATGGTATAAAATAAATGTAATGGAAAGAAGAAAAAATACAAGACAACCGATTAAAAAAGTTTGATTTCAACATAGTCGAAATTTTCAACATAATATTTTATGCACAGTAACCGTGATAAAATAAACTCATGAACTACAATCAATCATGGCAATTAATTTGAATTCCAAGAATCCTTATTTTTCTGCTGAATTGCTGCGATTGTTTTCAAGGCTATCCCTGAAGTGTAATCACGAGAATTGCAAGATAATAATAGATGCTGGACATCGCACTGTCATATTGTAACAAAAGGACTAATTATAGTTATCATACTTTATTAGGTTTTTTTTATTATGACTGGGATCGCATTTGATCACTATCTCACTTGATGGTAAGCGATGATATGATATTATATGGTCGACAATGGAACACACTTGCCTGGAAGTAACCCAGTAACTCTTGACTTAAAGATCCCAAGGCTGTAGCTATAAGGAAACACAGACTGTGGCAGAAAATGTATAGTAAATGCTGCATCGAGAACACGCAGCTTTAACGTAAAAAAGGGGTACTACGGGGTTCAATATTGAGTCCATATTTTTTTAGTTTTATTCAATCCCGTCGTCGTCGTCGAAGAACTAATGGTCCATGAAAGACCTATTCAAAGGTGAATTGCACATGGGACTAACCCGTTTTAACCTATGGCGCATAGACTTGGTATTTGACTAATATCCGGAATTTCAAACTTAAGGTTTGCTGACGAGCAACGGAGCGCAATATTCTTGGTGTTAAAGTAACGGATCGAGTTCGAAACACTATACTGTGCTCCAAAACCAGAATAGTTGATGTGGCTGGGCTGCCGAACTGAAATAGGACTGGATAGGATATGTTTTTCGCATGCCCGTCAAACTGTGGGCCAAAGTATCACAGAGTTGGTTCCCTGAACCGGTGCGACGGGGTACGGCAGAGAATTAGACAGATTCCACCAGAGCTGGCAAGAGGAAGCCCAGGCGCGCGAAAGATGGAAGGAGTGGAGGCCTTTGCTTAGAAGTGGGACGGAACAGGCTGACAAAAAACAAATCTATCTCACCTAATGATGTTATTTGTTAACCTCAGATGATGTTAATTGTTCTTTCAAAAAAAAAGCAATTTGTTGTTGCTATCACTAACCCTAATGGAAAACAAATTGCTCAAACGTTAGTAATAATATCGTGTTTTTCATATACTTACGACCTTTGTCTGATAGGCATTCATTATATTCAAGGTCGACACACAAAAGTTTGAACTTTGACCAGCCATTCATCTCTTTCAAAATAATCATGGCAGTAAACCCATTCTTTGAGGAGTGGTTGGAATAACGACGCGTGAGGCATGTTTGGGAAGAACGCAGGTACCTCCAAAACCTGATTCGGGTGGAAGGATCGCCCAGGTGTCACCATTGTGCAGACCGCCTGGAGGACCTGGTGGAGCATACGGTAGATATATGCTCCGTATGGGCGGAGCACCGCCGTATCCTCGTGGGGTCTATCTGATCAGCGGCGGCGACCTCTGAAGGAACATAGGTCTGGATTTTAACAGTAAAAGTCTGACACAACCTCCCGCTGTGCACTGGAGAAGTCACGTAAAAAAAAGCCTAAAAAAATGGATATACCATATTTTATATATTTTTTTTATATTATTTATATTCAACTAGAGACAGTTATAAGACTATTTCTCTAAATCAAAAAACACAAAAAGATAGTCAGACAAGCTAAGTAGGATTGTAAATTGACTACTCAAGTGTTTATTAAGATTAATCTTCTAAGTACTGCGTCCTTCATAAACAAACCCATAAGGATAAAAAGTGCAAATTCATGTTCCGTATGAAACAGTATAAATGCATGTCTATCGTGTGTAATTAAGTATAGCTATGCGTTTACAGTGCTCTACATTAGCAATTAGATATGTGTGGTTTTCTTGAAACAGGGTTACTCCTATGTTGACTGAAAATCAAACCTACATTATTTTTTTATAAAGTTCCGTAACTAAATCGGCAGAAACGGAAATCTTAATCTCAAGTTGGTACAGATACTGGCACGAATCTTGGTCGCTTGGCGTCAGAGTGGGGATCACCTTGCGCATTTTATACATTGGCGAGCCAATCGTCGTCATTGTCAGATACATGCAGCAAGCGCAGGGAACGAATCACGAGTGAGGTCTATGACACGATGGCGCGGCGAGCCAATCACTGACTCACTTTCTAGCACTAAAGAGATCCGATAATTTGCTTCTGTGCAACACCAGATCTCAGGATCACTATAACTGGTGCTAGAGCTTCACACGAGCTCGTGGTCTCACGATTATTGTTGACACAACATTCTTGTGTTGACACAACATCATCTGGCAAGCATTTTTCTCAATGGCATTGGGGGTCGATTTTCATTCATAGTGCGGTTGCTTATCTGACTTCCTCTGTAAAGGTACTGTATACCACGACATCCGGCTGAATACTCGTGTTTTACATGGGATCAGATCCAATACCAACTGGGTCTGGGCCACCCGACACTCCTTGGACAGACTGATGGTCACCAATTACATGGATGATTGTAACTATAATATTTGTAGTTGTGCCGTTAAAGAAACGAAAATAGCAACTTGAATTAAAGAAAAAGTTGTAGTCATTATAAAATAATTATGAAAATAGTACACTTTACTGATCTACAGAGCAATTTTGATATAATTTACTGAAGTCTGCACTAAATCTCTGTACTGGTGTCGACACATCAGTAATGGATAATGTCTATTAAAAGAGCTAAAAACATTAGCTCAAAATAACAAAAAAATATTTGCCCATAATACCTATATGAATGAAATGTGCGTTCACTACGATGATCGTCATTTGACTGGTACATAATGTGCCATTACCACAAGGAAATGTTTACATATTCACGTATGTAAGTGCCCTTGTAAGTGAATAACTAATAGTGCCTACTGCTTACATATTATGTAATAATGATTCACTCAGCACGGGACATCGTAGGCTTACTTTTTTTACAAATTGAGATTCTGGAAGCACGGTGCACCATGCTCCTCATCTTTTGAATGGTTATCCCTGAAATGCCTATCAACGCCTCCATCTCCAGATATGTCACATGACGATCTTCGAGTATCAGTTGTCTCACAGCAACGATGTTTTCTTCAGTAAAGGCGGATTTGAGACGTCCTTCATGACATTTGTCACTAAAGCTAATATTTCCACGCTGGGATTCTAAATACCAGCGTTCGACAGTCCGCAGACAAGTAGCTTCATCACTAAATATAGATCTTAACGCCTCGAAACATTGAGTCCGAGCTAGGCCTCTTTCTTTCTCTCCAAAAGTTGTAAAAAATTATAGCACGAACGTTTTCCTTAGAGAGATTCATTTTTGTGCGCGACTTGATAGATTCAAAACAACGCCGTGACTAAATAGTTGCATCAATCCTAATTATTTCAAATTTTATGCCATTCTAAATTCAAACAAATTTGAAAATTGAGCAATTCTAAATTCAAAATTAGCGAAAAATATTTAAACGACAGAACTTAAAAGGCATGCCTAGTATTGTTCGTCAAGTCGTTGAGCTCCTTAGGACTAAGATTGAGCTACATGAACACTGACTTGCACTGACTGGACAGATCCACTCAAATCTGTCTGGTTTTTTCTTCAAAAGACCTTCTAAGACCTGCATGGTTCTCATATGATTTGACCATTACGTGTTATTGTATGGACTTAAAAAGAAACTTTGATCCCTGAGTTTGTTTCGGTGTATCTTCTCAGGGTAGTCAGCTAGGAAACATTGGCCTCATCTGGTTTTAAACTGACGAAAAACAAATTTAAGTGTAAAAGTGATTTTTGAAAACCTATTTGCAAAATAAATATCATTTATTATTCACACAATGTGCAGTTAACTTAACACGATTGATGTCGGAACCCAATCAAGATGGATGATATTCCTTTGTTAATGCGGTATTGTGTGAAAAATTCAGTAAATTCACTAATTGCAATATCTTGTGTAGATTTTCTTAATTAGGCACTGTACTTCTTTGTAATTTATATTGAACTAAGTTCTGCCAGCGGCTTCGCCCACGTAAAAGTATGTTTTTCTGAACATTTGATCCCTATTTTATCCCCTTGGGAATAAAATAAGGGTCCAAGGGGAATAAGAATAGATTTCTCAAAATGCACCCCGGAATTTGAGAATTCTTTTCTTGTTTGTTGAATATATCATAAAAGGAACCTCTGCGCAAAATTGCAGCGTTTTTGATCAGATCAAAGTTCATAGGTTTGGGCCGGATCAAGCTGGTCTGATGATGGGCACGCCACGGTTATGGCGGTAAGTCCCCTCTTTGAGGCGTGGCTGGAAAGACCTCACGGTGTCCTTACCTTCCGCATGATGCAGGTCCTCACCGGACATGGCAAGTTCGGGAGGTTCCTGCATCGGATTCAAGCGGAAGAGACGCCCCGGTGTCGCCACTGTGCGCAACGCCCGGAGGACACGGTGGAGCACACCGTCGAGGTGTGCCCTGCCTGGGCGGAGCATCGCCGTACCCTCGTGGGGGCGGTCGGCGGCGGAGACCTCTCGCGCCGGGCCCTGGTCGAGGCCATGGTCCGGAGTGAGGAGGAATGGCAGGCGGTCGCCTCCTTCTGCGAAGCAGTAATGCTTGCAAAGGAGGAGGCCGACCGCATCAGGCAACGGCGCCCTCGCCGCCGTCGCCGGGATTCGGATCCCGATTTCCGGCCACCGTAGACGCGGGCTCGCGGACGGCGAGCCATGGGTAGCTCGCTGTCCGATCGTCCGGTAATGGACCGAGTCCAAGACGTCGACGGTGCGCACTGTTCCCACGCGCCTCAAGAAGTTGTCAGCAGCTGGAGGGGCCCAGCTGGGTCGAAGCCTACTGGGGACAGGGTTGTCCGAAAGTGAGCTCGTGCCCCGGTATGAAGGCTAGAAGGAACGGCGCGGGGTTTTTAGTCAGTAAGAGTCTGACACTGTCTCCCGCTCCACCCAAGAGCGGGTTTCGTCAAAGATCATTTTCCCCGTCGACAAAAAAAAAAGAAAGCTGGTCTGATGATGGAGGTTGGAGGTAAGAGACGTAACCTTCGATTGCTTATTAAAATAAACCCGTCGAGTTTAGGCTCATTAGATTCAGATACAGGTATATCCTAGTACAGGCACAGAACATACTCATACCACTGTAATTATTCCTAAGATTTTATGTAACTATTTTGCCAAATTTTTATTTTGAATAAATATATTATTATTATATTATTATTCATCTTAACTAGTTGTAAACATTCTTTACGATGACGTGGACCTAATGCTAGAACTGGGAAGTAGCTGATGGAACCCTGGAATGCCTTCTAGTAAACTTATCGAGTTTGGGCTCATTAGATTCATCTTAACCAGTTCTAAACATTTCTCATGATGACGAGGACCTGATGCTAGAACTGGGAGGTGGTTAATGGAACCCTGGAATGCCTACTAGTAAACACGTCGAGCTTGGTATTATTAGACTCGCCTTAAGCAATTCTTTTACTTTTTATAGATTGTATGCGTCGGGGGTTTTATAAAATTTTTAATTTTGCTATAATTCTTCTTAAAATTAATTTTGGGATCGATTTTTTAGTTTTTGTATTACAAGATATCTGCTATCTACACTTTTAATCGTATTTAAAAATAAATCTTTGACTAGGGTGTGAAATATTGTTTAATGACAAAATTGATATAATTGTCCGCGTAAGATTGCCGTACATTTATATAAATGCTGCAGGTGTCACATAGACTCATATTAATGTAGAAAATAGGAGTAAAACTTAGTTTATTGTGGGGTGCCTTGAATTTTGAACGACATAATGTTTGGTTACGGGTTCTTATCATTTGGGGCTGTGCTGCTTTGCTTGGGAAGCGCTAGAGTGAGTTATTATTTATATTTATTTTGTATTTAGTTTAATTGAAAGTTTTAAAACGTGTCAATTTCTTTGAAAATATATTTGAATCTAGATAAATAGTTTTGTGAAACGAATTTCTTTCTCTGTTCGAGATGGAAGTAAAGGCAGATTAGTTAAACAAACTTAAATCATCATCATTTCAGCCCAAAGATGTTCACTGTTGGACAGAGGCCTCACCCAAGTGCCGCCACAGCTAACGTGTGCGTCAAAATATACGTTTTTAAGAGGGTCCTTCTCCACTCGCTTATCGTAAACATCGAAAATGGTTTAAAAGCTTGTTACTTCATTTAATGCAATCCAACGCGATGTTTGACGAAAAGGCAACGCAAAAAAAGAGAGATAACGCCTGGAAACTCTGTTAGTATTCGGTAATTCCGAGATTTACTCGAAAATTTCACAAAACTTGCTCCAGGAAATAGCTGTTTTTTTTAAACCCTTACAAGTTTTTCGAAAAAGCTGTCGTCATTTAGAATCTTAATAAAATTTGCAAGGTCTCTAGAGGATTACTTTTTTGAGTTTTTTAATTTTTAGGCAAATTATGAAGTGTCAAAGTTCATACAAAATAGGAGATTTTCGGAGGTTTTTACTGGATTAGTTTTACACAAATTTAGAAATTAGTTTCTTTAGAAACCTAGTTAATATCCACAAGATACTGTGTTTCCAAAATATCTAATGAAAAATGTGTAATAACGTCATAATCAGTTATGAGCGGTTGTATGAAAAACAGTGAAAATGTGAGCCACCTTAATAAAATATTTTGTATTTCAGGCTCTATCTCCAGAAGAAGAGTCGAATCTAAAAGATGCTTTGCATCCATTTGTAGTTGAATGCGCGGAAGAATATGGAATACCTGAAGAGAAGTTCGAGGAAGCGAAAGCCAAAGGCAGTGCTGACGATATCGACCCTTGCTTTATAAGCTGTTTCTTGAAGAAAGCGGAATTTGTTAGTATTTTTTTGTTTTACATATATAGTAGGCGTTGGCTTGTGGGCTATAAGCAAAGAGTACCATCCGGACCGAACTGGAATTGCCGTCGCCGCGTAGCCATGCGCGCCTCAAAGAGTTGTCACCAAAACCGTAGGGGCCCAGCAGGGCCGAAGCCTACAGAGGCCATGTGCGACACTCAGGGTCGAGGAACGCAAATCAAAGAAGAAACATAGGAGCGGGTTTTAGTTAGCTAAAGTCAGCTAAGTCTTTCCACTCCGCCCTAGAGCAGGCGAAGTCATTGGATAACATCCCACCAAAAAAAAACCGTAGCTCGTTGGGGTTTTCAGAAGCGAACCCATGACAACACTAGGTTTCGGCTCTGTTGAGCTCCTACGGTTTTGCTTACATCTCCTTGAGGCCTTGAGGCGCACGTGGATCACTACACGCCATCGATTACTCGGGCTCGGTCCAGACGGTTATCGGACGGCGAGCTACCCATTGCTCCGAAAGCCTACGGTGGCCCAATTACAAACGCTAAGTTTTAGTTTTAAATATATTTCAGTTTGACGGCGATGGAAAGTTTGATGTTGAGAAAACGAGTGAGTTTGCCAAGTCCCATTTGACAAGCGAGCCAGTTATCACGTTCTTTGAAGCTGTTGGAGGAATATGTGTCAAAGGTCCGTAGTTAACAATATACCTTATATTTATAATAATAGAACTACAATATCTCATGATGGAACTAATGTAATAAAAACAATCATAAAAAAAAAAACAAAAAGAAAACGTGAGCGGTGTCACGGATTCTATTGGAATGAAGATTCTTTCGTCACACAGGGTGAATTTACATTCATATATTGTTAACATTTCCCACAATTTGATCCTCATAGCGGTACTTGCTGAAGGTGTAATGATGTAGCGTGTATTTATTTTTTTCAAATAATTAGGTTCATCTCCAGGCTAGGATTTTATAAAAATCTAATGATGCATCATAAGTACTGCATCATTGTGAGAGAAGTTTAAGTATTTTCCGTATTTTTTATTTAGTTTTAGATGTATCTGCATATTATATTAGACATGTATAAAACATAATATGGAAAATAAGATAAGACGATAACTTAAAAACCACCTGTAAACATTGCTATCGCAAATAAGAAATAAGAAAAAAAAAATATTTGTGCCTCACAAAATCACGTAAAAATCAATATAGGTATTATTAAAATATATATATATATATATATATATAAAATTGAAATGAATAGTGAGCTAACACGGTAACGTATCATCACTTTCGATCGACAATGTGTCATCACGGTCAAAGTCAAACTTTCAGCTGCACTTGCTTTCGCTGCACGTGGCATTCGCTAAGTGTTCCCGTGTTAGGAGTGTAGAATGCGATAAGAAACTTCATTCTCAAAAATGGAAAGCAAAAAGCAGGAATGATTTCCTGATCTATCAAATACTGCAACTGATTTTTTTATAAAACTTACATTCCCAGAGATATGTGTCACTATCTCTATTTATCCGTGTTATTGTGCTATGTATAGCGTAGCAATATTTCCACCTACCTATACTGCGCTCACCGACATCTATGTAGCCATATAGGAACTTATAGGAACCAACCCGCACTGGGCACGCGTGGTGGATTACGGCCCATTCCCTCTCCTAGAGAGGAGGCCTGAGTCCCAGCAGCGGGAACATTAAAAAGGCAAATGATGATGATATAGGAACTAAACAACAAAATCTTACATCGTAGTATCGCAGAACATAGACAACTTACATACAGTCTGAAATCAACTAAGGAGCAGTTGCCCGGACCAAACACTACCCCCGTTTCGTCGGAGGATCCCTCCCTTTTCAATGGAGGTTTGCGGGACTTTGCACCCTGTTCCACAAACCTCTATATTTGTTTTTGTTTAGATGCTCATCTTTCGAGGTCGTCATTAATTGGAAATTCTTATTATTTCAGTGAATGACGAGGAAGTAACTGACGGTGAGAAAGGGTGCGACAGAGCCAAGATGCTGTTTGACTGTATACAGGAACTTAAGACAAATGTAAGTGTAAGAATATAATTTATATATATAACTATAAGTATTCATAACTATAGCTGCCCCGTCGTTCCGGTGGAGCTGTAATTTTGCAAATATGTTTAGTTTGGGTGACATTGCCGGACTATCCAATATTGCGGACACATAAAGACAGCGGACTAGTAATTTTTAAGGATATCATGGAGGCGTCCATGATATGATGGCCCATCAAGAAAAAGAGATATACACTCGAGTGATATGAAAGAAAAGGAAGTTAGTGATAGCATGACGGGTGACAGAATAGAATGGAAGAAAAAAAGACGTCGAACGAAAAAAAAAACGACCCCAAATAACACGGGACAAGGACAGTAACATGATGAGATGATGACACTCACAATAAATCAAATACGGCCCAATTTTTTCTTTTACGATTTGTTTAAAAAAATATATTTTGTTTTCAGATTGGTGATTGATTCAAGATAGATTATGATTGACTTTATATAATTGGATCACCGCGGACCCTGTCGGAATTTAATAGCTGTTTTTTTATGTAATTGATGTAATAAATGCTTTCAAGATAACTTTTTGTTTTTGGTAATGTATCATCAAATGACTCTTCTCGCTTTGTGTGGAGTGAGAGGGAGTGTCAGGCTTTTACTTAAACCCCTATGCGGTTCCCTTCAGTGACCCTTTTGCGTTGCAGGGCTGCGGTAACTATTTCGAACACCCACATTAGGGTCGACTAGATGGTTGCAATCTAGCGTTCCAACTAGGGTCACCTTGATTTGTGTTTGGTTTGTGTTGCGACTACATGGATGTAAACAACGCACCAACAGGTTTGATGTTTGGGAAAACGCGCTTCCCATCCGAGGGCTTTGAAGGTCATATATTTCAATAGCTGTCTCCACGGATTGAAACTAGCAAGGTCACCTTGGTTGGAACGCTAGTCTGCAACCGTCTGCTCACCCCTTGAGATAGCTTGCAATAATAATTTCAATTTATTCTAAGATTCGTCTACACTAATATTATAATGAGGGTTTGTATTTTTGTGAGTATGTTTGTAATGAATAAACTAAAAAACTACTGGGCCGATTTCTAGAATTCTTTCACCATTGGCAAGCTACATTCACCCTGAGGCCTGATAGGCTATATTTATCCCGTGCCGGGACAGGCCGCTAGTTACTTATAAAGGGCCTAAGCATTTAAGATACGCATCAGCGAACTTGAATATGGAGTACTGCAGCTACGTATGGGCTAGTGCTGCAAAATGCCATTTAACTGCTTTGGATTCAGTGGAGAGGCGTGCGAAGAGGTTGAAATTTCTACGGTCCAGATTAAGCGTTTCACCTCGTCTTTTGTACCAAGTACATCGAAGGATTAGAACAATTTGCCTATTGTGTTCTTCTCGTCCGATTAAAATTTAGGTGTTATCAAGGCTAGAGTGGATATGCTCTTAATAAACTAGTACGCTAGGATTGCAGTGCTTGACGCACTGGTTTATATTATAAAAAAATTAGAATCCACAGTATTGGAAAAAAAGATAAAAAACTTCTCGTTCTTCTTCAAATTTTTCTCTTAGATCTGTTTTCAAAGACCTACTCGACTAAGTGCAAAATCATGCACGTGAAGCTATAAATAAAGGTAAGACCGTCACGTTTCCATCCGTGATGCACAAACACTGCCTGTAGCCAGTAATTAATTTAACAAAGGCCTTATAAACAACCTGTAATTTGTTGTGCATTTATTCGCTCACTTTGTCTTATGTTGGACATGACGGAAAACGACGCGTATGCACTGAATTTCCTGTGTTTAAAATAATTTTATCTGACACAGCTTACTTCTTTTAATCAATACCTGAAGCTGTTCCACTTTTGGTTATCTATAGTGTATAATGCGAATGAGAGCAGAGGTGGCCGAGTGGTAATGGCTCTGACTTACGAGTTGTAGGTCGCGGGTTCAAACCCTGCCAGGGTTTTGAGAGCAGTGGTAATGAAATAAATTACTTTGTGTAATTTACCACTGCTCTCAAAACGGTGAAGGAAAACATCATGACCGTAATTTCACTTATCAAAGATTTGTTGATTGCTGAAACCCAATTAAATGTCGTTCAGTCATAAAAGAAAAGGCTATTTACACGTTTCAAGAACTTGCAAAAAACTCCAAGTACCCTTTTTTAAATCAAAAAATTATTTAACACAAATGGTTACATGCAGTTGAAATTACACAAATATGTGGGAATAATGTAGAATGATGTACACGATAAGCGTCGAGAGTAAAAAAACAATTCAAAGAAAAAATTAACTTGTGAAAGTTGAAAAATTAAGCCACTGATGGTGCGTTCACGATTGCATTTGATATATTTTGCCCTTTCATATTTGATGTTCAGTAAGATAAACCTACAAAGGTGCTCTATTTATGTAAACAGTAACTTTCTGGATTTCTACAACATTACTTTCAGTATACGTGAAACACGAAACACGTGTCTAGTATTTTTTTTATGTAAAAAATGTGTTTAAAATTTCATGACTGTGTCATGAAAAATCATAAAGTTTTATGTTACCTGGTTGTCGGCACAAATGCATGGTTACCGGGTCATCTCCGGGTCCGGTGACTGAGGGATTGTTTTAATCACGTACCCAGTTGTGTGCTGGCGGCTAGTGCCCGTTATGACCTGCCGTGACCTGAGTTATACTTGTGTCAGTGGTGTCCAACTTGTGACCATTTTAAAATATTTTTGGGAAAAATTCTAACATGGTGTAAAAAATAATTATTGGAATCGATTCAGTTACTGATTCTGAGCAAACTATTTTAAGGTTGCGCTTACTAAAAATAATGTTGTACGAGTATATAAGTCCCTGGATTTACATAGAAATAGAGACGATGGCATAGTAGTCTCACTAAATACTGAATTAAGAGAAGAAAATGATTTTTTATTAGGGGCTCTACATCGATTTATAATGAAATCGTGGATTCTTGATCATTTGATGATTGCAGTGATTTTTGAAGATAAAATTATGATTTTTATTTTTTTAAATTTATTATGATTAATTTTGTGCTTTTGTGTACAGTGTTGACTGGTCTACACTGTTCTTACACAAATCAATCAATATCGTAATAAACACATTTTTTATAAGAGTAACCATGGAGTTTCTTGCCGGTTCTTCTCCGGAACCGTGCACTAGCTTCTGACGTTTTATAAGTGCCCTTGTAGGCCTATGTGAAATAAAATATTTTGACTTTGACTTTGAATCGTCGACATGCTTACACGACACAAACTGCAATACTGAATTATTAAAAGAATATATACACAGGACATTGAATTTTATGGCTGGCAAAATTATTTATGTTGCATTCAATGTATGTTATTACGAATTATCTAATAATTAGCCTGGTGGTATTCTATTGTGTGTTTGTACATAATAGTCAGAGGAAGTAATAAATGATCGCGTTGTATTGTATAGGTGCCCGTTATTTAACATGTTTATTTTATTCAAAATCGGAGATCCTTTGAAAGTTTGAAAGTGGCGCCAGTTACTGAAAAGTTGAAAGGAAATCGTTTGTCTTGGTATGGTCATGTGAAAAGGAGGGACGAAACGCATGTTGCTAAAAAAGTTATAAGTTTACATGTGGATGGATGGAGAGGGAGAGGGAGGCCAAAGAAAAGATGGATGGATTGTGTGAGAAGTGATATGAAAGAAAAGGAAGTTAGTGATAGCGTGACGAGTGACAGGACAGAATGGAAGAAAAAAACGTGTTGCGCCGACCCCAAATAAAACGGGACAAGAGCAGGAAGATGATACTCAATACTCAATACTCAATTATTTATTGCATTCCACAATGTACATGCATAGGTGGTAGGTGAAAAATTAAGACACAATTGTGGACCCTGTTGGGCACAGCAAAAGACAATATTACATGGAGTGAAAAGAACTTATAGACTAACTTATTCTAAGTATAATTTGATAAAATCATTCATTACATTATATTAAACATAAATTCCAATAATTTAAGCATTCATTTCATTGTATTAAATTGTTCATTTCATCATTTTAGACATTCATTTCATTATATTAAAATCTTTATTATTTTTATTATATATTATTATCCGAGCTGTATACATTTGTCATTTAAATATTCACTTATGCTGTAATAGCATTTACTTAGTAATAATTTTTTTAATTTATTTACAAAAACAGCAGTCTTTTTTTCATTTCTTAATAGCTCAGGTAGTTTATTATAAATTTTTATCGACATTACTAGAGATGATGATGATGGAGATCCTTACTGAAGCTTCCCCAGAGACCTACCATAGAAAAAACCCGTTTAGAAAGATTGCTTTGTGATTTTGGTCGTCGATGGTATTGAAACAGTAAGAAAGATGTATCATAATTATCTTTTACTTTCACTATTCTGAATTTAAACAGACTTGTCGCCTTATACCAAACCGCGATTTAAATATATTCTGAATTTAAACAGTTGGCCATGTCGCCTTATTCCTAACCGTAATCTAAATATGTTCTGAATTTAAACAGTTGGACTGGTCACCTTATTCGAAACCGCTATCTAAATATAGTACAGTACCGGGATTATTACTAGATGGACCACCATGACTAAAGAATAGTTCCGTGATTATTACTAGGTGTTAAACAATGACTAAAGAAAATGTCATTAAAAAATTACGTTTATCACTAGCTTTTGAATTATGAAACTCCTAGTTTAACTATGGTATCAACTTCGATACTAATATGTAGGTATATTTATTATTTAAGATTAGTTTTGATTTTGTGTGCTATTCCATATAAAAGTGGATATTAATATGATTGATTTGACGGATCTGGAAAATTTGAACATTTAAATATTTCAAATACATGGATTTTGTATTATTTTGAAATACTAGCTTTTGCCCACGGCTTCACCCGCGTACATAATCCCAGGATAAAACGTATCCTATGTGTTATTCTGGGATATGGTCTACTCGTGTACCAAGTTTCATCGAGATCCGTTCAGTAGTTTTTGCGTGAAAGAGTAACAAACATCCATACATCCATCCATACATACAAACTTTCGCATCTATAATATTAGTAGGATTAGTAGGATAATTTTAATGATTGACACAAGGAAGACCCGTTGCTAGGCAACCACACATTGGACACCCTATTACCTACTCTTGTACGAAAACTAGTACTAAGGCCTTTTTTTGTGTTAAGAGGGTAGTTGTTTTATTTGATGTCCATCAGACTACTCCTCTAAATACAATCACGGTACTGGACTGGCTTTGTTTGCCAGGTACCATGAAGGCTGTGGGATTGGGAGCATATTGCAAGACTGGAGCTCTGATTTTAATAGAGGAGGATGCAGCAGATTGAGCAAAGGATGCTGCAGCGCTTTAAATAGCTTTGAATCATATGAAGAGAGATGAAACCAAACATCTAGAAAATGGAAAGACCTCTTCCAATTGTTCCATTTTTCGAGATAATTTTAGTGATGACCTGCAGTTTATTAAATACTAGTTATATATCCCTACTAAAACGTTTTGCAAGTTTTTTTTTGGGGTGGGAAATGCTCCAATGAGCTCCTACTCTGGGGTAGAACGAGAGAACGTGTCAAACTTTTATTGACTAAATCCTACCTGTTCCTTTCAGTTGCCTTATCCATTCTAAGGCCAGGGTTACTGTTTTAAGCGTTTCCGTGGGTTTAGCCGGCGTCGCGCGTCGGCCGTATTGGGACCCTTCAGTTGTGCAAACCCGTCATTGAGGAGTGCGTGGCGTGTTCACGCACCGTCGATTCGAGCTCGTTTCTTACCGGACGAGTAGACGACGAGCTATTCATTGCTCGTCATCCGCAAGCCCATAATTACTCGAGTATCTCTTTCGACGACGGCTGGAGCGTCAGAATGCCGGTTCCGTTACGCATTCAGCAATCTCTTTGATTTAAAGTAAAATATAGCCTGTGCCGTTTGCTTATGAATGCAAGCGGATAGCTTTACTGCAATTGCAATATAACTTCCATAAGAGTTTGCAAAAAAATTATAATTTGAAAATCACTCAAAACCAAAACGACAATTCACACACAAGATCGTCGTTCGCCAATAAGGTTCGAACTTGACACACAAATAGCGTTTTTACTCGTTTAGTTATAGGTTGTAAATTTTAATATATTAAAAAGGGTTATTACCTCATCAACATTACAAATTCAACCATATAAAAGAGCTTCTCTCACGAGCTCTGGTATATAAAGGTTAGGCGTTAAGTTTTGTTACAAGTTTCCTTTTTGCAATTTCAAAATGATGAAGTTCAGTGTTGTGTGCTTAGTTGTGGTCGCTGTACATTTATTAAATGTTGAGGTAAGCATTGTTCAAACTACACCCGCAGCTCCTGACCAGAGTTTACGAGGGAACACCAGGATGGTTTTAGTCAGTAAGAGTCTGTCAAACCCATACTTCAGGGTTGAAATCCATGAAGGTTGGGATCCATGAAAATTTACACTTTGAAACAAAAAAAAAAAATATTGTTGACAATAATAGTAGGTTGTGACTAGGGGGTAAAACAGTGTCTTTAAATTGCAGGCGGCGGCATGTTGAATTCCAGACAAAACTAAGGTTGCTAATTTCAATCCCGAACGCCAGTGAGGGATCCATATAATTAACTCCCGAGCACCGCGTCGGAGTTAATTTAGAAACCTGAGTGAAGTGAGGAATACAAGCCGCCCAAGACAAAGACAGCTTTATCCCCGTGTTGGATACTTTAATTTTTACACCATCTGTGAGATAATAAAAAAAAACAATTTATTATTTACAAATAAGTTGAGATTCGAGACGAAGAAAATTCACTACTCTAAGATTCTACGCAGGGAGAATCGCACCAGGCGGCGGTCGCTCTTGTGACACGCGGGGTTGCGATAGTCGTTGATAGGATCCAGGAGTTGGTACCCGAGGTGGCGCTGCACAAATCCGAGGCCATGTTTTTCCACGGCCCTCGGAATGCCCCGCCATCAGACTCCCAACTTACGGTAGGAGGAATTCGCATCGGCGTCGGGCCGACGGTGAAGTACCTGGGATTCGTTCTCGACAGCCGATGGAATTTCGGAGACCATTTCCGACGTTTGGCTCCCAAACTCAACCGGGCCGGGGCTGCGCTCAAGCGGCTCCTGCTCAACCTTGGGGGTAACCTTGGTAGAGCCTCCAGCAGGAGGCTCTACGCGGGTTCTAGCGGAAGCGACGCCCGGGTGCCGCCACTGTGCGGAACGCCCGGAGGACACTGTGGAGCACACAGTCGAGGTGTGCCCTGCTTGGGCGGAGCACCGCCGTGCCCTTGTGGGGGCGATCGGCGGCGGAGACCTCTCGCGCCGGGCCCTGGTTCAGGTCATGGTCCGGAGCGAGGAGGAGTGGCAGGCGGTCGCCTCCTTCTGCGAAGCAGTAATGCTAGCAAAGGAGGAGGCCGACCGTTTCAGACAACGGCGCCCTCGCCGCCGCCGCCGGGGTTCCAGCCCCCGTAGACGCGGGCTCGTAGACAGCGAGCCATAGCTAGCTCGCTGTCTGATCGTCCGGTAACTGTCCGGACCGAGCCAAGACGTCGACGGCGCGCACTGTTCCCGCGCGCCTCAAGAAGTGGTCAGCAACAGGAGGGGCCCAGCTGGGTCGAAGGCTACCGGGGTCGGGGTTATCCGAAAGGAAACTAGAGTTCCCTCTAGAGAGCCGTTCATTCTAGCCTTCATACCCCCCGGTATGAAGGCTAGAAGGAACGGCGCGGGGTTTTAAGTCAGTAAGAGTCTGACACTATCTTCCGCTCCACCCAAGAGCGGGTTTTGTCAAAGATGATTTTCCCCGTCGACAAAAAAAAACTCTAAGATTCTATAGTTACAATTTTCTATTACATTACTTTATTAGAAACTCGTTAAAAACCACGTTTTATTCTATTTGCTTTTTCTTGGTGTCCAGTTTGAATTTCGAATAAACTCGTTTGATGCATGCCCATTTTATAATGTTGACCACAGAGATATTGACGATTTTAGATGTTCCAAATTTAAATCTCTCTATTTCCTAGAGTTCGCCTATACTGCATTACTCCCTAGGGTTAGAATGACTTGCTTTAATTGATGGTCGAAAGACATATAAAAGGACATTATCGAGCAGGTGGTGTAAAAATAATATCATTACACATTTAATGTAAATAAAAAAACTGAGTGACCGTAACTCAAAACAACCTGAAAACAATTATTGTAGAGAATTTAATTTTTTATGGTTGATACTCGCACTTTTCTACCTTTGATAAATATCTCAATGCTACGAATAAGATACTGTAAATTAATTCTTGTTAACTGTTATTTTTGGTTTTTCTTTTTATAATTTTAGGGCCTGACAAAAGATGAAAAGAAAGCACTGTTCGAGATAGTAACACCTCTGGTTGCGACATGTACATCATACTGCAATCTGAGCGATGATGATATGAAGAAATATCAGCAAGGCGACGACGTGCCCCCCTGCATTAAGCAATGCATAATGACAGCATTTGGACTTGTAAGTACACATATCTTCTTCTTCTTCTTCTTCTTCCTGCCCTTATCCCATATTATTTGCGGTCGGCGCAACCAATACAGGGTGAATTTTACAAATGAGCGTGGATGGCCAAATTAGTAACTACGAGGAACACTTAGAGAAAAATACTCAACAGATACTTTGACTTTTTAGTTTCAATCAAAATTGAGTCCGAATTGAGTTGAATTTGATGAAAACTAAATCATACCATTGCGTCTCTGTGAATTTTTGAAAAATCATTATTCTAGGCCTTAAAACATACGCTGTATTCTACCATTTAATAGTATTGCTAATTAAGTTAATCAAAATGAAATTATCGTAACCACTATTTTTGAGTTATGTGTAATTGTGAGTCTTAGAAACATCATCAGATTATTTTAAAATTTTGGGAAGTACTTAATGGCATAAGTGAACTTATATGAATTATATTTTTTAGCTGGATGAAGATGGAAAATATGACAGAGCCGTTCTATACGAATCAATATCCCAATTCACAGATGATAAAGACAAAGCTCAAAAAATTGAAGAGAAAATTGATAGTTGCTTCAAAGGTAACATTATTTTAAATTAATTACAATTTTTAATACTGAACTTTTACAAGGTGTAAGGGATAGCCCTCCGCAAACTTTAAGGGCTTGCTCAGTAGACCAAACTGAACAACCTTCCACAAGCTTTTTTTCAGGAACGAAAAAAAAAATCTGCCTCGCCATACGAAATTATTTGGACAGTTTGTATGGAGAGGTCGACTTTTTTTTCGTTTAAGCCCTTAAAGTTTGCGGAGTGCTGTCTCTTACACCTAGTGTTAACATATTTTTTTGTTAATGTGATAAAATTAACAATTCGATTAGTGTAAGCACTCATAAGCTGGTTCATAATCAACATATAAATTAAACAAGTTTATTTTTAGAGTTTTTTGTAAATTAAACTGCAGGTTTAGAAGGATATGTACATATCTGTAAATTTAAAAATCGCACTTATATTATGAATGCGAAAGTTTAAGAATCATATATACTCACAGTTTGTGTTTATGTTTGTTAGTTCTTTACGCTGAAACAGCTGATCAGATTTCGATAAAACTTGGCGCATGGCGCGTAACATGACCATTTTCTGCAGTAGCACACAAAATAGTTTTTATCCCAGGTATTAACCCGTTGGTATTAAGCCATTAGGCTTGCTTACTAAATTAAAAGGGAAATATAGATTTTGGATGGTTACGTAATACTTGATATATATTATTTGTTATTAGCTAATGGCGATAATGATGGCGATGATGAAGAATCTATAATTAAGCGGGTGGATGTTATGCTCGGATGTTTGAAGAAATTTCACCTAGTAAGAATTTTTATAACTTAATATAGTTGGTCTGCTTGGATTTAACGTTGATCAGGGTGGAGACGTATGACCGATAGTTGTGGTGACACGATCAGTCTACGAAGCCTTGTCCAGCAGTGAACATGTTTCAGCTGAAACGATAAATCCTTCTCAGTCCAAAAAAACTGTTTAGTGGCAAGTCAAAAGATGATCTACCGACCATTTCCCTACTGTATTGGGTTCAGCTTCCGTTTTATTCGGATACAACAAATGTTAATGAAAATATAATTATGAGTATTATCTTAACCATATTTTTCTTTTTTCAGTAAAACTTACTGCAAGGGTTGAGTCTATCTGCAAGAATGGCTTCACTTTGGATTTCCTACTACTTTATCTTTTAAATAAATACTATAGTATTCTGAAGAAGTTTTATTCATTGTAAGATAGAATTAATTTAGTTTATTTTCAATGATGAAACGTATGTTTCAAAATTCAGAGAAAATAATAATAATACTTACACAAAGAGCGCGGACATCGCAAAAACCCATTTTGATGCTCTTCCTGCTCTGGTTAATAAACATTACCACACATCATGAGACACATACACATCATTTAGAGATTTTATAAAAAGTCATAAAAATTGCTCATAATGCTCAATGAAATCACGTATAAACAATAATCAGAATTTATACAAAATGTATGGAACATCGAAATAGGGTGTCAGGTTTACGTACCATATATGTCTATAATTTCACAGCTCCAAATGAATTGTCAGAAACCAACGAACAATTTATCCTAATTCGTTATACCAACGAATCAGATTGTATAGATTGCATTCTATTGTTCAAACTTAGGGCGAATTTCCGTTACGAAATCGAAGGTTAAGGTTTGTTAATATAGTTTCATTCAATATTTTAGCTGTATCATCGTGTATGTTCAATGTAGATAATATAAATAGGGAATTACAAATATACAGGTCAATAGTGTTCACGTTTGGACTCATTTCAGTGTTTCAATTTAATCTCTGAAAACAATTCTGAAGATCAGTTTATATTTGTTTTAGTATTTAGATATTGATTAAGTTTATTAATTTCTCTAGCTAAATTATATTTGACCCTATCTTTATCTGCATCCGTCTATATCTAAGAAACCACTAAACTGTTTCTGTTATTAACCTAATATTGCTGCTTAAAAAAGGTTTATACCGTGAGAAATCTCCGTTATTAAATTAGTTGTTATGAATCCCTCACTGGATTTAATGCGTATTGGTTATGTTATATTGTTTTATTTCTTAATAAAACAAGTTGCGGTAAGTTTAATTATATTTTTTGTTCTTTGAATGTTGTCATAGTTCTCAAAAGAAACAATTAACCCAAGAATTAACAGATATAGCTGTTAATTAACGGCAGGCGTTCGCTTCCTTTTGCGAAGCAGAAATGCCCTCAAAAATATAAATTGCAGCCGTCGAGACACCAACCCAGGGCCTCAAGTCTGCTCTTACAATAGTGTCAGAATGGTCTATCATCGATTTCATAATTGTTGATTTTGACAAGTTTTGGTTATCTACTAATATAATGGCGTCATTATGACTTTCCAATGGCCAATCACTGACACTCCATTGAAAGAAATCGCATAGAATGGTAATCTCGTACATAATGACAAATGAATATTTGACGTATGCGGTAATCTGCAAAAATTTTGAGGGCTCTTTTGATCAGGGACCTACCATTAGAATGTAATTGTGCATTTATTGCTTTTAATAAGCTCGATATTGTCTTTCTACCACAACTCAATTTTTTTTTACTCTAATACGAGACCATTGACCGATCAGTGATCGATCATTACGAATTGCAGATTACGAACTTTTAGCAAAATGACAATGTTGGAATGACGAATTTATAAAAATAGCAGACTTGTGCCCCTGGTTTCCAGCCACGAGTAACGAGTAGCTCGCCGTCTGGCCGTCCAGTAATAGTCTGCATCACTCCCCATTTGTCGACAGCGTGTAGTGTTCCACAAGAAAAACTGTAGGGACCCAGCAGGTCCAAAGCCTTCTGGGGCCATAGGTTTGGCTTCCAAAGGGCACCCGGGGCCTGGAACGCAAGGCAAAGAAGGAACATAGGTGTGTTATTATTCAGTAAAAATCTGAGTCGCCCCTAAAGAGGGAAAGTCATTGGATGATCCCACCGTAAAAAACTGTTAATTCTTGGAATGATTTTTTATTTTGAGTTATAATTTCTTTTACATAAAATGTTTGTATTTTAGGCAATGTCGGACGCTCAAAAGTCGGGAATTCAAAAAGAGCTAGTGACTGTAGGTCTACAGTGCATAAAAGATCATCCTTTGTCGTTGTCGGACATAAGGGCTTTTAAGAACAAAATGATTCCCAATGGAAATGATCCAAAATGCTTCGTGGCTTGTTTGTTCAAGAAAATTGGAGTGGTGAGTAAAAAACTGATAGTATTTTTATTATACACTAGCTTTTGCCCGCGCGGCTTCGCCCCGCTCTTCCCTACTGCACCCTACTATACTCAACTCTACCCAACTCTACCCTATTCTACCCTACTCTACCCTATTCTACCCTACTCTACCCTACCCTATTCTACCCTACTCTACACTACTCTACCCTACTCTACCCTACTCTACACTACTCTACCCTACTCTACCCTACTCTACCCTACTCTACCCTACTCTACACTACTCTACCCTACTCTACCTACCCTACTCTAAATTTTCTTTGCTATAAACCTCACGGAGCTCGAGACCTTTTCAACATTCGTTGGAAAGGTCTCGGGCTAAACCGTGCAAAACCGTGGAAATCGGTTCGTGCGTTCTGGAGTTATAGCGTCAGGAAGGAAACCCGACTTATTTTTATATAGTAGAAGATGCCAGGTAAACATGGGATAAACTTTAATAATTTTTTTACCTTTTCCTAATATCTCTGCGTCAGAAATCGAAAAACAAACAGTTACCTAACTGTTGTCATAACTGATGTCGCTTCGAGACAGCTTTATGTCTTCATTTCCGTTTTTGAAATTAAAAATATCAAAAAATGTAGGAGGGTCAATGACCGTTATTCCAAGTTTATGTGGCGCCTACCTTAGCAGTTACGGATAAAATAAAAATTATCTGTGAGAATTTTTCCGAAAAACTTCCAAAAATTTCTGTAGTTATTTTAAAAATAGGCCAGGAGTCGTTCAAAGTGTGCTTCGGGATTATTCGAAAAAATCAGCGTGGCTTAGAATGCAAAAGGCATTTGAAAGAGCACAGTTGGGTTTGTAGTCTGTAAAAGTCTCCCTTTCACTCGATCTAAAACGGGAGAAGTTATTTGACGATAGCTCACACTCAAAGAGGGGGCTAAGTTGGGCTGGTTAGCATAGGGTTATATGAGTAGCAGCATAATTCGTCTAATTTTGTGCCGATGCACCAATACCATACCACTTATAAGTAAGTTTGCCATCGACACACATTAGATGGCATTGCCATGGCTGAATACTGGGCCAGGCAAGGAATTTAACTGATCTTGCCATCGACGCGCTGAGAAGAAGACGAATAAACTTGGCGACTCCTCATAAAATGTCAGGAATCTAAGTTCTTCTGCGAAACTATATTTTTATATTGGATACGGATTAATAAATTATGTTCCAGATGGACAACATGGGAATGATATCGCCAGCCAAAGCAAAAGAGAATGCCAAGAAAGTGTTTAAAGGAAGTGATGAAAACCTAAAGAACGTTGATGGAATTATGGAGAAATGTTCTGCAGGTAATTGAGATTGCAAGATAGGCTGGTGACTAAGGGTCATATTTCACCGAGACACCACGGCGGCGGGCGCGAACAGCCACCGCTATCAACAAAATGTATACCGTTCTATAGAGAGTTACTCACCTGCTGTCTCTTTGGTTCCACAACCAATTTGATGGCGCGACGAGCTTGGTCGTGTAGTTCGCGCTACCAACAAAATATGTACAGCTCTATAGAGAGTTACTCACCTGGTGTGTTTAGTCGCGCCGCCATGTTTTCCTGGAGAAATTTAGCCCTAAGCGTTACGAAAAAATGGTCATTATTATCATGGCATTAGTACCTATCAAGTATCATTGCGTCAATTATCGATCATGAATTTATGAGATTGTCTGCCATTCAATGTCAAATACCTTTGTTATTATTATTTATAAATATTTAAACGAATGCATATTATAACATAAATACATATTTACTATAGATGTTAAAAATAAATTAACTGTTGGGAATATTTCCTAGATCAGAAGTTTTAATGAAATGAATAATTTTACATTTTTCTTTGTGTGTTTTGCAGTGAATCGCCAAAATACGAAAGATGGGGCAAAAGGTTGTGATAGAGCGAAGCTTGCGTTTGGATGTTTTACGGAAAACGCTCCAAAAGTAAGTTCAGACTTTATTGGAATCCAAAAACAAAAGATACCTACATTACGTACATTCCAAAAGGGTTTCATAAAAAATGACCCACAAAAAAGATGCTTTTCTACGGTCCGGACAAAGCATTTTGCCTCGTCGTTTATACAGTTTACATCGAAGAATTGGAACGATTTTTGCATTCCTGTCCAATTATAATTTAGGTGTCTTCAAGGTTATGGTGAATATGGACATGGACATGGATAATAAACTAGTTCGATTCACTATCAACGAATGCATCACTTTTTACCATCAAGTGGGATCGCAGTCAAGAACTAGTTTAATATCATACAAAAAAAGTGTTATTTGTAAAGCCATTTTAGAGAAACATATCTGGAAACGAGTCAGCACGTTGTCATGTTTTAATTTTTGCAGTCAGTTAAAAACTCAACAATCCCATTGTATTTTTACTTCCTTTTCCATAGTTCTTGTGATTAAAACTAATCTTTTTATTCTTGTTTTTAATTGTTTGGTTTTTACGTGTTTTTTTTTGCAGTACGGATTCGATTTCGATTTCTGACGAGTCATCATGACGAGAACCTTTGAACAAATCTGATGGAATATTTGATTAAATAGCAGTGATTATTTATTTTTAAGAATGTTGTGATTTTTTTTAATAAACGGTTAGAAACATAATCATGTATTTTTTTACAAAATTTTATTTAGTTTCACCTGTCCCGATGTTTGTCTGTAATCAAATCTTGCAAAATTATATGTGACCCACTTTCCGGTTACCGATTGAGCTGATATGTTTGCATGCATGTGTAAATCAGATGAGATTGTAAAATTATTATAACAAGGAGCTGATCTGATGATGGAACCGGAAGGTGGCTATAGGAACTTGGTAATTAAACGACACAACCCCATTGAGCTTGGGCTCGTATGATTCGTCTTGACGAGTATTTATTATATAGGTACCGAGCTATAAAAGCTTTTTATGTAACAAATGATTCCTTTTGTCGAGAAATTAAGGTTGAGAAATCTACTGTCTTTCTTTTTTTGAAGTTGAAATCATCAAATAACTCTTTCTTTCTGGGTGGAACTAGATTAAAGGGAGTGTCAGATTTTTATCCCGCCAGTATTACTTCGGTTGTCGTTTGTATTTTAGGGCAGAGTAAAAGCAGAGTGTAAATGTGGACTCTTTTGTATCTTGTGTCAGATACATGCTACCGATGAATATTTGATTTCTATAGAACCAATATGAAATCATCGACTCCCTGCGCATACGTACACTTGCTTCCACTTAACACATACTCAAGACGATCAAAAAGTGTTCGGTGTCGAACAATCATATAGCCCTAACAATTATTGTCCTCTTTCCTTTCTCTAGAGAGCACAATAACGTAGTGCCGACTTTATGTAGGCCTGCTTGAAATTGGAAAGCTTCGCTTTCTTTACAGAGTATGTTTGTATGAGTTAAGCTATTGCTAATTTGTTCTGCTGTAAAATTATACCGTAAAGATTTTGTTTATTTATGGATATTGCCAAATAGCCAGTATGAGAATGTATTATAGTAAAAAAACGTGACCTACTCTTTTGAACAACTTTTCTCGCTCTGAGTGGAGAGAGAGACTGTTAGACTTTTACTAAATAAAAACTGTCCGAATTCCTTTTGTAGTGACACATTTGATCAATCCCGCAACCCTGGCAAAGTCTATCGTGTCTTAGAAGCAGTAATTAATTATCGAGGTTCGTGCGCAATGCCTCTAAATAAATACGCCAACTTACATATATTATAGGTATGCTACAATAATGTAATGCTGACCATACACGTTAGGGTTTTCACGATGGTATTAGCTGTTTATGCATAACTGAAAGGCAAATAGGAAAAGAAGTCAATAATGTAACGTCTATTTGATTAACAGAAATTAGAAAACCAGCTCAAGAAAAGATTGTAATAGGCTTGCCTTATAATAAGTAAAAACATTAGAAATATATAGATACAGTAAGAACAAAAGATAAATAAAAATGAAGTGAAAACATTTTTTTCCCCAAAAATGCTAAGGTAATATAAATTTACAGAATGGGAGGATCCATTATGAGTAAACGGTGATTATAGAGAGATAAAGTATGAAGTGTAAAAGTATGAGAGGAATAATTGTGAGAACTGGTATGAAAAGGTATGGTCTCAAAAAAGTCTCCAATGATAAATGATCTTTATTTTGTAAACAGGTTTTCATAAAACACTTTTACACGTCAATATTGTTGTCAGTCATTTTTAACGAGGTGAGGCAGGTGTTTACCCTGCCTCACCTCGTTAAAAATGCTGACTACCCTGAGAAGAAACACCGAAGCAAACTCAGGGGTCAAAGTCTCTTTTAAAGTCCATACAGTACAGAACATGTAATGGTCAAATCATATGAGAACCATGCAGATTAGTGTCTCAGATGGTCTTTTGAGGAAAGAACCACACAGATTTGAGTGGACCTGTCCAGTCAGTGTAAGTATTTGTCAGTATTCGTGTAGCTCAAACTTAGGACGGCGAATGAGGTTGGAGGTAGCTAGAATTAAACAAAAAAGAACCGACAAGCAAGCGTGTATGTGATAAATCTATAGAATGAAACTTGGTTATACATGAACGGATAAAACTATCATGCAAGCCCTATCGTGTAAGCCTCCATAATGCATAACGTTGTTATTGAAATAATAAAAAAAATAAAAAAATATGATGGTTATGGCAGTTGCTATCTGAATCATGGTGACTCAGCAAGTAATAAAATAGCTCATCCACAAGATAAAAATCTGGATATATAACAAATTATCAATAGGTAGAAGATAATATAACTCGTTTTTGAGCACCTAGTATTTTACTTCCAGCTTTTATTTGTACTTATGATTAGCCATTACGTTAGTTTATAAGGTTTTAATAGTTGATAGACTATTCTTTAAACTATGTATACTTTTAGACAACAAATTAAAAACAAATTTATTTAAAGAGTTTGAAAAGAAACAAATTTTAATGATTATGAATAATAATTTATTATACAAACAAAAGTAATCTTACAATAATTCCGCAATCCGTAGTATCACTAAACACAGTGTCGAAAAAAATAATTAAAATACAGAGCCATGTATTGTATGTGCATTACACTAATTAATTAATCCAGTAAACAGGAACCACTTTCCAGTAAATATAGGCTACTGTCCATTCTTCTTTTAAAAGTCAAAGTCGAACCCGAGCTATAAAAGAAAAAAAAATTGTGTTTTTAATATCGTGCGGATTTCATCAAGAAAATTTCATACTGCAAAAATCGCGTCCCACGTGCGTATTCCACCCATTGCAATAATATGCAACGAACATTTGCGAGTTTACGCGAGCGGAACAATCCCGCATGCGTGATCAAAACCGCACGATATTAAAAACACCCTAAAATAACAGTTTAACATAACTCGAAAAACTGCTAATATTAATCCTCCGCTACGAGGGACAACAGAGGTAGACAGCAGCAATGAGAATCTAAGCAAATCTAGTCCTACTACTACTCCATAATCATGCTTAAACTGCTGAAGGTATTTTCCATGAAACTTAGCACGTCCTAGAATCATTGATATTCACGCGGGCTGAAGCTATTATTATTTAGGCTGAAATATATAGCTGCATATTTTGTCATTTGCCTTTTCTGTTCCATTCCTAGGCAAAGGCCTCGTTTTCTTTTTTTATCTACGGTGGACCCACGGTTTTCTGTTGCCAATTTTGGCAAAATCTGTCTAGTTCTAGAGTTAATTGTTCAGAATGTAGTACGCACCTTTTCATAATTCTTGATGAAGCAATCATACGCCAGCTTGGCTCGGTCGCAACCTTTTTCTCCATCAGCAACTGTTTCTTCATTCACTGTTAAAATAGTAAATTCAAATATATATTTAAAAAATACGTATTCAATGTTTTTTGTTCTGTCAGCCTACCGGGATATACTAGTCAAATCCAACTGAATACATGAATCTTCAGTAAGTAAATTTCTTTTTAAATTCTTTAGAATTAGTAATTCGTTTTATTTTTTAGGTGAATATTATAAAATTTCATCGTACCTTTGGCACAGGTAGTAAGGAATGCTTCAATGTTTTTCAAATCTTCTTCATCCTCGAATACTTTTTTAGCATTTTCTAAAGCTTCTACGTGTGACCATGTCCCTTTGTCGTCAAACTGTAAAGGGAAGTAAACAATTAAGAAACTGACAAAAGAAATATCTGAAAACAAAATCTCTAAAATTAAGTAAGCGACATTATTAATTACATTTTATGATCAAAACGGCATAATGTTTCACATTTCACATTTCTCCAACGCTTCCTATCAAAAAATCTTCGCATGATAACTAATATGCCACGATGTATATAACGAATAAGAGAATTCACCGTGAAAAAAAACTACTAACTAAAAACAGTTAAAAATGAAGTAGTTGACTCTCTCAAAACTTACAAAAAGTCTATGCTAATGCATCTACCGCCTGGCGAATAATTTGATGGATAATCTCTCACAACATTTCAAAGATTAAAGAGAAGAGCACCACAGGATATTATATCGACATAAAATGCCATAATAAATAACTGTATGGGCACATCAATGGATATTGCTCCGTGCACGCGTTTGCGCGTGCTACTTAATTTCTAGTTCAATGTCGAATCAACAGATTGCAGGATTAAGAGAAGATAAAAAAATTGTATCGACTTGTACAAAACATTTCTATATTATTGAGCTAGAGAAATGAGAATCTGAATATTCATCAGAATTTAAAAACAATAAAAATAAAAAATATGTTGCGATGACATGAGCTACGACTCTGATTTGCGAGAGGCAATGCTTTGACCACTTTTTTATCATTCCAAGTTTTTGCAATGAATTCTGCAGCTACAAAATACTTACCAGTCCAAGTTTGTTAAAGATGCAAGCCGAGAAGCAACCAGCGTTTTCACCTTCAGGGAACACTCTACTTTTGAAAGAAGCGAGGTCATCAACTGAGAGCGGGTGCTCTTTAATACATTCTGCGCCCACTGTTAGGAGTTTGCTTTGTATTTGGCTTTTTTGCTCATCACTGATGGCCTGAAAGAATACATTAGAAAACCATTTAAAGTATTATGAAATTTATTATTTAATTAACGCTTAAATAATAAGCTAGCCTTTGGCTTAATGTTTTCTTCATGAATTAAATAAATTATAGTTATTATACTACGTGAAAAATAGGAAAAGAAATCTAGGTATCCTGCTGACAAAAAAAAAAACGAATATCTAAAATTATATAAATGAAAAGCCGACATACAAGAAAGAGCGACAAGTTATAGAAAATACCTTTGTCTAGAAATGAGACAATGCCTGCAGGTCAAATAAAAAAGAACACAAGGAAAACTTACCAAAGCATTTCCCAAGAAAACTGTTAAAACAACAAAATACACAATACCAGACTTAAACATTTTGATTATTTTAAGAGATAAATTCTCAATCAAACTTTTAACACAAATGTGGTGAATTTAGCAATGTTAGGTGGATTTATACTAAAACAAAGGAATTTTACCAAAACCAATATCCTGTGTGGCAGACAGGCCATCGATACGGAGACAAATCGATTCTTCCTTTATTACAAGATGACAATACAAGTACAAACAATGACGAAGTATCCGTTTGATGATGACATGAGACAAATGATACGCCAAATCTTTTGTTTGAAGCCGACTTTGATAGGCTTGAAATCGTAAATCGAATCTTAGGACCAGTGTCTGAGATCGAATATAGGTCATTGGAAAGTTATAGTGTTTAGCAATTTTTAATATCACGAAAGTATTTGCTCGTATTTGCACGGTATTAGCTACTTTTCGAGTAAGAGCCTTCGATGAAATGTTTAACCATTCTGATGTATAATATTTAGACTGGTAAATTGTCTTTATTTACTACTCTCTATTTAACTTTACTACAAGAATGATGATCACAGAAAAAGGCATGTTGTGGTGTCGTAATCATAGCTATATAGATAAGCCAACATTTGATTTTCTAGTAATTTCTAAGGGAATAGCAGCCGCATGCAGTAGCAGAGCGTGACGGGAATCTCATGAATTTATATGGGTTAACACTTGGCTCGTGGAGCGTAACGAAATGCGCAAGTAATCCATCGCCCTGGCTAAATGAATTGCAGAACATAGTGTGGAACATTATAAGACTGACAATGTTATACTATAAGAAAAAAGGATAAGTGATAGGGAGTGATGATTCCATATGATAATGTTTAGTACTTTATCACCATCACTTCAGATATCAGACATCTCCATCTCACTATGTCGCCTAGTTCCATGTTTTTTGTTTGAATTAGATTCCATACTTTACCTATCGACCTGGTCCTGGTAATATCTATCGTATTTCTACCATGTAGATCACTATCATCTGGAACTATCAGATTTTTCAGGAACATTTGTTCAGGCGTCGTATTGAGAGACTTTTTCATATGTCAGACTGAGTTGAATAACAATTGCTTTACATTCATAAAATGTAGTTATGCGATATTAAAATTTATTACATTTAGCTATGTAATTATTTTATGAATCATGATCACACCCAATCACACCTAAGATCGGAAAATCAACTTAACTATAAACTGAACCTACTAAGCATAACACAGTGCATTGCTAATAAGTATGATTTCTGTACTTTGGACTTAGTAACATTGCAATTATGATAGATCCATTGTTTTTTTTTATTTTTATTAAAACCATTTTGCAACTGCTACACTCAGAGATATCTGTTAAAAGAACCATTCATCGTTAATTTTAATTAACCAATTATGCTACAAGAACAAATGAATATGTGACCACATTTGGGACACGTAGACCATAGTCAAATCTGGGTCAGTCATGGTACTTTTATACTTGTAGTATGTTCTCGTAAAATATTCGACAATCAAGCGGGCGACGTCGTTTGCAAATGCTAGTTCGTTGTATTTTGAGTGATCGAGGCCCAATAACTATGCTGGTTAGTAAGGTATTAAATAGACAGTTATTTTTTATTATTATTATTATTATGTTTTTGAATGCGACAAGTTCCTTAATCTTTTTTTCTGTAGTATGGTAATTATCGTCAAGTCCATTGAAAAGCAAGTGGTACACAAACGGTAATCAGTTTTGACTAACGATGAGGAGGTCAAAAGCCCAAATGTTTGTATTGTTATTCGTAGCTAGGAAGTAGAAAATCAAAATCCAAAAAGAAACTAACATAATGTTAGTTAGGTTTATTAGCAAGGTATAGCATTAATTAACAAACAGTTAAAAAAGGCTGCAAAATAAAAGAGCACTATTTAAAAAAAAAAATTTGGTTTAGATACAATACATTTTATTCTTGAATTTTATAATTATTTTTAAGTAGATGCGAATATTAATTTATCTCGGAGATTTGGGATTTTAACCCTTAGGGAGGCGTTTGAGGGCCGAAACCATAACTTTGAGGCCTCTTAGACACTTTTAGTGGAACGTGGTATAAAACGACGAATATCCTTGTACCCTCTATACAAAGTGTCGATGTCGCCAAGAAAAAAACAGGTTGGTGGAAAACTATTGCAATTTCTTGAGTCATAATTCAGTAGGTAGATTGAAGGAAGGAAACTTACCAATAAGTATTTCGTGGTAGTTTCTGTCTAAAGTTTTCTTGATATCGAGGGAGACGGTAAAAGCATTTATTCAGAGAAATAGTGTGAACGCTTAAAACTAAAAAATGAATGGTATAAATGATAAATTCTAAAACTGACACAAGGGACAGAAAAGTTGAAAGTTTCTTATTTTGGACAATGGACATACCTATATAATTCATATGACGAAGAGGGATGAAACGCACATGAACAAAAGATATATGAAGATATGTGTGAATGGATGAAGAAGTGGAGAAAAACCTGAGATAAGATGTATGGATTTAAGAAATATGATACAAAAAAATGATGGCAAGGCAGTTAATAGAAAACTAGTTGTTCCGACACAGCAAATCGCCAATATCTACTCGATAACGTTAGTATTTGGAATAAGTATTATATAATTGACAAAATAAAAGGAAAAACATAAATGAAAACCTAAATTTTATTGTACAGCTGGATTTACAACTGTCAGCTACGAGCAGTATTGAAAATTCAACATGAGTGTAAAATTAGTGAGCTGGTTGCCAACTGACTAATACAAATTAGTTTGATGGCTTGTTTGCAAATTGTAGCCAATAAAAATGATTAGTTCACGGTATGCTGATCATAAGAGATAACCGCTCTTATCTAATCAAAGTTTTTGGTTCGGGCTCTAGAATGGACTTTGCTATGTTCTAGTGGGTAAAATCAGATTTTTCTGAGAATTTGGAAATTCCTACTACAATTTATGCTGTTAATAATTTTCTTATAATATCAAGATCGGACTTTGAAATGATCTGGTGTGTAATTATAAAAATGGGCGTTCTTTGAACAACTTATTCCTGTTGTGTAGCACTTTTATTGCATTTTGGTAGCGATAAAACTTACCGAATGGCCACCAAATGACTATAGAAGTATAGAGTTCATGCATTTATTACCAAGGTAATGTTATGCAGGATTTGTCCACAGCATAATGCTGTAGCAGTGGTGGCCGGGTGGTAATGGCCCCGACTTACGAGTTGTAGGTCTCGGGTTCGAACCCAGCTAAGCGCATTACTTTGTGTGATTTATTTCATCACCACTGCTCTCAAAACGGTGAAGGAAAACATCGTGAGGAAACCGGCATATCCTAGAACCAAAAATTTTAAACCAGTGCGGGTTGGTGAATGTCACATACCTATTCCCTCTCCTAGAGAGGAGGCCTGAGTCCCAGCAGTGGGAACATTAAAAAAGCTGATGATGATGATGATAATGTTGTATATAAATGCTGCGTGTGCAACTTCAGGTTCTACTGGACCGGTCAATATGGCAACCCTTGGTCTAGCCAACAGTGGACGCCTTTCAGCAGCCACTGCAGGCAACAATAGTGGAAGTGTGTATCTACACACCGCTCTTTTCTCGTGACAATTTCAAGTGCATATTCTAATCTAATCCAGGTCCTACCAACAGTAAAAATACTGTAAACCAATGTACTACTTAAAACTTAAGGTAGTCTGACCAAATCTTGCCAAAAAGTCTGTTTAGCTGCGAAAAACCAGAAAAACTTTACAGTGGCAGAGGCTTTGCAGATGTAAATGAACAAAGAGGTATTTTTTGCTACGTTTCCTGCCGCTGTAGCATTGATCGTAGCCGCAATGCGATTTAATGATAATTACTTCGTGTCAAATTAACTAACATAACCACTGAGGCTTTATATAAATAGGCGTTGTTACAATCAAAGCCATACATAGTTTAAACTTCGAAGGATTAGGAGTAAAGCTGACTAGTACAACATGTCTAAGTTCACCTGTTTGGTTTTATGCATAGTGGCTGCTAGCATTAGCAAGGGTTATGTAAGTAATTTGTCAAGGATTTATAAATTAATTTTTGTTTCAAGTGTTACGTCGACAATTATTACATTTTGATAATTAAAAGATTTGAGGGAGCTGATGACAGGTCATAAGAACTGTATTTTAATAATACCCGTAATAGGACCAATTTGAAAGTAATATAAAAGGTTTTTCTTTTTTTAATTTACCGAAAAAGTTCTAAATTCTGAGGTAACAAACATAAAAATTATGCAACCGATCTCGTTCTCTTCACTTTTATGGTGTATTTACAGTTTTATTACAAAAACTATACTTCCTTTCATAAAACAATAAAATTGTTATTATTGTATTATTCAAGGCCAGTGAAGAAGACAAAACAGCCTTCCGTGAAGCCATTAAGCCCATCATAGACGAATGCTCAAAGGAGCATGGAGTCAGCAATGAGGAAATCCAATCTGCCAAAACTGCTGGCAGTGCTGAGAGTATCAAGCCTTGCTTCCTCGGCTGCGTCTTCAAGAAAACTGAAGTTGTAAGTACCATTCCTTGATGGGTTACTGTCGTTCTGAAGACACTAAAGAAATCTTTACTTTAGACTTGAGAGAGTGTCTCGCGCGTGAGTTTATTGTGGTTCTTTTAGTAAGCCTCTGAACAGGACATGATTTATAAGCTGGGGTGCCTTAAGTGTCCATAGTGGAGAATGTTTGAAGATAATATCAGTGACTGTTACTAACTAAAATCTCAAAATAGTATAAATTAAAATCGTCACTCTCTATTTCTCCGCTGCTCTTTTTAAGCTAAGGTTCGTTCACAAACATCTAAATATGCAAATTTACTGGGAACGGAAATCTGTAAGCCATGATATATTTGATCCATTTGATAATCGACCACTACACCAAGAGTGAGTGCTGTTGAACTTTCACCTAATTAGTGCATTTTTCAAACGGTTTTCACAAGTAGAGTGAACAATAATGGAAGCATTGCTTAAAAATTAAACATTGGCATCGTCTCGAAAAGTAGAACGAGATGTATGATTAAATAAATTAAAAGCTAGTTTCAACTGAGTTACTTAGTAGCAGTGAAAATAAGTGTACCTATTGTATAGTATAGCTAAGACGCTAGATACATAATTCGCCTCATCATGAAAATATAAGAGTTTCTTAGGGTGGTGTAAAATCCTAAATGCGAGGAATTATACAACTGTCACTTCTATTTATACGTCTAAGAAATATTATCAATCATAAACATGACACTTAAACTGCATTGTGATAATCGATTGTTGTGTTAGAATAAATTATTGAGCTAGGTCGCGTGTGATGTGGTCACACCTAACAGTAGCTGTCTCATTTGCCTCGCGGTTGCGGTCACATAATCGTCGATTAGAATCTTAAGTCGGACGATGTATTATTGGATTTTATCATTAGTTACTTATTTTTGAGCAGCAGCTCTAAGTATAAAGGCTAAATTGGCTCTATGGTGAAAGCCTTTTTTAAAATTGTTGGTTGAAGAAATCTATATACAACGTGTAACGTTAAATGCGCAAGGCCTGAAATTAGTTCGATCAGAATAACGAGCAGAATCAATTAAACCACTTTTTAATATAGGTTACATTTTTCAAAAAAATCATCATTAAAAACGTCGACCTGTCTATTTATGAAAAGATCAAGCCATCACGTGCGCAAACCCGCCCAAATAGGTAAACAAACACAAATAGTTGTAGTCCAATCAAATTTTCTCATATACGAGATGCAGCTATGAATTTTAAACAAACTAAAAATGCATTTTTTTTATGTTTTTTTTTTGTCACATACATAGGTCAATTGAATTCAAAATCATTTGGGGTGTTTGAGGTTTTGCGCATTTAATGTTACAGGTTGTATACATATAAAAGAAGAAACTGGCTGACACTTACATATCAATGCACAGTTGAAAGTATACTAGGACTAGGAACACGAAATTCTGCACAAGGCTTCCTTTTATAGAAAGGATTTTTTAAACTTCATCCCCTAAGGGAATGAAACGGGGGTCCAAAATTTGTTTGGAAAAACCTACTTTCACGCCAGCGAAGCCCCTGGCAGAAGCAAGTTATAAATAAAAAGAGATTTAAAATTATTATACAAATAAAGATGAGTTTTAGTCAGTAAAAGTATGACTCGGGTCTGTCAATCCACCCTAGAGTGGGAGGACTAATTTGATAATTTCATACCTCAAAAAGAATCGACAGAATGTTTGTACCTCTATGTCACTTAGTGTAGATTGGTCGATCATCCAATTTCTTTGTTTTGTGTTCGTGTTTATTGTGTTGTTCTATGATCATAGCTTTTAGCTTTTGTTTTTGCATACATTTAGTTATATTCTGTAAATATTAAATAATTTTTCATACTCCTTAGTAATGCTGTCTTTAGTTACCTTATTTACAATGGGTTCTAATCTAATATCTTTCCAATTGTGATGGTTTACCATGCCAATAGACTACGCGTGTGAAAGAATAGAAAGCTGACTTGTGTTTACACATTTATGAACTACTAGCTTTTGCCCGCGGCTTCACCCGCGTACATAATCTCAGGATAAAAAGTATCCTATGTGCTATTCTGGGATATGGTCTACTCGTGTACCAAGTTTCATCGAGATCCGTTTAGTAGTTTTTGCGTGAAAGAGTAATTAACATCCATACATCCATCCATACATCCATCCATACATCCATCCATACATCCATCCATCCATACATCCATCCATACATAGAAACTTTCGCAATTATAATATTAGTAGGAAGTAGGATATCTTCTGCATTGCCACTTAGACTTCACTAGTAATGGGACAGATGATTGATGGGGATGAAAGGTTTAGGAATGGCAACCACGTACCAGAAGACGAAGCATTGGAAGTCCTCCCACAAGGACCGATGGCCTAGTGAGGGTTGCGGGAATCCGACGGATGCGAGACGCATAGGACCGGTCGTCATGGCCACGCCTTGGGGAGGCCTATGTCCAATAGTGGACGTCTTTCAGCTAAAATGGTGAAGATTATGATGAGGGTTAGCTAATATTTTGGTAATATTAGTTTCGGAATTTATTAAAACAAAGTTGTTCAATAAGAAAACAGTACAAAGGCACACTATACATTCAGTCAAAAAAGTATCGGGAATGGATGATTTGTTTATGGTTCCAAATTCAAATTTTGTTTTTTTTTGTAGTTGTTAGATTGGCACAACTGTTTTCCATTTTGGCGCGGAGTTTGAGTTGCATCTGTTATTTATATTAAATACAGTGCTGGTTTTAGTAATATCATATATAGTGTGTATTGCGAATTTCATAATGGACAAAAATATCGAACAAAGAGTTTGTCTTAAATTTTGCATCGCCAATGGAATTTCGTGTTCGGAGTCACTGAAAATGTTACAGAAGGCTTACGGTGAATCGACTTTATCAAAAACTCGTGCTTATGAGTGGTTCAAAGCGTTCCTAAGCGGTCGAGATGTGATGGAAGATTTGCCTCGCTCTGGTAGGCCGTCAACGTCTGCAACTGAAGTTAACATCGCAAAAGTGAAGGAAATAGTGACTGAAAATCCCCATTCAACTCTGAGAGTGTTAGCCGCCGAACTTTCTGTATCTCACGAGTCGATCCGTACCATTTTAACTAATCATTTGGGTATGAAACATGTTCCTGCTCGGCTAGTCCCAAAAGATCTGAATTTTCTCCAAAAACTCAATCGCATGAAAGTCGCTGAGGACATGCTAGAACGGGTCAGTTCGGACCCAACATTCATGAAACGCATTGTTACTGGTGACGAGACGTGGGTTTACGAGTTTGACATGCAAACTAGTCAACAAGCTTCGGAGTGGCGCCTTCCAACTGATCCGAAACCGAAAAAACCAGGCCAAAGTCGATCAAAAGTCAAAGTCATGTTGACTGTTTTCTTTGACTATCGCGGTGTTGTGCACTCTGAATTCTTACCGGAAGGTCTAACGGTAAATAAAGAATATTATTTGAGCGTTATGCGGCGTTTAAGAGAGCAAATTCGACGAAAAAGGCCAGACTTGTGGAAAGAAAATTCTTGGATTTTGCACCACGACAATGCGCCTTCGCACAAGGCTATCATTGTGAACGAATTTTTGACCAAACACTCAACAAATACCATCCAGCAACCACCATATTCACCAGATATGGCTCCTGCTGACTTTTTTCTTTTTCCTAAACTCAAATTACCACTTCGTGGCACCCGTTTTCAATCGATAGAAGACATAAAGGAGAATTCGCGGCGAGAACTGAACTCAATTCAGGAAGCAGCGTTTAAAAAATGTTTTGATGAATGGATTATTCGTTGGCGCAAGTGTATCGTTTCTAAAGGAACATACTTTGAAGGTGATAAAATAAATTTGGATGAATAACAGACATTTTGTGTATTATTGATCTTTTCCCGGTACTTTCTTGACAGAGTAGTATGCTTAAGCAAGTTTATTATTTGTCGCATTGTGAATGTAGTACAACTTTTCCACTGGGTAATATCGAAGGTACCAACGAATTTCAATCGTTATTGTTTTATCATTACAGTTCAATGCCAAGGGAGAATACGATGCTGACAAGGCTTTGACCCAACTGAAGCAGTTCGTGCCTGATGAAACTAAATTCGCTAAATACGTCGAAATTGCAAAGACATGCGAATCAGGTATAAAACTTGAACACTAGGAATTATTATAACAATTGACTGGCCTGTTGGTCTAGTAGTTAGTGGTCCTGGCTGCTATGCCGGAGGTCGTGGGTTCGATTCCCACATAGAACAAATCGATGCCTCCCACGTAAGTTGTTGTAACCTACAAAATGGCGATTTTGGGTTATTCACTCAAAAGTGTCTAATTTAATGTAATCTAATTACTAAAATTAAAAAAGTCCAAAAAGTCCTACCATTATAGAAACTATACTCTAGTATGCGAGTTCATAAAGATTCATTGAAAAATGTGGTTAATACCGCAAAAAGTATCTTTGAAATGTTCTTCAGTACAATTGCAGTTTTGGGGTTGCAATAACTTACGTGGGAGGCATCGAAATCTTTGTGTGATGAGCATGATCATTTGTTCTGTATCTATATGTACATATATATATGTATTAAGAAATATATACGTATATTTATCACCTGTCTAGTACTCATTCTCATAACACAAGGTCTGCTTAGCTTGAGACTGGCATTGTGTGGAAGTTGTGGTATATTATTACCTAACATTCTATGAACTTCCCATGAAAAAAAAATCTATCTCAGATGTCGAGAATGAAAAGTCAGAAAATACACCTTTACCATTTTATGAAACTCCATTAATATATGTATATTTTTTTATGATATCAGTAAATGAAGAGACCGTGAGCGACGGAGAAGCCGGATGCGAGAGGGGTGCGAAGTTGACAGCTTGCTTTTTGAAAAACAGGGCAGATGTAATATATTTTTTTTTACTTTTTAATGAACAATTCGGTGTAGCCATTTTGTAGATATGTTTAGTCTTAGCGCAGCCCACAAAACATGTCTACAAGCTACATAACTACTAAGGGTTGATTATAGCTCCCCGAAAAAAATTATGAAGATGAAAGATGGTATTTGGTGTGCATATGTGTGTGTTTGTTACTCCATCTTGCTGAAATTGCTGAAGAGATGTAGAAGATTTTTTTTTAGCAAAACTCTAACGAAAAAGTCAAATGTTGATAATGTTGTGCATAAATCTATTATGAACATTTTTTTTTTTTCAAATCTATTGACTTAGTTGTTACTGAGGAGCAGGCTCTAGAAAGTCACTGTTTTATAGCACTGCTCGGAAGTCTTAATTAAATAGTGTATATTAGTAACAAAACAGTGAATTTTTTAATTATTATTTTCAGATCGTCTTCTAAACAATCTTGAGGAGGCAAGTGACATACAGTGATATAAGATGATACAAGTTATGTTTTGTTATGAATTTTAGTAAACGAATTTTACTTTTATAAACTTCTTTTGTTTTAATTTATTCCTAGAAATAAGTAAGCTGACCCGGCGAACATCGCACCGCCTACTCGTAACATTCAATGAATGTAGTATATCTTTCGATATAGCCAAACGGTTGCGATGAAATAATAGTTTAATCATATTAGGTATCATCATCATCATCTACCCTAATAAAGAGGAAAAGTTTGGGTCAAAATTGTTGAACTGAGTGGGACTGATGCACGCGTTAGGCTCGTGAACGGGCGTCGTTGCATGAGACTGGTCATCTCTTAGCTGCCAGCGGCTTATTTTAATTTATATTTTTTAACAACTCTTTCTTTTTTCATTTTTTATTGACATTGTACTCGCATAGTAATAGATAATAAGCCGTAAATGTGTGTAATAATATACATATATCTCTCTTTTCTTCTTCCTTCTCTATTCCCATTATTTGAGGTCGAGTCTCCTCACTTTCCTTCGCCAAGTGTCTTGGGTTATCAAGAATTAAAAATTCTTTGTTTTGAAAGTAAAATCAAAAACATTAGTTGGGCTCGGCTGCGTACTGTACAGGGCGAATTTGTGTTGAAACTAGCGTAGGTGTTCGAATTTGACGAAATCTAGATCTAAAATAGGTACTGTAGTAAAAAAAAAAACGATGTTCCGGGTTAGAAACGGAACAGGTAGATTTTGAAAAAAACATAACACTACGCTAGATCCCTAATTACGATAAAAATATCTGAAGTAAAAAATAAATTGCGCATCATTTCTATATATACACAATCAAGGTCTGAATCAAGGACATGAAATAAATACGAGAGGCTAGGTGGAAATATTTCATTATGTGTTCTAAAAACACTTAGATAAAAAATATAACCAGGCACTTAAACTACATATCAAACTGCCTAGCCTGAATGTATTTATTTATTAAAACTTCATGCAACACAAAGGTACAAAGACGGACTTAATGCCTTAAGCTTCTCTACCAGTCAACCAGCTCAGCTCAGCTGCGTGGGCACGATTGTGCGAACGGCCTGGAAGACACGGCTGCTGTTCTCCTCATTCATCGCTTCTTCGTTTGTGGCGAAGTCATCAACAGCCTCGGATACGGATACCACGGTCTGTCATGCAGCCGAACGCGACACGTGAATATTAACCACATTATCAGACGCGCCCTTGCTACCGTCGGCGTTTCAGCTGTATTGGAACTCCATGGCTTGGTATGTGACGATGGCAAGAGATCAGACTGCATGTCGTGGAATGATGTGACTACTATAGAAGATGGGTATGCCTTTTAGTATGGAACGCTACTTGTATCTTCCTGGCTCGCTGTGTTGTCCTGGTGCTGATGCTACGGCTGCGGAGAATCTCAAGCGGTGGAAATATAAAAACCTTATAGGAGGTTATATTTTCAAACCGTTGGGGTTGCAACTTTCGGATCGTGGAGTCCAAGTGCTCACAATACAACTTGTACGACCCTCCATGGGTTTAAAACGATCAAAATTTAGCGTCTATCGTCTCTATCTGGATAAATATAGCGTATCTGTCGAAACGTTTGGTTGACACTTCGAGTGAACCTAGGGCTCGCTTTTAACTCGGAAAGACGATAAGCATCGTCATACAGCGTTGCTATGCCGCCAGCCTTGTGGGCACATTACCAGTCGACAGCGACGTGTAAGAGTTTTTTAGTTTGTTTTTTAGTTGTAATTAATGTGGGAGTTTTTTTTTATTTTACTGTAATTATAGTTGGTTAAGTAATTTTTTATGTAAAAATTACTCGTGTAAATAAACTGACATCAGGCATCGTTAGTTCTTAGGAGATTATTCACAGGTTCAGTCGTCAAAATCTAAGGTCAAATTTTCATATAAAAATAAGTGCCGAGATTTATTTCACATCACAAACATTTGAAGCTTGTAAGGATCAAGAGTATTAGGACACAGGAACTAAAGAGCATCATGTCCAAGTTTTCTTGTTTTCTATTATGTATCGTGGGTGCCAACTTGAGCAGCTTCCATGTAAGTTAAAATGGAAATTGTTTAGTAGGTTGTTTACACTTATTTTAGTGCATTTCACTCTAAAGACAACAAATATGATCTATTGTTTTTTGAAAATCCTATCTAGTGATCCAGTTTGTTAAAAGTTATTGAACACACTGAGATTTGTATTCTTACCTTTTTCTGACATCTTCGACATCGATAGAGTTTGTGAATCAGCCTGAAACTTGTTAAACACTTTGATTGCCACGGATTTCTCTAGGATCAGAATATAAATCGATGCTAGGAGGTTATTATTTTGTAAAAAAACCTTTTTTGTTGATTTGCTGACCCTTTGTTTCTTACAGATTACTAAAGCTGAAAGTTTTCGTGATTCTCTGCGACCCATCATAGTGGCTTGCTCTCAGGAGCATGGCGTTACTGATGCTGATATCCAGGCTACTGTGGATACCGGCAACACGGCCAACCTTAAACTTTGCTTCATCGGTTGTGTCGGCAAGAAAACCGGATTTGTAAGTACTTAGCGCGTAGAGACAGTGACATTCAATACGATACTTACTTGTATAATAATAAGAAATTGTTACTGAAGACGTCAATAATAATAATAATATTCCACAACTATCACACAACGCCTTCTAGTCCCAAGCTAAGCAAAGCTTGTGTTATGGGTACTAGACAACTGATAAACATACTTATATATTTCTAAATACATACATATTATAGATAAATTACACCCAGACTCAGAACAAATGATCATGCTCATCACATAAACGTTTGTCCTGGGTGGGAATCGAACCCACGACCTCCGGTATAGCAGTCAGAGTCACTAACCACTACACCAACAGGCCAGTCAATAACTTGCTGTATGAAGTTATTCTGCTTAGTATTTTAACTAATAACATCCTCATGGCCTGGCACGCGACGATGGCAAAAGACCGGACGGTATGTCTTTATTTCCATAGAAGATGGGTTGACTTGTAGTGTGGAATGCCGATACTCGATATTTGTGTCGATACTCTTGCGCCATCTTATCTTCCTAGCTCGTCGAGCTGTGCCTTCTTTGTTGGTAGTTGTTATTTCGAGCCGTTTGGAGATAAACCTTTCAGATCGTGGGGTTCGAGTGCTCACATATTATTTAAAGAACTTTCAAAAAGTCTTGTTGATAATTCGCGTGCCCCAAGGACTGGCTTTTATTTCGGACAAATGATAAGCATTGCCATTCAGCATAGCAATGCCGCCAGTCGTTTGGGTACATTACCAGTCGACAGCGATACGGAGGAACTTTCCGACGCCGTACGGAGTTTTTAGATGGCTTTTTTAGTTCTTTAGGACTTTTATTTTTATTTTGTAAGTTATTTTTATAGGGTATGGGCAGGGTAGGGTTTTTTTAGGGTATATTTAGTTTTAATTAGTTAAGTGTTTTTATTTTGCTTGTTCTATATACGTTTAACAAATAATAAATGTAATTTTTTAACTGATAACACTATTTTTATGACAGGTCAATGACAAAGGCGACTATGACTTGGAGGCCGGTCTGAAGAACCTGAGAGAGTACATAAAAGATGACGTCCAGTACAATAGCATAGCGGCCGTTGCTAAGGCGTGTTCATCAGGTATGGCCTAGCTACTACTTATTTCAAATTAAAAAGATTTTTTTAAAGTTTCCAATAAGTCCAACGTAATTACCGTCACACCTAGAGATGTGCCGTTGCCTATTCCCACCAATGTTCCCACTTCACGGCAATATTGCCGGCAACGGCACATCTCTAGTCACAACCCATACCCGAAGCAACTATCTTTTTTTGTTAGTCTTAAAAATATTAATTGAATGAATGGGTTGAACGAATAGATCATTTTTCAAAGAGACGCGGAATAATTTATGCTTTTATTGTGATTATACTAGTGGGTATCTTAACCGTTCATTTTTTTATTATTGATAGGTTCGTCGACTATCTCACCAGATAGTAAACGATGATGTTGTCGACGATAAAGGACACTTGCCAAGAAGTAACCTATTTACTCTTTACTTATACCCAGGTTGTAGCTATCGGGAAACAGAGACTCCGGCAAAGAATTTCACTCCATGGCTGTTCACAATGAATGTGTTCCCTAAACGTTTTGTGCGTACCTATGGGTGGGATGTATATCATGTACCGGTTGCGCTAGGCCGATGATGGAACGGGCTGGGTGGAATTAAACTGTGCAGTTCCTTTGCACACTCCCAGAAATGCAAATGATATAAAATCAAAAGGCTAAAGTAATTTGGAACCGATATTCAGGACTTTTACTCGACGGAGTTTACACTCGACTTAGATCAAATCGTTGTCGATGATCTTCTTGGCACTCTAGCTTATTAAGCTAGTATTTTATTTTATTACTAAAACTATTTTATTATAATTACTAAAACCGATGTAACGAAAGGTATTTTAAAATGAAAAATACATGTAGCGACATCTATAACGCCACATAAGAACTACGAAGAAAATACGAAATCCTGCATCAAAGCTCTCCATGCGATTTGAATATATACGGCAGCCCAAAATCACCTATCGGGCAGTAGCTCACCAGACTATAATACCTGTCTGGCCGGAGGATCCTCTCTTTTCAACGGAGGTATGTGGGACTTTACTCTCTGTTCCATGTGCTCCAAATACATAAGTATTGGGCATTGATTATTTAATTATTTTTTTCAGTACAAGATAAACCTGTGAGTGATGGAGCAGCCGGTTGCGAGAGAAGTGCTCTGGTGACGGAATGCTTATTGGCACACCAAGCCAGTGTAAGTTGTCACATTATAAGTAGAACAATTTCTTACTACTGCTGTAGACTTTCTAGTTGACATCATCATCATAGTCATCAGCTCTATCACAGCAAGAAAAACATAAATTGTATTTAAATCGGGAAATCTCTTTGGAATGAGCTCCCTCTGAATATCAGGAGCCGATTTTCCTTTAACCTGAAGGCACGGCAATATTCGCAAAAAGTTGGTAGAATCATTACAGCACTGATTGGTTGGAGTTGTTTTTTCACAACAACATTGTTTATTGATATGTATGTATCTAATTATGTATTTACTATTGTATTTGTCACTCTTCTGTTTGTCTATTTATTAAATTGCACCTGCCATGTTATGTTTCTGCATCAATCTAAGGTCGACTGGAAGAAAATGCCTGTGGTATTAAGTCCACCTTTGTACAGTGTTATGTGCATACAACTTTAATAACTAAATTAATATATATTTTTTAAAAACAATAATAAAATAAAGTGGATTATTCCATCATGAAACAAAAAAATATTTTAATGGTGTTATTATTCCATTTTGATAGAATATTCACTACAGTTCAGGATCGATCATTGTGGCGACACTTGGGAAAGGCCTATGCCCAAGTGGACGTCTATCGGCTGAAATGATGGTGATGATGATTCACTACACTACTTTTATATATATTTTATGGTTTTTATTTATGGTTCTTCTGGTTGTGAAATGCTGCAAATGATTACAATTGAAAATTTATTTCCAGTTCATCGTCTAAACGATATGAAGAACAATTGACACGCAGTGTTCAGTGATCAAGATGACTAGCCACATTTAGTTTTATTGTATCCATATTAAATAAATTAGTTTTTTTTATTAAACTTCTTTTGTTTTTATATTTAGAACAACAAATTAGGGATACTAGTAACTCTATATATTCCCGGTAGGATGTGATAGTGTGACCTATTTGGAATAATGAAGCAGCCAAGAAAACAAAAGCATAATCAGCCTATTAATGTTCCCACTGCTGGGGACTCAGGATAGGGAATGGGCCGTAATTCATCACGCATGCCCAGTGCGGGTTGGTGAATGTCTGAATATCTTCGAATTTTTGGTTCTAGGACTCTCAAAGTCAAAGGTTTTCCTTCACCGTTTTGTGAACAGTGGTGATGAAATAAATTACAGAAAGTAAGGCGCCTGGCTGGGTTTGAACTCACGACCTATAACTCTTAAGTCAAGGCCATTACCACTCGAAGAAGGAGGAGATCAGGAGAGAGAAGGAGGAAATGGGAGGAGCCAAGAAAAATAAGACGAAGATCTTCGACTAAATCCAAGATTCCAATTAGCAGTTTTAATGAAAAATTAAACTTAATAACTGGATGTTGGAGAATTGGGTCAGTGGGTCGTCTTAGGGGCGGAATAAAATAAGAAAATTATTACTTTTCTTCGGGTGCTCATAAATAGAACCTATTAAACTATTACTTATTAATTATTAATGTACCATCGAAGTCCCGCACCACTAAGTTTATTTTTGCTTGCACCCGAAACGAAAACTTCAAAGAGTTTGGTTTGGCGCCGTGCCACAGGATTCAAGCGAATTTTTTTTTAAGAGATCAGGCAGAAATAATCGCAATGGTACGTCTTGCTGAGAATACATGTTACGTATTAATTGCTATAGTGGATATTTCCACTATAGCAATTATTACGTAACAAAATTATTTATATCTTTAGATTGTAGAATCTGAGATAATAATCTTGTTACGCAGTCGAATTAATTATTTTTCTTGAAAGTTCTAGCATGGACTTTGTAATATATTTTTTTGTACTTTGAACCACACGTTTTTATAGCTTTGACTCTGTACCTGATTTACCTTTTTCCATTTATATTTTATTTAATTGGATATGTTAATGAGACATCACTTAATTGCCAAGTGAATTATTAAATTGGCGTAGTTATTTATACTTATTTAAATTATGTAAGAAATTATTTCATACTTTCACTTTTCGATTCTTTACCACAAACAATGAATCCGAATCGGAATTTGATATAAAACAGAGTTCCAATAACATAGTTTTCTTATGAAACAGCAACATATGATAATAATAATAGATACCCCCACTAATCAGTGTCAAAAATACGCGTTCTGCGAAATTCTGTACATTATTTTTATAGATCGGCTTGAGACAAAACTGTGATAACACCTTATGTGTGATTGTACGATTGGATAGTTCTTTATACTCCATCTGTTTAGGGTAGTTAACTAAATGGAAACAAACTTGATAGTTCTTTTTATTTAAAACTAGGGTCCGACCACTAGCGGAGTATGGTTCCGGACGAGTTATAATTTTTTACAATCTTGTATATATACAACCTAATTTAGTTTTAAATTTAATTTATACATTCAGTCAAAAAAGTATCGGGAATGGATGATTTGTTTATGGTTTCAAATTCAAATTTTTGTTTTTTTGTAGTTGTTAGATTGGCACAACTGTTTTCCATTTTGGCGCGGAGTTTGAGTTGCATCTGTTATTTATTTATACTAATATTATAAAGACGTAAAATTTGTAAGTTTGTAAGTTTGTAAGTTTGTAAGTTTGTAAGTTTGTATGTAGGGGGTAATCTCTGGAACTAATAATCCAATTCTAAAATTTTTTTTACTGGCAGAAAGCTACATTATTCCTGAGTGCTATAGGCTATAAATTGTTTCTATAGCATGTATATTAACCGAGCTATCACAACTTTTGTCTAGCAAGTCGGAAAAAAATACCTCATAAAATAGAATTATTTGCGTGCGCTGCCTAAACAGTTGCTTAAAATTAAAAATAATGTATGGCTACCTGGTTCGTCTTAATTATTTCTACAAAAAAGTCCGCGGTACCATATCTCTATCTTTTATTTTTTATCTTTTATACTTCTTTTATTGCATTAAAAATATTTTTTTTCGGCATACTTACGTTTGGTTGATTATTTGAGCAACAAAATATTAATTCTTATGACAATAAATTATTTCAGTATCACAAGAACATTATACAGATAAGATTTGCCATTTACAGCATAGCAATTGGTCATACAGTTTCGAAGATAATATAAAATTACTAAAACGCAAAATGCCCCTAGCGTAACTTTCATTGTGCAGACATTTTACCTATTTCTTTTTTTATGGTGGGCAAAAATCATCTTATGACAACCCCCGCCCTTGGGTGGAGCGAGAGATAGTGTCAGACTCTTACTGACCTAAAACCCACCCCATTCCTTCTAGCCTTCAAACCAGGGCACGAGTTCCCTTTCGGATAACCCTGGACCCGGTAGGCTTCGACCCAGCTGGGCATCTGCTGTTGCTGACAGCTTCTTGAGGCGCGCGGGAACAGTGCGCGCCGTCGACGTCTTGGGCTCGGTCCATTACCGGACGATCGGACAGCAAGCTACCCATGGCTCGCCGTCCGCGAGCCCGCGTCTACGGTGGCCGGAAATCGGGATCGGAATCCCGGCGGCGGCGGCGGGGGCGCCGTTGCCTGATGCGGTCTGCCTCCGCCTTTGCTAGCATTACTGCTTCGCAGAAGGAGGCGACCGCCTGCCATTCCTCCTCGCTAAGGACCATGGCCTCAACCAGAGCCCGCCGCGAGAGGTGTCCGCCGCCGATCGCCCCCACGAGGGCACGGCGATGCTCTGCCCAGGCAGGGCACACCTCGACTGTGTGCTCCACCTTGTCCTCCGGGCGTTCCGCACAGTGGCGACACTCGGGCGTCTCTTCCGCTTTAATTCGGTGCAGGAACCTCCCGAACTTGCCATGTTCGGTGAGGACCTGTGTCATGCGGAAGGTAAGGACGCCGTGAGGCCTTTCCAGCCACGCCTCAAAGAGGGGACTTACCGCCATAATAGTGGCGTGCCCAACGTTTCACCTATTTGTCCATAGATGGCGTTCTGCAATTACGTAATTTTTCTGAATCGCGGTGTTAAGACTTTCTGTGGATTGATGACCCTCTCGAATTATTATGCCCACGTTGTCGTTAGTTGGAGTTCTTCTGTCAGTTGCTTATTGGTTTCGGTTGTTTCGTTCGTATGGTTGTTGTTGTTGATAGATACCTCATAATCGAAAATATCGTAATTTCGTTGTACGTTTTTGTATGTTCGTAGTTTCGTACTTCGTTCTATCGTAATAATCGATACGAGTTATTCGATATTACGATTGTTTTGTTTTGTAAAGGCGGACGGTGTTCGAGTCGCTCTCCTTTTGTTCATAATTGTTTTCAAGTCTGTGCGTAGTTTGTTGAGAGCATGTCTAAAAGGAAATCTCAACTGTCCCGGCAGACATCACAGACAAGAGCCGCTCGAGTACGCCGTACGGAAGAATCTGCCCCTGTAAATGAGCAGCGCCTCTCGAGAAATAGAGAATATATTTCGCAAGCACGCGCTAGAGAATCTAGCTCCGAGCGCTCACAGCGCCTCGCTAGCCAAAATGTGAGGACATCGCGGGCCCGTGCTCGATGAACTAGCACTGAACGTGCGCACCGTCTATCTGAGTTAAGGCAGCATGTCTCTGAGACAAGGGATAGGGAGACTAGCGCTAAACGCTCGCGGCGGCTTGGTAGGCAAAATGTCATAACATCGCAGGCCCGTGCTCGGGAATCTAGCGCTGAACGTGCGCAGCGTCTATCTCATTTAAGGCAGCATGTCTCTGAGACAAGGGATAGGGAGACTAGCGCTGAGCGCTCGCAGCGGCTCGCTAGGCAAAATGCCATAACATCACAGGCCCGTGCTCAGGAATCTAGCGCTGAACGTGCGCATCGTCTAATCGAGTGTAATCTTATTTTAAAACAAGAAATTTTCCGCGGACGAAGTCGCGGGCAGAAGCTAGTATTAAATACAGTGCTGGTTTTAGTAATATCATATATAGTGTGTATTGCGTATTTCATAATGGACAAAAATATCGAACAAAGAGTTTCTCTCAAATTTTGCATCGCCAATGGAATTTCGTGTTCGGAGTCACTGAAAATGTTACAGAAGGCTTACGGTGAATCGACTTTATCAAAAACTCGTGCTTATGAGTGGTTCAAAGCGTTTAAAAGCGGTCGAGATGTGATGGAAGATTTGGCTCGCTCTGGTAGGCCGTCAACGTCTGCAACTGAAGTTAACATCGCAAAAGTGAAGGAAATAGTGACTGAAAATCCCCATTCAACTCTGAGAGAGATAGCCGCCGAACTTTCTGTATCTCACGAGTCGATCCGTACCATTTTAACTAATCATTTGGGTATGAAACATGTTGCTGCTCGACTAGTCCCAAAAGATCTGAATTTTCTCCAAAAACTCAATCGCATGAAAGCCGCTCAGGACATGCTAGAACGAGTCAGTTCGGACCCAACATTCATGAAACGCATTGTTACTGGTGCCGAGACGTGGGTTTACGAGTTTGACATGCAAACTAGTCATTTTCTAGTACTATTACTAGTCAGTTTTCAATCGATAGAAGACATAAAGGAGAATTCGCGGCGAGAACTGAACTCAATTCAGGAAGCAGCGTTTAAAAAATGTTTTCATGAATGGATTATTCGTTCGCGCAAGTGTATCGTTTCTAAAGGAGCATACTTTGAAGGTGATAAAATAAATTTGGATGAATAACAGACATTTTGTGTATTATTGATCTTTTCCCGGTACTTTCTTGACAGAGTAGTATGAATTTTTCAATCTTTTTTTATTTTAATTTTTGAATTAATCGTTCCCCCACAATATTCCAATCCAATTCATTTCAATTCCTCTGGTAATGATCAACTCGATCAACTCTCATCGATTTTCTTAAATGTGTTTAAGCTAATTAATTTAATATAATAATTAAAAAAGAGATTCTAAGAATAAAAAGAACTTATTAAAATTATTTCTTTAATTATGACTAAGCAAAATCCAGACGACTCTTTTCCTTCGCTGATTTTGAATTATTCTTCAACCTGTTTACAGGGAGACCTGAAAAACGAAAAAAAAAAAAAATATGTTTCTCGGAAAAAAAATTATACATATGTACCTAACGTTTTTGAATTAACCCTTCAGATACCGTCAATTAGAGACACAATAGTAAGACAATAGATGCGCGGCCACCGGTGGTCGCTTGAGGATTCATGAATTAAAAGCGAGTGACTAAAGTCAGTCGATTTTTTTCTTTTAGCTATCATGTTGTCGTTTGCCAATATCATAGTTTAAAAAGCTGTTATTTTTATGATGTTCTGATACTTTACATTGTCTTTCTGTTGCAAGAAACAAGCTGACAACCGTGCTCCTCTCTCACAGCCAGTTTCTCCATCACTTACTGTATCTTTTACTGAAATAAAAAGGCGAAAGCAGTTTTTAGATTAAAAATGATAAAACCTCATCAGTACACGTACAAATGAAAACAAATATGAAAAAAGAAATAAAATAGTAAGAAGTAGAAGTAGATAAATAGTAGAAAGATTTCTATGGTACGATATCAATAATGAAGAATGCAGAAATGACATTTGTAATGGTCTCTCGCGCCGGGCCTTGGTTGAAGCAATGGTCCGGAGCGAGGTGGAGTGGCAAGCGGGCGCCTCCTTCTGCGAAGCAGTGATGCTAGCAAAGCAGGAGGCCGACCGCATCACCGGCCACCGTAGACGCAGGCTCGCGGACTGAGAGCCATGGGTAGCTCGCTGTCCGACCGTCCAGTAACTGTCCGGACCGAGCCCAAGACGTCGACGGCGCGCACTGTTCCCGCGCGCCTCAAGGAGTTGTCAGCAACAGGACTCAGCTGGGTCGAAGCCTACTGGGGCCAGGGTTATCCGAAAGGAAGCTCAAGCCCCGGTAGGAAGAGGCTAGAAGGAACGGGGTGGGTTTTTAGTCAGTAAGAGTTTGACACTATCTCCCACTCCACCCAAGAGCGGGTTTTGTCATAAGATGACTTTCCCCATCGAAAAAAAAAAGGGAGAACTACAGCCCGATGCGAACAGATCGTCGTGTGTGGCACACACAAATCTGGTTGAGTTTGTCTCCATATATTTTATATGGAGACAAGACTTTATACATGCCACGCGACGTCGTCCTACGTACTAATCAGATACACGTGTGCGTCGGTATAATGTAGTTTTTATTAAGACTATAAACAAGATCATTGACCCGCTCCACCCAAGAGCGGGGGTTGTCATTATAGATGATTTTTGCCCCAAAAAAAAAACATTTGCAATGGTCATGCTAGGAGTCCTGATTACAACAAATAGAGTACATAATAATATGGATTAGAATATTCAGCAGCAATTATTTCTAGGTTGGGCAACATTTAAACTCTAGTTCATGAGCAATAAAAATGTAAATCTACACTAATAGAGGTAAAGTTTGTTTTTATTTTTTTGTTTGTAGGAGGTAATCTCTGGATGTACTGGTCCGATTGCAATTTTTTTTAATTTCTGAGTGAGTGAGTTATGTACGCGGGCGAAGCTGTGGGCAAAAAGTTGTATAAAATAAAAATGATAATATTTACCGCTTGTGCATTGTATAGCAACTTCTGCCAGCTGTGCGTATTGCTTGTCGTCTTTCGTGAGTGTCCTAAGGTTGCTCAGAGCGGAGTTTGTATCGTATTCACCTCTCTTATTGATCTGTAATAAGAGACATAATAGATATGTATGTTTATTATTATCCTGCAATTATAAATTCTATTATTTCCATTTAAAAACTCTTAATTTTTGAGCCGTTTGAGATTGAAACTCTTAGGTATGGGGTCCGAGTGCTCATACGCTTCTTAAAGAATTATCCAAACGCTTTGTTGACACTTTATGTGAGGTAAAAGGCTGCCCAAGGTAAAAGCCAGCTCTTATGGCTGGCTTTTACCTTGGGCAGAGAATAAGCATTGCCATACAGTGGCAATGCTGCCAGGCTTTTGGGTACATTACCAGTTGACAACGATGGGGAGGAGTTGTTTTGATACCAAAAAAAAAATACAATGGAAAACCTTAACATAGTTCAACAATGATTTGGCTTCGCAACGATTTCCTAAATAAAATAATATATTTGATACAACGACCTTGAGAAATACAGATACAATAATGGTGTAACTGTAGCTAATTTCTAAAAAAATATATTAAATAATTGAAATATTGCAAAAGAGAGCTTCAACAGTATACAGTTTTCAATTTAGTTTTATCCTATCCAGCTAAGAACACAATACTTATTATATTGCATTGTCTATAGAACTTTCACTGTTGGTTAGTTACTGACCACGTATCTGAATGAGAGAACGCGCTACAGTCCATAAAGGATAAAGGTTCAATGGAAGACCAGCGTCAGACAGTATTTTTCTGTCTGGTAACATTGCTGAAATTAACCTTTTTTGGCGCGGCCTTGAGGTACACACAATGATATTGTTTTTATTTACTTTTTATTCATTTATTGTTTTATTTAAGTTGTGTGATCCTGGTGACTGTCGCCAAATAAATATTGTTTCTTTCTTTCTCTCATAACACGGGTATAGTTTGTCAGTGAATGTAACAAGTCTTTGATTTTTATTTCTTCCGTTTCCTTACACATTTATATTTTGTGAAGTTATTAAGTACCCACTTGTTGAAAGAAAGTCACATGCGATGGTACAATCATATCTTTAAACAAAATGACGACCACCCAGTCCTAAAAAGCCCGAAGTTTTCCTGACCGACCACGAGGAAGAGGATGACTCGCCACCTGATGGTCAAATATGCGAAAATAAATTCAGCAAGTGACTTTGAGTGTATAGATAAACCAGAACAGAGCTCTCTGGCGCAAGCGTACAAGGCGACTCTACCCTAGTTCCTCACGCTCCAGCTGCCGAAATTCTCACCCCGACTACCAGCCACGGTAAACGTAGTCTTGCGGATGTCGAGCAATGAGTAGCTCGCCTTCCAGCTGTCCGGTAATTGACCGGACCGAGCCCAGTCGTCAACAGCGCGTAGTAATCCACGCGCTCCTTAAAAAGATGTCAGTAAACCAAAAAGGCCCAGCAGGGCCGAGGCCCACTAGCTAGGACCACGAGAAATTTCTGAAAAGTAAGCCCGTAGTTCCAGTACGCAAGGACTAACTGAAGGACACAGGTGTGGTTTTAGTCAGTAAAAGTCTGTCGCGTTTTCCTACTTCGTCCAGATCGCGAGAATTTATTGGTTGATTTCCACTCTTAAAAGAAACTCCATTAATACTGGGAAGAGACAATGAAAATAATTTTAGTTAGATACTTACAAATCCAGCTTTCTTGAAGACGCAGCCATTGAAACAAGGATGAATAAGATTTGGATTGCCATCCTCTGTAGCCTTATTTACAACATCGCTGGTAACTCCAGGATATTCCTTGGAGCAAGCTTCTAGGATTGGCTTGAGACTGTCACGGAAAGTGGGCGTATCGGCACGAACCTGAAACAATGATAAAGAATAAATATGATAATAATGACAATTAGTCAAATACGAAGGATCTCTGACGTCAGTGATATGCTTCAGTTCCCTGTAGATGAATCAGTCGCTACTGCCTCTAGAATGGAGCGATAACCACTGTTACAGTTATACTATCAATGGCAATCAGCGCGCCTCTTGTTATGTCATCATAGTACATACAATAAGTTGTTTGTGAAAAATTTGCAAACTTTCTTTATGTGCTTATAAGTAACCAAAAAATGCTTTCGAGACGTTTACAAAGACTTCTATGTCTACCGTCCAATCAGAGTAAAACAAACACATAAGTACGCTTACGTCCTAGGTCAAAACTGTTAGGTCAATGATCTTATTATAGTAGTAATAAAAACTATATTACACCGACGCACACGTGTAACACGCCTGATTAGTACGTAGAACGATGTCGCGTGGCATGCATCAAGTGTATCTCTACAAGTCTCGTATCCATATAAAATGTATGGAGACCAGCGCACCCAGATTTGTGTGTGCCACACACGACGATCTGGTCGCATCGGGCTGTAGTTCCAACTAAATTATAATACTTGATTTCGAAATCAAATACATTGTACTTACAATTTAAATTTTTAGATGTCGAAGTTGGATAAAAAGTAGCCAAGTTATTCTTTGGGGTTTAAGTTTATTACTTACCAAATTTTTTCAAACTCGGTCCAAAAGTTTTACTGTGAATGCGCAAGAGCAGTGTAGAAATACGCCTATACGAACCGAAAAAATTACGCCCGGCACAATACAAATTTTTCGTACTACAAAATCAACGTTATTTTCTGTGCTTTTAATATAATTTAGTTAAATGCATGAGACAAAAATAGCTTACAAACCGTTCTGCTTGCTTTAATCAAAGCATTGCGGGTTGTTTTTTGGTGAGTTAAACACACACTAAAATATCACTGCACTGGTTGTCGGTACGGAATGATGAATTGAGACTAAACCAAGTCTACAATTCTTATTAACTAACTTAAAAAAAATATTAAACAAATAATAATAATTGAAATCATACTTACATGGAAGTTGCTCAAGATTATAGCTACGGCACACAATACAAGAAAAGTAAACTTAGACATGATGATGCAGTCTTCAATTAAACACTCCTCTTTACAAGCTTCAACTGATCAGTGTTCTAAGTAAAAACTGGATGCATTTTTATATTAAACGCATGTCCTTGTATTATTCGACCTAACTTCGCAAAAAATTTGCAAAACCAGTTAATTATTATAAATAAACTACTTGAGATTGATAACGAAAATAAATTGTCCGTAAACAAAATCGGGTTTGTTTGCCTTTTTTTCTAAGCTAACCAGCTAAACTAATTCATAACTTTATTACAATCTGCCTTGACCATAAAACTGTTCACATAAAATCAAAATAACCAAATTGGTACGGACACTAGTTTTCTCGATCTTTTCGTATGGCACTGAGACTTGGTCGCTAAAGGCTGCAGACCACAAACGCATCGAGGCCTTTGAGATATGGTGCTGGAGAAGGATGCTCCATATCCCTTGGACAGCATTTCGGACCAACGAAACCATTTTGTAAGAACTAAAAATCTCCTCACGACTGTCGTCCGAGTGCTTTCGCAAAGTTCTACAATACTTCGGTCACATTGTAAGGAAGGACGGTGGCAACCTCGAAAGGCTCATGGTGACCGGCAAAGTGGATGGAAAAAGGTCCCGCGGGCGCAGCCCTATACGTTGGTCCGACCAGATCCGCACCGCTCTTGACTCTACGATGTAAAGTGCACTTTACATCGCCAGAGACAGAAACAGATGAAAAGACATAAGGGTTAAAGTGATGAAGCAGGGAGGTCACGAACCTCAGCATTGAGGAATACGATGCAAGGAGGAGGAGGAAAATCAAAATGCACTAGCATCAACTCAATTGGTTTTAACATTGTTATTACATGCATCAGTCTGTAATCCAGAAATACGTACAACTAGTTTGATGATCAATTAATGGTACTCTCTTTGCATTAACTCAAAATTTCATTGCTTTAATAATACAGGTTGACTGAACGGATTTAGATCAAATTTGGTAGGTAGGTAGAAGAGACACTGGAATAACACATAGGCTACCTATAATTCCACTGCTGAGCACGGGTCTCTGCCCGCGCGATATAAACTGTAGTCCACGCGGGCGAAGCCGCGGGCGGAAAGCTAGTTAGACATACAAAAATCGCACAAAAGTATTGAGCAAGTGTATACAATCACATTAGTTTACCTCTTTACAAAAGCGAGCCCAAGTCGTCGACAGCTCGCACTGTTCCCGCGCGCCTCAAGAGCGATTAAGGTAGTATGTTACCTAGTTAACGTTGTCTAGTGACTTTTGATAAGCAGATAAACCCCTTGAATGTATGTGGTCAAAGCTTCTGCAGGCACCTATGGTATGGAACTGGGATCCCACTAATAACACCTAGTACCAGTGGCGAAGCGTGAAATATTGAGAGAGGTAAGCCGGAGCAAAAAAAAAATGCTTGCCTAGCCTACTCCGAGCGCGGGCACGCAGTCTTGAGTCCTTACCGAAAATCTGTGATTGGCATCCTGGCTTCAGTCTTGTATAGGCAGATGTATCTTCAGTCCACTTTTACTATACGTGTAAGCACTGAGATATTGAAACAGTGTCTTGCAAGTAGGGTTGCCAGGTCTTGGAACTGAAAAGCCGGACAATCTATCCTATTTAGCCGGACGTTTGGTCAAAAAGGCCGACATTTTTTTTTAAGTCTAATAAAATTCATGAAATCTTTTTAAATTCTAATGAAAAAACCATAAGATTAAGTGATATTATTGTTATACTATTACATGTCCACTTTGCTTGTGCTAGCGATACAAGGTAAGGCAAAACTCTAATGACAATTCTAAACAAAATGGTCTTTAAAAAGCCTAACAAAAGCCAAAAATGCTCAAATTTGGCCGGACACGCCCGACCCTACCGGACCGCCTGACTATGTCCAGCTTTATCCGGACGCCTGGCAACGCTACTTGCAAGCATAATAGAAGTGGCTTTGATAAAAGCCGTTTGTGGTGAAATGATGATATGATGTAAATTAAACAAAACTTAATCGACTAAGTACTAATAATACTACTTATACTCTAAAGCTATTCGTCTATTCTTTCTTACAAAGTGCGCTAAGACATAAAAGCCGGGAAGATTCTTAATTTTTAGTAAAGAACGTTTTTCTATAGAAATAATTGCTAGGTCAGATAATCGTTCTTGTTTTTGAATTACGCATGTTGATATTTATTGTAAAGGGATATATGAAAATGTTTAAAAAAACCAGCTCTGAGAAGAACTTTTGCGTAGGTGTAGTTTTAAGAACAAAATCTAAAAAAAATCGCACGAAAATTATCAGACTTCGCGCACGACCTTACTCATAGATCTAAACTCACCTCCCGCACGCGCACCCCCGAGCCCCGCCTTGGTGACGCTTGGGCCGTCCAGCATAAATCGTAATATTTTAATTTCGCCATAACTTCAAAACCAAACGTCCAATTTTAATCATTCAAAGACCAAATATTATCTACATAAACTGTACTTAGTGATGAAATAATTTATTTTGATAAGGGTCAATAGCATGAGTAAAATAAATGCGTTCAAATGTAATCCAAAAAAAAATCAAGATGATTAGATAAAAAAATGGTTGTTGTGCCTCACTCGACATAGATAGGTATACTGTTTCGCTGACTTTTTTGTAGATATTTATAAGATCTACAATTAATTAGAACATTTTACGGTTCTATCTTTAATAGTTCAGGCAGCGTACGCAAAATAAGTAATGTTTCTGGTTGATTTTTTACACCTTGTGTCCGAAAAACCCAAATATCTTACGGAACCCTATTTTTTTCCAAAATAAAATTTAGCCTATGTTACTCGTGGATAATGTGGCTTTCGAGTGGTGAAAGAATTTTTAAAAACAGTCTAGTAGTTTTTAAGCCGATTCAATAAAACTCTATCAAATAACTCGAAAAAAAACCGGCTTGCCGGAGCGCTTTAGAGCGCGCAGGTTCATCGACCTTTGTGTGACGTCATGACGTATTCTTGTATAGAAATTTAAACGCTAAAAAGCCGATTGCGCCTGCGGCTTATTTTAAAGCAACATGTTGTTGAAAAGCAAATTTTGTTGATTTAATGTCCATAGTGTATACTTAGTGTAGGCGTTTTGTAATGTTTCTTTGTAGTTTTATAATTACTGATTGTGCCATTTCTCAATTACGATAGAGAGTGGTTGTGTTCTAAACTTCTGAAGGGAAGCCGGTGGGAATCGAGTTGTATGGAACCTTCGTCACTGCCTAGTACGAAGGTGGAGCTCCTATCCTTATCGTATCTCATCTGTTGGAATGTGTAAAATGTACTTCTTCATTTATTATAACCTGAAAAACTTTACTGACACCGCATTTTTTCATTTAGTGGCTTAATTCAGTTTCAATCTTTTAATATATATATATACTAGCTTCTGCCTGCGACTTCGTCCGCGGAAAATTTCTTGTTTTAAAATAAGATTACACTCGATTAGACGCTGCGCACGTTCAACGCTAGGTTCCTGAGCACGGGCCGGCGATGTTATAGCATTTTGCCTAGCGAGCCGCTGCGAGCGCTCAGCGCTAGTCTCCCTATCCCTTGTTTCAGAGACATGCTGCCTTAAATAAGGTAGACGCTGCGCACGTTCAGCGCTAGATTCCCGAGCAGGGGCCTGCGATGTTATGACATTTTGCCTACCAAGCCGCTGCGAGCGCTTAGCGCTAGTCTCCCTATCCCTTGTCTCAGAGACATGCTGCCTTAACTCAGATAGAAAGTGCGCACGTTCAGCGCTAGTTTCTCGAGCACGGGCCCGCGACGTCCTCACATTTTGGCTAGCGAGGCGCTGTGAGCGCTCGGAGCTAGATTCTCTAGCGCGTGCTTGCGAAATATATTCTCTATTTCTCGAGAGACGCTGCTCATTTTCAGGGGCAGATTCTTCCGTACGGCGTACTCGAGCGGCTCTTGTTTGTGATGTCTGCCGGGACAGTTGAGATTTCCTTTTAGACATGCTCTCAACAAACTACGCACAGACTTGAAAACAATTATGAACAAAGGGAGAGCGACTCGAACACCGTCCGCCTTTACAAAACAAAACAATCGTAATATCGAATAACTCGTATCGATTATTACGATAGAACGAAGTACGAAACTACGATATTTTCGATTATGAGGTATCTATCAACAACAACAACCATACGAACGAAACAACCGAAACCAATAAGCAACTGACAGAAGAACTCCAACTAACGACAACGTGGGCATAATAATTCGAGAGGGTCATCAATCCACAGGAAGTCTTAACACCGCGATTCAGAAAAATTACGTAATTGCAGAACGCCATCTATGGGCAAATAGGTAAAACGTTGGGCATGCCACAATTATGGCGTCCTTACCTTCCACATGACACAGGTCCTCACCGGACATGGCAAGTTCGGGAGGTTCCTGCACCGAATTAAAGCGGAAGAGACGCCCGAGTGTCGCCACTGTGCGGAACGCCCGGAGAACACGGTGGAGCACACAGTCGAGGTGTGCCCTGCCTGGGCAGAGCATCGCCGTGCCCTCGTGGGGGCGATCGGCGGCGGAGACCTCTCGCGCCGGGCTCTGGTTGAGGCCATGGTCCTTAGCGAGGAGGAATGGCAGGCGGTTGCCTCCTTCTGCGAAGCAGTAATGCTAGCAAAGGAGGAGGCAGACCGCCTCCGCCGCCGCCGCCGAGATTCCGATCCCGATTTCCGGCCACTGTAGACGCGGGCTCGCGGACGGCGAGCCATGGGTTTGCTGTCCGATCGTCCGGTAATGGACCGAGCCCAAGATGTCGACGGCGCGCACTGTTCCCGCGCGCCTCAAGAAGTTGTCAGCAACAGCAGAGGCCCAGCTGGGTCGAAGCCTATCGGGTCCAGGGTTATCCGAAAGGGAACTCGTGCCCTGGTTTGAAGGCTAGAAGGAACGGGGTGGGTTTTTAGTCAGTAAGAGTCTGACACTATCTCCCGCTCCACCCAAGGGCGGGGGGTGTCATAAGATGATTTTTGCCCACCATAAAAAAAAATATATAAAAAAATAGGTAAAACTTCTGCACAATGAAAGTTATTCCAGGGGCATTTTGCGTTTTAGTAATTTTATATTATCTCCGAAACTGTATGACCAATTGATATGCTGTTAATGGCAAATCTTATCTGTATAATGTTCTTGTGATACTGAAATAATTTATTGTCATAAGAATTAATATTTTGTTGCTCAAATAATCAACCAAAAGTAAGTATGCCGAAAAAAATTATTTTTAATGCAATAAAAGAAGTATAAAAGATAAAATATAAAAGATAGAGATATGGTATCCCGGACTTTTTTGTAGAAATAGTTAAGACAAACCAGGTAGCCATACATTGTTTTTAATTTTAAGCAACTGTTTAGGCAGCGCACGCAAATAATTCTGTTTTGTGAGGTATTTTTTTCCGACTTGCTAGACAAAACTTGTGATAGCTCGGTTAATATACATGCTATAGAAACAATTTATCTACAATTTATCTGCCTATAGCACTCAGGAATAATGTAGCTTTCTGCCAGTTAAAAAAATTTTAGAATTGGATTATTAGTTCCAGAGATTACCCCCTACATACAAACTTACAAACTTACAAATTTTACCTCTTTATAATATTAGTATAGATTTTTTATATGAGCACAATGTTATCTACATTGTGCTCACATAATAGAAGCAAAAAGAAATATGTAACCAAACATTATATGTAACACTATGATTTAAATCTCCATAGAGATCTACGCTTTGGAACGTGCAATTTTGCTTCACTTTTCTTGGACTGACCGACATTTGACTATTCAAAAGTTGCCTGCAAATGATCTATTTGAAATAAATGCTTTCATTTTGATTGTTTCTTGTTTTAATTTGCAAAAATGTTACTTTAACTTCTACGTCTTGAAAAAGTGTAATTTTCATCATAATATTTTTCGGATTTGTTTCAACTCAGGTTAATGTGTGACTACGACCTACACAGTGGTTTAAAGTATCCAAGGCTGTTCGAGAATGACGAGCAATACAACAAACTAGCGGACGTTGCTGAAAAATATTCATCAGGAACAAATACTCTCAACCATTACAGATAATTGCAAAATGGGATATTTTACTCCAATATTACAGAAACTGTATCCATAATTATTGAACCAATTGCTGAGTACGTTTTAAGGAAGGCTTACCCAACGTTGGTACATTTGTATGTATAATGTGCACAAAATATTGAATAAACTACTAGACAAACTTAAACAATATGTATTGTTCTTCGAACCCTCCTCCTCCCTCGTTAGCATTTTTCTATTCTGAAAACTAGATTAATATCTCAGCTTTATTTTTGAATGGTAAATCACCAAATAACTCGTCCTGCTCTGAATAGAGCAAGAGGAAGCGTTAGATTTTTACTGACTAAAACCCACCTATATTCCTTGAGTTGCTCTTTGCGTTCCAGGGTATCTTTTTCGTATGATCCCGCAACTCCAGCTTTCCCCAACTGGAAGTAATTTTTTGTTGACGATATATTTCGTATCCTTTATCTATTAGTTTTATGTTCTGGGACGAGTGAACTTAGTCTACAAATTTAATCAGACTACGAACCCTCGGATGCTGGTCATATTCTTTAGAGGTGTCTACACATAGACATACATGATGTTTAGACATACTTATATTATCATAATAATTATAGCCAATCAAATGTAAGATTCACCGTTTGATAGTTCTGACAGATTAAAGAATAGGGATGGGGTTAAAGAAATCGATTACTATATTTCCGATTCTTATAAGGGATTGGAGATATTTGCTTGCTGAAAAATTTTTTGAAAACCAATCAATGCGGGCGATTAATTTTCGATCATGAGATTCATCAAACTGTCTAGATATGAAAATCAATTTTTAGTTTACACGAAATAAAATTAACTATAAAATTATTATGTAGAAATTGGCGTATATTCTAGACCTAGAACCTCTTTAGAAGAGGTCTTGTAAATTCACACAAGTTCGCTAAAGAAATCCTAGGTATTATTTATCACACACAAGATAATGGGCAGTGTTAAAAAGTTGATACCTACAATTGTTGCAAATTTTCCATTGCACTTGAATTCTGACTGATAGTCATGATTATCTAGAAACTACTTATAGTGTTCCACAATGTTTTCGTTATTGTTTTAACAGGTTAATTTGTCGCTTACATTACAAATTAACATGTCTACACCTTTAGTCTCTGTGTTGTGAACTTCTAATTATAGACTTCGACTTTTTGTTGGATCAGTTTGATATAATTAACATGCCATCAAAAACATAACTTGTAAATAAAACAAATCTCACAACTTAGCGTTCTTCTACTGTAAAATGTTGCGAGATCAATGTTTTAGGTTGGGTTGTTGTTCGGTTAATTTATTCACCGTACTTGAGGGACTTTGATGACTATAGAAGGTACCAGATAACCGTGGGATAAAGTACAATAACCTTTTCCTAATATCTCTGTGTAGGTACCCGAAAAACAAGCAATGTATTGCTTATCATTAATACTAGATGGCCGTTGGGGCCGAAAGGTTCTGGAGTTGCGACGACGCAACGTTGGAAGGCCTCCAACAAGGTGGTCTGATGACCTGGTGAAGGTTGCGGGAAGCCGATAGATGCGAGACGCACAGGAACGTTCGTTGTGGCGACGCATGGGGGAGGCCTATGTCCAATAGTGGACGTGTATCGGCTGAAATGATGATGATGATGAATACTAGATCATGCAAAGGATTACTATCCCACATGTATGGGATTAAAACAACATTGTCTTATTTCCTTGAAATTAAGAATATCAACAAATCTAGGAGAGTCAAGTACCGTTATTTCCCGTCTAACAAGCACCTAAGCTAAGTCGGCCTTATAATGTTCCCACTGTTGGGATTCAGACCTCCTCTCTAGAAAGGGGATGGCCGTAATTCACCACGCGGGCCCAGTGCGGGTTGGTGGATGTCATAAGTCTTAAAATTTTTGGTTCTAGGACATGCCGGTTTCCTCACGATGTTTTCCTTCACCGTTTTGAGAGCAGTGGTGATGAAATAAATTACACAAAGTAATGCACCTAGCGGGGTTTGAACCCGCGACCTATAACTCGCAAGTCCGGGCCGTTACCACTCGGCTACCACTGCTCTAATCTAGCACTTACTTAAGATTGAATCGGCAATCGCGAAAAGGGTGGTGTGGCTGCGCCGCTTTTTTGCTCGCCTTGGCGGGAGCACTACCGTGCCCACTAATGTCATTAAATGCATTTGTTATCTTTATCAGTTATCATTGAGCTATGTAAATGGAAACCAAATACCTAATGACATCATTTTACATTACCTCAATCACGAACTTTTTGCATAAGGTACGCATAGGTCTCTGGTTCCGTATTCACTGCAAATAGATCAAGCTATTATTTCTTTCATAGCGTACTTATCCAATCTCTTATAAAACTATCTCACCTGATGGTAAGCGATGATGTGGCCGATGATGAAGCCCAAACCTATTCACTCTTGACTTAAAGATCCCAAGGTTATAGCTATCACACAGACTCCGGCAGGGAATTCCACTTCTGAGTTGTACGGATAATGAATGTGTTTCCAAAACGCTTTGTACCTATTATGCAATGAGCTTTCAGAAATAAAAAAACTGCTCACAAGTTTCGGTGGGTAGTGTTTTCTTCCATATAATAAACATATTATCGATGCAATTTTTTTTTTCGTATAGCACAAAGTAATTCTTTTGTGAGCTAACAACAAAACGGTTAAGAGACTTTTTAGGATTCTTGCCGAATTTCCTAATTGTAGTTTGATAGAAAGTAAAGGGTATTTTCTGTTGATTCTCTTGCGAATATCAAAATAAACGGTGCATATACGACCTTATTTTTATATTACGTTGACTTAGAAGTTTTTTTAGTCATAGCTCGTAGGCAGACTTGAGTATTTGGTATTAATTTTAGCCCTATACAACTACGCGTTTCTGAGAAAAGGGTCTTGATAGATGAACAGTCGTATAAACTGACAGACGGACAATAAAATAGTCCTATAAGGGTGAAAACAAAACCCTTATAGGACTATTTTGTTGTGGTGGAAAAATCATCTAATGACATCCCCCGCTGTTGGGCGGAGCGGGGGAGTGTCAGACTTTTACTGATTAAAAACTTACTTCTGTTCCTTCGTTGCCTTTCGTACCGGGGCTGAACTACTTTTCGGAGCTAATCCTGGCCCCAATAGATCCTATAAGTAAACAATTTTTAACCGACTGAGGCGCGGAATCCTAAAAATATTGTTTTACAAAGTTTATGAGCAAAGAAGATCTTGTTAAATAATACAAGGATATGAGTTCAATATAAATATGCATCGATTTTATACGTAGAACATAAACAGTTGACACTTGTAAGGATCAGGAGTGTTTAACTAATAACAGCATCATGTCTAAGTTTACTTGTCTTATGCTATGTGTCGTGGCGGCCAGTTTCAGCAGCTCCCGTGTAAGTACGATTTAAGTTATTCTTCTTTCGATACCTCCAAAGCTTAGAGTCGTTATAAATTTTTTGAAGAAAATTGTATTATAAAAACCTATAATATATATTAATATTTCACAATACATCCAGCCTCTAGTACTATGATCATCTGCGTCTGATATTGTGATGGTATTAAACGGTTTATTAATTACATAAGCATAATACATGGGTTAAAAGGATTTTCATAAATTATTTAATATATAGGTAGCTAACAAATTAAAAAAAAAGTTAAAAAAAGTGCACCTTTTACCTTGCAACCTTATGCGTGAGAGGTGTCGATTTGTTGCATATTTTTTGGTAGCTAGTTTATCAGAATTATAATAAATATTTGACGTGGTTTTGAATACATAAAAATGCTATAAAACAGAAAATACTTTAGAGCAATACGAACTATGTACTACTCTGTCAAGAAAGTACCGGGAAAAGATCAATAATACACAAAATGTCTGTTATTCATCCAAATTTATTTTATCACCTTCAAAGTATGCTCCTTTAGAAACGATACACTTGCGCCAACGAATAATCCATTCATATAATTCAATAGAAGATATACCAGTCATTTTAAGTACATAATATGTCCATCCATAGTCACCGAGACCTTTTTGTGACTGCCACTGATTGTATAACAGTGGCTATTGCTAAAATAGTTACAATACAGAAAACTAAGCATATACTTAGCAGGGGCCAGGGTTATCCGAAAGAGAAGCTCGGCCCTGGTAAAGAAAGAACGGAAAGGGTTTTTTAGGCAGAATCTGACACTATCTCCCACTCCGACCAAGGGCGGGGGATTTCATTTTAATCACCAATGCCTAGCAATACAAGAGTCATTGACTGATTCTCATTTATCGCGTTTCTGTTATATTTTCAGGTTCATGCAAAAACTCCTACTCTCCGTGAACTTCTCATACCCATCTCAAAAGATTGCTTCAAGGAATATCCTAGAGACTCCATCGATGTTGTAAATATGGCTGCAGAGACCGGCAACCCGGATCTCCTCGATCCTTGTTTCAGTGGCTGCGTCTTCAAGAAAGCTGGATTTGTAAGTAATAGTATGTCAGAGACATATTTCATCTACTAACGAACTATACCCGTGTTGAGGATTGAAGCGTACTTCCTCTTGAAGTTACGAGGTAATGTAACCCAATGGTTGAGATATTAAATAATTTGGAATTCAATTAATGCACTGTGATAAGTGGTGGGTTAGCTGGACTAAACCAAAACTAACGCAAACTGATGTAGCTTTTCTTTTTTTGGTCAGCATAAGCACAGCATTATCTGCCTGGTAATGTTCTTCTGCCGGGACTCAGATCACTCAAACCTCCCCTAGAAGAGATATTGGGTCACAATCCGCCACACAAGTCTAGTGCGGATTGATGGATATCGCACGTCTTCAGATTTTTGGTTCTAGAACATGCCAATTTTTAGAGCAGTTTTTTGGTTACTGCGATTGTAATATTTTAACTATTTAATATTGATTTGGGGTATTTTATAGCTACACCATTGTTAATAAACCTTCATGAATCCCCAAGCGACCACCGGTGGCCGCGCATCTATTGTCTTACTATTGTGTCTCTAATTGACGGTATCTGAAGGGTTAATAAACCTAAGTTTGTTGCTGTTTAATTTATTTTAAGTTTGATAGGTTTAGGTTTGTTGAATATTTGAATATAATTTATCTCTTATTACAGATCAATGACAAAGGAGAATACGATACAAACTCTGCTCTGACCAACCTTAGGAAGTTAGTGACAGATGATGAGCAATACGCAGAACTGGCAGAAGCTACTAAACTATGCACAAGTGGTAAATGTGAACATTTCTTATTTTGCACTAGCTTATACCTTATGGCTCGTATGTAATCCCTTTTCATCACCTTAAGAAATCTTCCTCCTCCTTGCATTGTATCCTTCAAAGCTGAGGGTCGTGAGATACATTGTGATAAACCCATTCTAATAATTACTAATTAAAATAACTTGTCTACGTTTTTAAAATAACGCCTTTAAAAAGTCTGCTTGATCGAAAGTAACTTGAAAACGAATTGTTATTTTTAGAATATCTAAATTGTTCAATTCTTGCGTGGTTTAATTTTTTTTTGCTTCGTTGTAATCAGCTAGCATAGCTATGCTTAAGTGTATGATCAATACCACTGCTGTAATGCTGACTGGGCAAAACATATCTGTCGCATGACTAACAAGCTGTGAGCCCGTAAAGCGCAGGATTGGTGCCCGAACAAAGCGACACGGGGCCGCGGCAGACCATAAAAGAAACAGCGGGACGACCTGGATGGCTTTCTTAAGAATTTGAAGGAGAAAGCCAGTAACTGTGATCATTGGAGAGGCCTTTATATATTATATTCCACAACTATCACACAACGCCGTCTAGTCCCAAACTAAGCAGAGCTTGTGATATGGGTACTAACAACTGATAAACATATTTATATAATATTTTCTAAATACATACATAATATAGATAAATTACACCCAGACACAGAAGAAATGCATGATCAATTTTGTTCTGTGTTTGGGGTTCTCATGACATAAACATTTATCCTGGGTGGGAATCGAACCCACGACCTCCGGCATAGCAGTCAGGGTCACTAGCCACTAGACCAAAAGGCCAGTCAAAAACCTTGCTCAATACACAGTTACAGTAATCAGTGATTTTGCTGCTCAGTTTTTTTTTAAATCTGATTCCTCCTTTTTATTTCAGTAAAAGATACAGTGAGTGATGGAGAAGCTGGCTGCGAGAGGGGTGCATGGCTGTCTGCTTGTTTCCTGCAACAGAGGGATCATGTAAAGTATCTGAAAATTTATGAAAATAACTTTTCTTTAACTTATATATGGCGACAGACTTTGATAGAGATTAGAAAGAATCCACTGGTTAATGACACTATTTTTTCATGAGACATATTTCTAAGTGAGTTTTATTTGTTTTCAGATTGCTATTTAAAAATAATCAAAATGCAGAAAGACAAGAGGAAAATCTGGATTATATTTTATTGTTGTTAAATAAATGATTTCAATTAAAGGTCCTTCTTTATTTCGCACTAAGTTTAATGTCAGTTTCATATAATAAAGTAGATAAATCAATTGAGAATTTAATGAATTCTCTTATTTGATTTGTGTAAAGTTATGTAATCATTTATGTACAAAAATATTTGATAACAAATTAGGACAATGTTTTGTTATCCTACAAATTCTGTTTATGTCTAAAAATATACATTCTGCCCCTGATAGTTAAAAATACCTATGTAACAAAAACGCAAACGGATAAAAAATGTTTTAATGAATGAAACGGGAAATCGGGCCTTTTTTCCTTGTGTTAAAACCGTACTGAAGAAAATTAGCAAAATATAAAAAATACAGGCATGTGCGCTTTTTTTCCTGTTTTTGAAAATGTATATAACTCAAATCTGGAAAAAAAATTAGATGCGTCTTTTTTACTAACGGGGGCAGAATTGGTCTCTTTATTTTTTACCGACTCCTAAAAAAGGAGGAGGTTCTCAATTTGGATGTTTGTATTTTTTTTTAATGTTTGTTCACGCATAACTTCGTCGCTTGACAACCGATGTGAAAAATTATTTTTTTGTTGAAAAGGTTATACTTACCAAATCTGCCTCTGATAGTTAAAAAGACGTATCTAACAAAAACGAAAACGGAAAAAAATTGTTTTCATGAATGAAACGGAAAATCGGGTCTTTTTTCTTTGTGTAAAACCGCACTGGAGAAAGTTAGCAAAATATAAAAAATACAGGGTGTATTTATGGTAAATTAATTAAGTTTTGTAAGAAGTTATAGAAAAAAGTTGTTATTTATGATGTTAGTAATACAGTCATGCAAGGTTGTTAGTGTTTTACAAATAACCCTGTTTACGACTGGCAGTACTTAAATTTATATAAAAACGCGTTGATTTATTGTGTCATTCTACCTTCAAAGCAATCAAAAGTATGTATGTTGACATTGGCGTTAAACTACATAATAATGTAGGACTAGCGTTTGTAAGGGTTTCACTGAAGCGAAGCTGGTCGAGCGGAGCGGAAAGGAGATAAGCAGTAAAAAGTGGTGTTTCTATTGACTGGACTGTTGGTCTTATGGTTCGTGGCTCTGACTGCTATGCCGGAGGTCGTGAGTTCGATTCCCACCCAGGACAAATGTTTGTGTGATGAGCACGATCATTTGTTCTGTATATGTGTCATAAAAATTACACCCAGACGGGTGTAATTTTTATATAGAAAAATTTAAGATTTTTTATCAGATGTCTAATACTCATAACATAAGCTCTGCTTAGTTTGAGACTAGACGGTGTTGTGCGATAGTTGTGAATATATTATTATTGAACTGGAGCAGGGTAGAGTGGAGTTGAGTTACCTTTCGCTCGACTCCGTACTGTCCACCTCGAGGCTACGTTATATTTGTTTTATTTGAAAATCAGCTCAGCTCTACTCCGGACCAAATACACGGTTTCTAATGATCTGCATCATTAGTTAGTGCAGATTTCCAGCGCTGTGATTGGCGTATTCACGGTCCGCTCCGCTCCACTCTTAGCTCCACTTCAATGAAAACACACCTTAATCGTGAGCTCATAAACACCCACGATTACACCATACTAGTGTAGTTCTTTTGTTTATTTTTTGCTTACAATACAATTTCGAAAAACCTATGAGATATTATTTATTTTCCGGGAACAATTTCCGGTTATACATTTGAACACAAGGTGTCTAAATTGTATCCAAAATTACAATTTTTGTATTGAAAATGTTAGGAAATTGAGCGCTGTATTTGATATATTATTAAGTAAAAATTGCTTCTAAATTGATTATTATAGCTTCGGTCAGGGGTAGCCAACCGGTTGATTTTGTAATAAGGCATGGTGGGACCATCGAGAATTTCTTTGCTTTTATTTCATCGTTTTCAAAAATAGCACTACTATAGTCTAATTCAATAGCACTATGACTAAGATGTTGTTTTTTTTTTGCCTAAAACCCACCCCGTTCCTTCTAGCCTCTTCATACCGGGGCTCGAGTTTCCTTTCGGATAACCCTGGCCCCAGTAGGCTTCGACCCAGCTGGGCCCCTCCTGTTGCTGACAACTCCTTGAAGCGCGCGAGAATAGTGCGCGCTATCGACGTCTTGGGTTCGGTCCAGACAGTTACATATTAAATTCTTTATAAAATAAACTTAAATAATTAAAAATAATATACTTATGCACTAAAGGCCTGGCTAAATATGACGTCATAAAACTCCTCCGCATCGCTGTCGACTGGAAGTGTGGCCAAAAGGCTGGCGGCACTGCTAAGTGATTTGTACTGTTCATATTGTTTTTTAGTTTTCCCAAGCTATTATTTAAAATATTCTAATTCAGTTCACAGATAATGATTGCGTGATTGTGTACAATCATACAACATAAATTTAGGTAGGTAAATAGTCATATTTTTTATCTGCTTTACTTATTTCTAAAACAAAAAGATGTATACTAAATCTATATATATAAAAATGACCCCCGTTTTCCGTTGTCACGACTTGGCATGAAAACGGCTTGACCGATTTGGCTGATTTTTTTTTTGTTGTGATTGTTATTGTGAGGAGAAGGTTCTTATGGAAAAAAAATTAGGGTAGTATAGGGTAGAGTAGGGTAGAGTAGGGTAGAGTAGGGTAGAGTAGGGTAGAGTAGGGTAGAGTAGGGTAGGGTAGGGTAGGGTAGGGTAAAGTAGGGTAGAGTAGTAGGGTAGAGTAGGGTAGAGTAGGGTAGAGTAGGGTAGAGTAGGGTAGAGTAGGGTAGAGTAGGGTACCCTACTCTACCCTACTCTACCCTACTCTACCCTACTCTACCCTACTACTCTACCCTACTTTACCCTACCCTACCCTACTCTACCCTACACTACCCTAATTTTATTTTTTTTTCCATAAGAACCTTATCCTCACAATAACCATCACAACAAAAAAAAAAACAGCCAAATCGGTCAAGCCGTTTTCATGCCATGTCGTGACAACGGAAAACGGGGCTCATTTTTATGATATAAGAAGATAATAAAAAAAAATAGTCAATTCAGTTTCCAAATAGGACGTTTTTTTTTTGCGAAACTTATATTGGCTGTTAGCTTGATTTAATAAAACTTTCTAGTAGTAGACATTTATGTAGACATTTAATTATTCTATGAACAATTTCCTCACCGTTCTTTTTTTGGTACCAGAATAGCATACATCCTGAATTAACACATAAATATGGTAAATTGTTTATGAAAGTACAAAATACCAAAATCACACAACCCAAGCCGCGGGCGGCAGCTTGTTGATTTGTACATGTCTAACTTCGTAAGAATATAAAAGGTGGGAAGTAGGTATTTCGGACGTATTCGATTGAAATTTTGATACTGAAAAGAACAATATGTTTAAGTTTACTTGTTTTGTTTTTTGTATAACTTATGCAGTATTTACGCAAGTAATATTTATTCTCATTTTAGCATTGAAAATCGTAGCTACCAAACTCACTTTGTTTTATTTTTTTTTTATTTTTCTTAAAGTGTCTCTTTTTAATTTTATTGCAATTCAAAAAGTGCTGTAGAGAATACTTTATTAACTTATGATTTTTATCATATTAATATCTTATCTAGTCTTTCAGTATGCGTCAAGTTCATCTCTGTATCTTTATGTTAAACTGCTTCGATACCGACTAGCATTTAAGTGGGCTTTTAGCCCACAGTGCATCTGGTATTTGGAAGACATGTCCAATCCAATCTCAATATCTGATCTTTGTTATGGCGCGCAGTGTATATCTACATCATCTCGTACAGTATCATTGTTGTCACTCATTGTTGATGAGCCAAATAAAATTAGTAGAAAAATCTGTGAGCATGTTATCCAAGTCATAAATGTAGTATTTATTTATTGTTTTAAGGCTGAAAGTGATAACTCTGGTTCCTATGAGTTATTTGACATGTATAGTTCCGAGTGCATGAAGGAGTTTGAAGTTACAGAAGAAGATATAGATGGCGTTGGCTCGTCAGGCAATGTGACCAAAATTGATCCTTGTTACTGGGGTTGCTATTTCTCGAGAATGGGTCTTGTAAGTTTTTTGTTTATGTTTAATATTATTTATTTAAAATTATTTACTATTTTCAAATACGAAGAGTGTCCGGCGCAGCCATGTCGTGGGTCGATTTCTCAATGATTTAAATCATTGTGTTCTCGTGAATTTCTATAGTCGTTAACTAATGGAGACTTATTATTATTTTTTATTTTGATGATTTCGCGCTTGTTTTTTATCTTAAATACTGGAAAGCGACTATGTGGTCGACGATGGAACACACTTGCCTAGATACTTTTAGGCTTATTCATTCCTGACTTAAAGATCCCCAGGATGTGGCTGGAAATTACACTCCTTAGCTGTACGCTTACTGTACGAAACTACGAATGCGTTCCTAAAATATTTTATGCGTATTGGTGGGTCTATCGTATACCGGTGGCGCCTCACCTTACGTCGTAAATCGTCCTAAGTGGTGATAAACCTGATTGGCTGTTATGGGCAGATGCTAACATTACTACATGCTTATAACAAGTTAGGTAGATACAGGTATATAATTTAATATCCAATAATAACGACTTCTATTTGCTTTATTTCAGCTTAACGAGAAAGGTCAATATGATCTGAAAAATTTTGAGACCACTATGAAAAAAGTTATGAAGGATGATGAGGATTATCCCAGCCTAGAAAAGCTAGCAAAAAAATGTGAACATGGTATGTTTGAACCTTGTATATGACTAGACTAGCACCTTTGCTCTCGAGCAAGTAAAACAATGGAGAGAAATGGTTTACGTGTATCCTGAAAGATAATGAGCAATTTACTATGCATTTCTTACCTAGAGCTCTATCAAGTAGTGACATTATTAAGTGTAGGAAGCTACGTGAATCTATAGTAAACATTTTTTTTTCAAACATTTAGACTGGCATGTGGTTAGTGGCCCTGACTGCTATGGAGGACAAATGTTTATGTGATGAGCATGATCATTTGTTCTGTGTCTGGGTGTAATATATCTAGAAATATTATAAGTATGTTTATCAGTTGTCTAGCACTCATAACACAAGCTCTGCTTAGCTTGGGACTAGACGGCGTTGTGTGATAGTTGTGGAATATTATTATAAGAAAAAAGCCATTTTTTTTTGTTTAGACGTTACCGAGTAAGTAGGAGTGAGTAGGCTGCTCGGGAGTTACAGCCTTAAGGATGTCAGGTAGTGTAGCATTCTATTATACAAGTATTTACTTTTATTTTTATTAATTTCAGTAAAAGATGAAGATGTAAGCGACGGTCAAGCTGGATGCGAAAAGGGTGCGCTGTTGGCGGCTTGTTTTTTGAAAAATGAAGTCGATATTGTATAATACTTATTGTAAAGCAAGAGAGTGTAAGGATTTGAGGACTATTTGTATTTTTAAGCAACGATCACCTGTCAAATACATGCAATCTGTCAATAACATCTCTAAATAAAATTAGACTTATTATGAGTTTTTTTTTACATTTACTAGGACTCAAATCATATTGCGACTTCAATTTGAACGTTTTTAAGTACGTGAATATTGATCTTCAGATTTAGTCTATTGAGTTCTTGCGATATGAAAGGGTCTATATAATACCTCATGGCTCAATCCAAAAATTGCACTATTCAATAAAATGTTGACACATGCATTTTGACTTTAATTTCCTTACTTAATATTAATAACTAGCTTTTGCCCTCGGCTTCACCCGTGCACATAAAATATAGCCTATGTCACTCAGGGATAAAGCAGCTTTCTATTGGTAAAATAATTTTAACAATCGAACCAGTGCTTTCAGAGATTACCTCCTAGAAATAAAAAAATAATAATTTTTCATTACTCATACTCTGAAAGTAGTTCTGAAGTTGCCTAAGGAGCGGGCTGAAAAGTATCACACTTTTCATCCCTAAGGAGTTTTACTTTCAACTAACAGCTGTCAAATTATTTAAAAAAAAAACTAGGTCTATCTTCTTGTATTCGTAATGAAAAGCACAGTGCTTACCTCGGGGTTAAAGTTACTTATTTCGTCCCGAGAAGGAGTTGGCGGCCGAGCGTAGCGAGGTCGCTAATTCGAACTTTCACCCCTAGTGTAACAATGTACTATTACATCTTTATAATATTATATATTATAGTGTAGACTAGTTTCTGCGAGCGGCTTCGTCCACTTGAAAGTAGAAATTTGTATATAGCATGTCACCAATGATAAATTAACATATTACTAGTGCAATATTTTTTAAAAGGGGTTCATTCGTTTTTAAATTTATTAATTACAAACAAAAATAAAAAAATATAATCTTTACTTTTTACAATATTTCGTCCACATCTAGTTCATATTATCATTGAGTTTGAACTTATTTACGCGGGACCCCTAATTATTTTTGTAGTATAAAAGTAGACTAAGTTACTTCTTAGAATACCAGCTATTTGTCAATGAAAGTCGTATCAAAATCGCTCTAATCGTTTTGGAAATTATCCAAACCAGGGAACAGACAGACAAACCAAAATGTTAAAATTATTTTAGCATATAAATACCATGTAAGCATTCATGTGCATTTAGTAAACAGTTGTCATTTTGACATTAGAACACACTTCAATTTTTATTGAGGTTTGCCAGTTTCAGGCAGGAGCGTATCCGAAAGATTCCTGTGTTCTGTGAGCGCATCGTATGCGAGACGTCATTGGAGTGGACCTTACGCCAAGCTTCTTGAAACTCCACCCATAATCTCGCTCCGATAAACGCTAATTCATCATTTCATTGTCATTTCAGCCGAATGACGTCCACTGTTTGACATAAGTCTCTCCCAAGTGTTGCCACAACGAACGATCCGGTGCGTCTCGCATCCACCGCATTCTCGCGACTCTTACCAGGTCATCGGCCCAACTTGTGAGAGGCCTTCCAATGCTGCGCAACGATAATTATGCCAACCCTCTATTGTAAATGCAGATACGTTAGTTCTAGGGTTAATTTTATAAGATATCATGAAAAGAATTACATTATTTCCGAAAAAGTAAGACGTTTCTTGTAACATCCGAGTCTAGTAGATTTTTTAATGGTGATCATTAAAAAGTTTCTTTATCGAAAATTTTATTTCAATATTACGGAAGGTTAGACTATTTTTCGACAGTTTTGGTTAACCCATTAGCCTTATCATATATGATTAAACTGTTGATTGTGTATACTGGTAATTTATTAAATCTTTTTCGAATAAAGGAAGCTGTAGGAGTTTAGTACTTTTAACAATTTTTAATTGACACAAAAGAATCAGTATCAAGTTAACATAATTATAACATAAAGGCTGACATTGTGGCAGACAAAATTCCAGCGGAATCCCATGGTGATAGGGCGACAATGATTATCGTAACCCTATCTTCTGCGAAGTTATAATGCTGGCGAAGGAGACTAACTTCACACGTGCGTGAGGGAACGGACATCCTCTACGACCCCGAGCCCTACTGTCGGTCACCACCGGTGTGGGCTTGCGGACGACGAGCTATGGGTAGCTCGGAGTACGGTCGTAACTACCGATCGTCGATGCATGGTGCGTCGTGTTCTAGGCGCTTCTCTTAGGGATATAACAAAAACCGTAGAGGCCTAGTAGGGTCGAAGTCTACTTCTGAACCTGAAACCCTAGAACTCAAAGGGCAACTGAAGGAACAAAGGTGTAGTATTAGTAAAAGTATGATGCGCACTCAAGCGGGCGAAGTCATTACATGATTTTCCACCTTAAAAAAGGTGGAAACATGTAATGGAAAAATTTAACAAGGCTCAGTCTTACGACCAATTCTGTGAATTGACATCATGTCAGTTAAGTCATTTCAGAATAATTTAGGTTTCGGTTGCTATTTTAAGATTAGCACTCAAAATTGCTTAAACGATTATTTATAACAATGTATGCTCACAAATTGATCATTTACTGTGACTAGTCAGATTCTATAATGACGACATTGCGTTGAATTCTGTATATTTGGTATTTCCATATAAAATACATGGAATTTGTGCCCAAAACTCATTTAATTGAAGGTCGGGGTATAAAGCGTAATAGATTTAACACTAACACAATGTTTCAGCTTTTTTTCTTTTTGTTTTGCAGTGGCTTTAACTTCTAAAAGTGTTAATGTAAGTAGTTCGTTTGTTTTGTGTACGACGGTTTTCTGAAATCAATTTTTGACTGGCCTATCGGTCTAGTAGTTAGTGACCCTGACTACTATGCCGGAGGTCGTGGGTTCGATTCCCACCTAGGACAAATGTTTGTGCAATGAGCATGATCATTTATTCTGTGTTTGTTTCTAATATATTTATCTATTTATTTAAAAAAAGTCAAAAAAATATAATATAAAAAATAGTAGCCGACCGGCATCGGTCCAAGCTACCGGTGGTTAAGACGGACAAGGCGGACAATACGCACCGTGTCCAGTAGTACAGCCTTCTGGATCAAGCCCTTGATCCAACTGCCTAACGAAGTCTCCACAAATGTTGGTCGAGCCTCTTGGTTATCAAGCCATTGACTATTATTATTTCGTTTATTTCATCTATTATCATTATTAATTTTAAATTTCATACTTTGGATGCGTTTGTATTAACATTGCTAAAGGTTGGCTTTGGGCATATTTATAACAACTTTGACTATTTTATGTTTTAAGGCCATGGAAGATTTTACGGGATCGGCAACGGAGTGCTTGAAGGGGTACGTATTTACATTAGCTGACGTATCTGCCGCAGCTAAAGCAGGTAACCCATCGGTTATTGATTCATGCTACTGGGGTTTCTATTGGGTTTTCGCTTTTTTTAAAATCTGCTATAAACTAGTACTTGACTGCGATCCCTCCTGAGCAGTGATGCAATCGTTGATTGTGAGGCACACTAGTTTATTAGGAGCCTATTCACTCTAGCCTTGAAGACGCTTAAATTGTAATCGGACGGGAAGACAGCAGCTGGCAAATTGTTCCAGTCCCTCGATGTACGCGGTATAAATGACGAAGCGAAATGCATTGTCCGGACCGTAGAGGTTTAAACAACGTAAGTGATACAGTTGTTTTCTTTGGAAAGATGTCTTACTACTGATGTTGCTTTCCTCAGAAAATTTTCTTTCTCTTCATTGTTTTTTTTTTAATATGCCTTTTATGAGCCAGTATGCTTATCTTAGAGAAGCTTAGGCTAGCATCTTGTTTGGGTACCCCATAATCATGGTGGTAAGTCTCCTTTTTAAGGAATTGTTGGAAAGATGTTACAGCGTCCTCTCCTGTCGCTTGACGCAAGTCCTCACCGAACATGGTAATGTCGGGAGGTCCCTGCACCTGATTCGTGCGAAGGCATTGCTTGGGTGTCGTTATTGTGTGGACCGTTCGAAAGGCAAACCCGGGGTTCTGGAACGCAAAGGAAAGAAAGAACATAGGAGTGGGTTTTAGTCAGGAAAAGTCTCCCGCTCTGATCTAGGGTGGAGGAAGTAATTGGATGATTTTTCACCTTAAAGAAAAGGCTAGAATTTGACAAATAATAATCTCTGTAACTTACATGACAGTGATTATTTTCTTAATTTAATTTCTTTATTGCAGATCAATGACAAGGGTGAATACGATCCGACCATTTATTTGGAAAAAGTGAAAGAATTTTTCCAGTATGATAAAAAACGTGAGAGCTATGAAAACATTATTCACCAGTGCGACTCGGGTATGTTTGAAATACTCTTAATACTGGTGTTTCAACTTGGTAATGTTAAATTTTAAGCTCCGCCTAAATGTTTAAACTTCTAGCTGGGGCCGGTTCTGACTCAATATCTTATGGCTCTAATTCTGTATGGAAATTAGGATGAGAATCCCCATCTTTCAAAAATGTTATATTCTTAAACCGAAAAACAAATGATTCTAATTTCAACAGCACTAGAATCTTGATGTCATTAAAGATATTTATTTTGAACTAATTAAATATTAAAATATAAATCAAAAACGCTTAACTACATAATTATACACTAGGTACCTTATAACTGGTAGCTCAAAATATTTTACGTCATTTAAGTATTATTATAGCATAGCATACGCATAATCAGTCATTTAATGTTCCTAACTCAGGCCTCCTCTCTCTTGCGCGAGCCCAGTGTGGGTTGATCAATGTCACATGATTTCTTTTTAGTTCTAAGACATGCCGATTTCCTCACGATGTTTTCCTACACCACTTTTAAGAGCAGTGGTGATGAAATAAATTACACAAAGTAATACGCCTGGCTGGGTCTGAACTAGGGTTGTAACGGAAGCCATCTTAGCGGATGCGGATGCGGAGGTGAAGGGTATCACCTCCGCGGACGCGGAGGTTAACGGATGCGAATGCGAAGGTGACATTGGGTGAGAAAAAATAGTAATTTATGGTTTATTGTATTTTTTTTTTAATACGTTCATTCATACTTTCATAATACACAAAATTTAACATATAAGTACCTACCTGCAAAATTAAATGAAATAAAAATGTTTACTTTTAATTATTTTTGTTTTTTTAACCAGCTATGATCTATCCAAACTTTACAAGATATTGACATAAATATCTGTAATATATCTAAAATCATAAAGTATCTCGGTATGTAGCAATGTAAAAAAAAATATCAGTCTCATCAAGGAACTACGATAAACAAGTTTTTAATGAAAATGTTTTTTTCATAGCATGCTTTTATAATACCTACATAATATAATTAATACTCGTCAAGACGAATCACATGACACTCAAATTCGATAGGTTTGTGTCGTTTAACTACCAAGCTCCTACAGCCACATTCCGGTACCTTGATCAGGTCAGCTCCATGTCATAATAATTTTGCATGGTCATCTTATTTACACATGCATGCAAAATCTAATTTTTTTAATTTTTTTTTTTTTAATTTTTGCGGGACACTTATTTGTATTATTGTATCGCTTGAAGCGATTTCTTAAAGAAAATCTTTGTAAAAGTATTTGGAAGTTTTTTGATTACTAGAAAGATTCTAGTAAACGCGGTGGGTGCACACGCTGAATCTTGATTATTCATGACCATTTCAAACGCAACACGTGACTGGACGGCTGAGTCGTCGTCGAGCGTTGCTGCTCGCTTGGTATTGTTCGATGAAAATGAATTTATGACGTGAATAAAACTCCGTTATAACTCCGTTAACTCCGCATAAATTTTGCGGATGCGGATGCGAATGCGAATATACGATTCTTGCGGAACCTCCGCAGTAACGGAAGCGAAAACTAAGCTCCGTTACAACCCTTGTCTGAACCCGCGACCTACAAGTCGTTAGTCGGGGCCATTACCACTCAGCCACCACTGCTCTCCCAAGTATTAATAGAATGAAAAGAATTGACATTCTTGTTTAAGAAGTAGGGTATTGATATCGAGTAAATGTGTAGTTTATTAATTGCGGATGTTTTTAACTTTAGTTAAGGGTGTAACCATAAGTAACGATGAAGCTGGATGCGAGATGGGTTCACTACTAGCAACTTGCACCTTTGAACACGAATTAGAAAAAGAAAAGGTAGAGCCATCATAAGTTTATGTGTTTTTCCTTTTCCTTAATAATTTCCTGCCACAAGCGACTCAACTTTCTAGGGTCGTGGTGATCTTTAGACTGGGACCGCGGTCTGAAGTCCGACCAATAATTTTTTTAGTAGTATTTTGGGACCACAAATAAAATAAATAAAGTTTTTTTGGTAACAGATCTTCCTTGTGGTCATGGAGCCAAACGACCCGATAAGTTGAGTGGCACATTAAAAAATATATCTTTTGGTACATACGAGTACATTGCTTTGGTGGAACTGTAATATATCCCTATGTTTTACAGCGTGTATAAATACATTTAAATGTAATTTATATTAAGTAAATCTGTTTTTTTTTCAGGTCATTAGAAAATCTGTGGATACTGCAGCGGTGCAGCGACATGAAATTTTCATCGGGACGTTTTTTTGTTGTGTATGAACGTTTATTTCGTATTAATTAAAATAAAAGCACAAACATCAGCTACTTCAAACCAAACTGTTTTTATTTTATTAGTACGCTCACATTTTAATCGGCATCTCACCTGGCGCTGAGCGATTATGTGGTCGCGAAGGCTTAACCTAGGTAAAACCCCAACGTGGTCCGCTCCAATGGGGCGAAGCACCGCCGTGTTCTTGTGGAGATGAACGGTGGTAGTCACAGATAAGGATAAATACTAACGGTGGTAGTTGAGTGTATATTATGTCCAATGTTGGTAATTATTTATATTGACATCTACAGATATTAACCTCACAATAGAAAGACAATGAGAGAGCGAACGCCTGCTTTCGCTTGAGGTTTAATGAATTGATTTACATAGTATATTTCTAAGAAATAGGTGATAAAATAATGATTAGTTAGCTTGCAATTGAACATTACACCAAATATTTCTAAGGATCGTAGGAATTCGAAAACATTACCAAGAATCTTTCCATTTGATGTCCAACAAAAAGTATACTCATTTGATTTTGTGAAATCCCAGGCTAGGTGGACAAACCTTTTCAACTTCGAAGAGGGATTTTCTAGTACGAAAATCACCATGACTGGACCACTCGACTTTACTTGACACACGTGACGAGTCTTTTGAATTGACGCGGAAAATATCTTTCTTTTCATGTGGTTGAATACTTAGGCACTTTAATTGTTGAGGTACTGTAGGCCATCACAGTATACCTACTGGGTTCATGGGTAGCCTTTGGTCCACGTAAAGGGCAAAAACGGAACATAGCTGTCAGTAATTGACTAAAATCACACTTAAGTTTTTCTTTGTAAAAGTCTGATATGCCTTTCCGCTCCGCCCTAGACCTGCAGAAGTCATTGGATGATTTCCTACCTTAAAAACACAGTTGCTTATTTTCCTGAACAAGGGTGAACCTGTGCTTCAGGCTAGAAAATGCTTAAATACAAAAAAAAAACACTAATTATGACTGTTATAAATACGATTTAGATTAGTTGAGTCGTATTTGTTTGGTTACGAAATTACACCACTGTTCTGGTTTTGAACTTCAGCAATCGTAGTGAAATTTCTAACTTTGTGTACTGTGGCTGCTCAAAAGTTCCCATCTCTAATTTCAGTTACGAAAGTCGAAAGTGAATCATTTTTTTTTGTATCGATATAAACTAGTGCTTGAATGCCATCCCACCAGATGATAGCAGTGATTCAATCGTGGATGGTGAAGCGCACTAATTTATTAAGAGTATATTTACTCGAGCCTTGAAGATATCTAGTAGCTATCACCACATTGGCGTTATGCGCCCTAAGCGGCATTAGTTTTACTTTGTCAATATCACCAGGCGCATACGCATTAATTGAATTTATTTCTGAAGAAGTACATTAACTAGCAATTGGTGGTGAAGATGCTGTAATCATATTTAAAGGCCTCCTTTTTTATTATTGATGGGCCCACGGTTAAACACTATCTCACCTGATGGTACGCGATGATTAGGTCGACGATGGAGCATAGTTGCAGTAAAGATCACTAGATTGTAGCTATCTGGGAACACAGACTCTGGTAAGGAATTCGGTACCTTAACTGTACCCATTATAAATGTGTTCCCATAACGTTTGTGTATATGGGTTCGATGTCCGCCATGAACTGGTGGTACAACGCTGTAAGTACGTCTAGTGGTCCGATAAATAAAACATTGCGAAAATTACGATTACGTGTGTAGGTGACTTTAGAATGGTCTATAACCGGACCTTTGCCATCCACCGAATTGGCGAATACCGTACCATAAATTGCTGTTGTACGTGCTCGAGCGTTGGCACCAAGCGTTGCACAGAAGGGGTAGGTATTGTAGAGCTCCTTCTATATGCTCCTGGTTTTCACCGGGGTAGTTATAGTGAAAATGTTTATACATGTTTCGTATTTTTTAGAAAACATGAATGCATACATAGCCTATCGATAGGGTAGTCGTAAATACGTGGAGAAGTTAAATGCAGAGGGTAAGGTAAATAGGCTGGGGAACTAAAACGTTATCTTTGATAGCCTGATTCATGGTTGCCAGATGTTACGGGCTCACCAACTAGCCGTGACGACCATTTGCTAACAATGAAGTCACTGTAGAATACTATTATTATTTTTTTATTTTCCGCACACTACTATTATTATTAAAATGCCAGCAAATTGAGCATCACATTGCGACAGGCCTATTAAGTTAATACTAGACGTCACACCTTATTGTAGGTACTGACTAACTTTTGCCCGCGACGATGGTCTTGCGAAGCATACGCTCATAGCGAATTGTGCCTGCTTGAATTGGAAGAGGTGATTGATAGGAATTAGGGAGTGAGTAAGTGAATCTAAATCATGTCCTGAGGAAAAATAAAATAGAAAGACCGACCGAAAAAAAGTTGTAGATAATATTTTTATGTTATTTGTATTAGCAATATAGTATTATATCTACACTGATATTAGGTAATCTCTGGAAGTACTGGTCCGATCGCTAAAATTTTTTCGCCGATAGAAATCTGTTTACAGGTTTATTCTAGTACAGGCACATAACATATCATTTACCTTTGTAATTAATCTTAAGATTTTATGTAACCATTTTACAAAATTTTACCCTCAATAAAATATTATTATTATTATTGTTTTATTCCTGAGTGACATAGACTATTTTTTATGTACGTGGGTGAAGGTGCGGAAAAAAGCTAGTCTTATATAATTTTATATGTCGTTATCATAAAACCGCTCATGAAAATCAAAAGAGCTTTAAAAATATACTGTATTTTTTATCTCAATGTTTTTCAGTAAAACACAGCCTTTATGGGATAACTTGAGTCAATTTGACCAATATGGTATTTTTCTCTTATTTTGTATGGGTATGTTACCTATACAAAATTATCTACTATGTACCGTGCCACATAATGACTTCCTATTCCTTATTGTTATATTATTAATATAAATATATAAAAAGGCCCCACGTCAGTTTCAGTGCATTTACAGTTGAAGTTTGATGGTGTTAGAGGCGTGAAACTAATAAAAGTATATAATAAATTTATATAAAAATCATGTTTAAGTTTTCTTCTCTTATTTTGTATACTGTGGCTTTAAGTTTAAGCAACGTTTATGTAAGATAAACTTATTTTATAACTTGGAGTTCTGTTGAAATGATTAAAGCCTGGAATTGTTGGTTGGTGGTGAATGGAACCCTGTTCACTGTACATAACTCCATTGTGTACAGCGAGCTTGTTGTGTTGTAGATACGAGTATCATGAAGTTATAGAGGTCTTTCTTCTTAAAATATCTAGTCTATTGTATTTCGGGCTGGTGTCCGCCACTCCACGATTAAATGTATTTTTTTTTTTGTACGGGTGGGAGAAATGTGCCGCCCGTTGTGTGGATCGAATCCACACCAGCCTTTCAAGTAAGGTCAGTAGCGCCTTGGTGTTACTGACCATTTCACTGGGAGGTACCTGGGTTTCCGAAGTAATTTGCACCATATCCAGCGACCACTGGGCAGCTAAGAAGCAGATGAACTGCTGTCTTGTCCTCCTACATGCACTCTTAAAATACAATATCTAGTCTATACCATTTGTCTTTATTTTCTATTTAAAGGCCGGTGACCCTGAAGAGTTGATTTCGCTGATAGAAGAATGCGCGAAACTGCATGGACACACAATGATGGAATTGGATGCTGTCATGATGAAAGGCGATGTTTCCAAAATTAAACCTTGTTTCTGGGGATGTGCCTTTACAAAAACAGGTTTTGTAAGTACCTATGCTTCTAGGGTTGTTACTTGTTGATGTTATCTACTCCTTCTAGAGTTAATATTATCTATTCCTGTTTTTATTTTTTAAGTGGGCTATTTTTAAATAACTCTTCCCACTCTGGTGGAGTAGGAGGAAATGACAGACTTTTACTAAGATTTATCTGTGTTCCTTCAGTTGCTCATTACATTCCAGGCCCACGGTAATTCTTTCGAACAATTCCGTGACCCTAGTCCTAGTAGGCCACTTCACTTATGCCAGAATCTCTTAGAAGTGGAACTTAACGCACTGTCAATACGGGCCTAGTAAAGGCTCGTATAAAGATACGGGCTTAGTCCTTTGACGGAGAGCTACCTATTGCTCTGGCCGAAGGTGTACTGGCCGTACCTTGGACCGAACTAGGGCAGGATACGAGAGCAAGCTAAACAATATTATAAAACATCATGAACTGCCGGCCATAAACCGGCCTCATCTAGTTTAAACTGACGAAAAAAAAAATTGACGTTTAAAAATGCTTTTTAAACCTAAAAAAATATAATTTATCATTGAACAACGACTTTGGTTCTATGACTTTTTACAAAACATAATTAATTTACCAAAAACAAACCTTCAACAATTCGTTAAACTATCTAACACATTTTAACTCTGCATTTAGCTGAACCTTCATACGTCTGTATGACTCGACGCAGTCGCATGAAGAACCCCCGCCGCTCGATTCCTGCTATTGTATAGTACAATCAGCTTGCATCGCATATACTACGTAATATTTAGACCGTTTAATTTAAATATTTTTAATTTTGTTTGCAAATCTGATGTACTAAAATATGATACATTTTTAAAAGTCATAGAACTATGATTGTTGTTTATGATATTAGTAACATTATTCCTGAGAGATTGCCAGTGTTTTACAAATAACCCAGTACCTATATATTATTTTTTTCGAAAAACTGTGTTCTTTTATTTACAGCTAAATGATAAAGGTCAATACGATCTAGATGCTGGCCTGATAAGTATTAAAAAGTTTATGAAAGATTCCGAGGCAGCAGAAAAACTAGAGCAAATGGCAAGGCATTGTGAATCAGGTACCTATTAAAATCGTTTAATTTTGTATTTGTTTCTATAGAAGATGTATGTGTCCTTTAGTGTGGAATGCTACCTGAGTTGATACTCTTGCGCCATCTCATCTTCTTAGCTCGTCGTGCTATGCTGGTGTTGCCGCTGCGGCTGTGGGGAACCTCAAATGACGGAAATATTTAAAAAACCTAGTTGGCAGATATATTATAGAGTCGTTTGGGGTTGAGAATCTTGGGCCGTGGGGTCCGAGTCCTTATATGCTTTTTAAAGAATTATATCTAAACGCCTAGTTGACCCTAAGGCTCCCTATTTCAAGGAAATTCACGTTGTTATGAACTTTTCTCAATTTCAGTAAAAGATCAAGATGTAAGCGATGGTGAAGCTGGATGTGAGAGGGGCATGCTTACTGCGAAATGCTTCATGGAAAATTTACATGTTTGAAAAAACGCGGCAATGTGAAATAAATATTTGGCAACTGGTTTGTTGTTATCATTTCTGAAAAGGTTTTCAAATTATTCCTTCCTTTTTCCTACTTTGTTTTAAGATAGGCTCGCGTTTGATCATTGTCTCATCTGATGGTAAACTATGATGTAGCCGACGATTGAGTACGCTTGCCTAGAAGTAACCTATTCACTTTTGAGTTGTAACTATGAGGAAACAGACAGAATTTATTACGTGCACATTGTTTTTTTTTTAATTTAAACTAATAGGCACTCATACTTAAAGTTCGTTTCGCATAAGGTTTCATAGTCCTCAACTACGTGTTTCTAAAATGTGCACGTAACCAAGCGTTATTCGTAAAGAACAACAAAAATTTGGTTGACAATTAGTACAACCATATGTACAGTCGACACTTGAGGGCTAAAGGCAAAGTGATGCTAGTGATAATAATTATAATTTTAGATAGGTACGAAATGGCCGTGTAACTTGTTTAATTTATTTTACTAAGGCTTACACGGGCACTTACAAAACCTTAGAAGAAGCTAGTGCACTTCAGGTTAATAAGTTTTTTTTTGACAAAACCAAGCTTAGTGTTTTTATTTTTACTAGTCTAAGACTCTATCTATATCAATAATAGGTCTCAAATGTAGTTATTGTAATGAATTTATCGAAATGCAGTAATCGTTTGGGAAAATATGAGGTAATCAAAGATAACACACATATTGCCGATTTAAGTTTATTACATCATATTTTTTAATAATTCAGGTTTTTATTTCGTATTGCTGCATACTGGTAGGTAGTTCTAACGCTGGGTGGCCTGCAAAAAATAATAATCATGAAACATTTTCCGTGTTATAAAACCAAACCAAACCAACCAACCAAAGTCATAATGATTCAGCAACCGTTCTCCTATGACCGATTTGTCATTGCACTGCTCGTCGACATTCATTTATTTCCGTTTCCACAACAGAAAATTTCACCTATGGACATTTCTCTGACAGGAACTGCGACGACAGGGCTTTTCAGTAACCGCGAATGTTCGACCGACACGACGATAAGCCTGTTAACTCTTTTAACTGATGGCAAATTCTCTGTAGATGAAAAGATCTGTACCTTTTCATTTACAGACAATTTGCCATCAATCTTAAGACAAGCGATATTACAAAAAAATAAACATTTTTACAGATTAATTTTATCTTAGAACGCAAAGGCTTGCAAACTCTTTGAACATTTGTAACAGAGAAAGTGATTAGTTATTTACATCAGATCTTTTCCCTAAAGTATATAAATATTCGAAAAATAACTGGACGAAAAATAAAAGCCTTAAGTTTATATTATTTTCTGCACATACCCTTTGTTTACATCTTCATCATTTGTTCCAAGAAGCAAGCTGCCAGCAAGGCACCCATCTCGCATTCAGATACGTCATTCTTGTTTTTATCTATTACTGAAATTCATGGAAGAATTGTTATTATTTATATACTGCACGATTACTGGCTCCATTTACATTTACAAAATGTTTTTATCGTCTATATATTCCAAAGTATCCACCTGACTCGCACTGTTTTGCACTTTTTTCTAGAACAGTATAAACCTGATCGCTCTTAACAATATTTTTAACGTATGTAAGTCCGGGGTTCAGAACGTATTGTCCTTTGTCATCGATCTGCAATGCACAATTATACGATTATATGCTTAAATAATGACATTATTTCACACATTCATTTAATGTTTCAGTTTCATTACTGAATAATTTACATCATAAAATTCAAGAAACAAAGTATTTATAAGAAAAAGATATAAATTATATGCAATATGAATGTGCAAATAAAAATATATTTAACTAACAAGACTCTAACAGTTGTGGAAGATTACGTCTACCTCGGACAGACAGTCCAGTTAGGTAGGTCGAATTTCGAGAAAGAGGTCAACCGTCGAATCCAACTCGGCTGGGCAGCGTTCGGGAAGCTACGCGGTGTCTTCTCGTCCAACATACCACAGTGTCTCAAGACGAAAGTCTATGATCAGTGCGTGTTGCCAGTGATGACATATGGTTCCGAAACGTGGTCGCTCACAATGGGCCTCATCAGAAGGCTTAAAGTCACCCAAAGGGCAATGGAAAGGGCTATGCTCGGGGTTACCTTGCGTGATCGAATCAAAAATGAAGACATCCGCAGGAGAACTAAGGTTACCGACATAGCGCAAAGAATTGCCAAACTTAAGTGGCAATGGGCAGGGCACATTGCTCGCAGAACAGATGGCCGTTGGGGCCGAAAGGTTCTGGAGTGGCGACCGCGTACCGGAAGACGCAACGTTGGAAGGCCTCCAACAAGGTGGTCTGATGACCTGGTGAAGGTTGCGGGAAGCCGATGGATGCGAGACGCGCAGGAGCGTTCGTTGTGGCGACGCTTGGGGGAGGCCTATGTCCAGCAGTGGACGTGTATCGGCTGAAATGATGAACAAGACTCCAATTCAATATAAGCAGCCTCATAGAATATGAGAATCGAGGCCATTCTCTATGCAATGATCTGTGTAAAGAGTAATGCAAAAAGTACATACAAATCCTCCTTTTTTGAGGCAACAGCTCCAAAGACATGGATTAACAATATTAACGTCTCTCGATTTCATTACAGCTAGCATTTCCGAAGCTTTGACTTCGTGCTCTTTTGCACAATCAAATACAATGTCTAGAACATCGCCTTCGTCAGCAGGTCCATCTTGCGCCTTTGAACATGAATTAATACAAAATAAATTATGATATGAGGGTACATGGAAATCATGAATAGCTAACAAAAAAGACGACTGATTCAAAACAGTTGATATAATTGGCAAAGACTTATTTAAGGTAATTTAACAGCCGTGATGAATAGTGTTTAATGAAGATAAAAAGTAAGTAGAAAACATTGAAACTTTACATAAGAAACCATACAACTAATTGTCATTGCGATACTCTCATACATAGTCTCTCAGTTATTGTATCAAAGAAACAACAAACTCCAACAACAAATCCATCCCAATGAGACTAAAGTAATATTAATATAATACTCCAACAAGGTGGATCGACAACCTGGTCAGGGTCGCGGAAATCCGATGAATGCGTGGCGCACAGGACCGGTCGTTGTGGCGACGCTTGGGGGAGGCCTATGTCCAGCAGTGGACGTCTTTCGGTTGGTATAATGATGATAATGATGAATACTCACAAAAACGCTACTTAAACTTATAACCACGATACACAAAGCAAGACAAGAATACTTTGACATTTTGGGCTGTATAGTTATCCTTCAGAGCTTGAACTATAAATGCTTTGTATACCAACTTTACACCTTATTATATAAATATTTTATCCTATAGTAATTGGACGCGATGGACACCATGACGATAGTAATGATTATAATAATAATAACATCTAATTTTGCCGAGATATGCAAATTTTACCAGCACTTATGGTGAATTTAAACCATAAAATCATTTTTATTTCTCGGTCAGCATCCGGAATATAGTTTAAATTTCCTATGTAGATATTCAGAAATGACATAATCAACGAATAGGTAGTTTGTACGAATCGTCAATTTGAGCGTGTAATAATAGTCTATCAAAAACGACCTTGGATGTAAGATTTTTTTTTTTTTTTTTTATTGATATAAACTAGAGCTTGACTGCGATCCCACCTGATGGTAAGCAGTGATGCAATCGTTGATGGTGAGGCGCTCTAGTTTATTAAGAGCCTATTCACTCTTGCCTTGAAGACACCTAAATTATAATCGGACGGGAAGACCGTAGCCGGCAAACTGTTCCAGTCCCTCGATGTACGTGGTATAAACGACGATGCGAAACGTTTGGTCCGGACCGTAGAGTTCTCAACAACATAAGGGTGGATACTCGCCGTTCGTCGGCTTGTCCGATTGTAGAAGTGAGAAGGTGGAATCAAGTCATGTAATTCCTGCGCACACTCTCCAAAATGCATCCTGTAAAACACCGAAAGGCTGGCTACCCTTCGCCTGTGCTCAAGACTTTGTAGATTGGACTCAACCAGATCTGGATCACCAATTAGTCTTTTCGCACGCCTTTCCACCGAGTCCAAAGTAGCTAGGTGGCATTTTGCAGCACCAGCCCATATGCGAAGATGAAATAAAGGGAAAATTGGAAATATATTTTAAAATTTTACACTTATTTCATCTTAAACCCAAGGACTAAATGCTCTTAATTCATGAATCCCCAAGCGACACCCGGTGGCCGCGCATCTATTGTCTTACTATTGTGTCTCTAATTGACGGTATCTGAAGGGTTAAATTTTCAAACTAAGAGACGAAAAAAAAACAAAAAATCAGAGACATCTCAAACTTGTCTTTAACTAGTACACATTAAATACATTTATATGCACTTGTAATAAAAAAGTTGTTATTTCTCCGAGAGCAGATTTTTCCGTAGAGTGTAGCAAGACTCTGCGGAAAAATCTGCCTGTTTTCTTTGTTCCATGTTTCTTGGTGTTGGTGCAACCCGTGCAACCCGTTTTCTTCTTCCATTCTCTACTGTCAACCGTCAATCTTTTTCATATGTTTCAATCGCTATTACTGAGCGCCGGGTCCTGGCTATGAATCCCGTGTCGGGCAAAAAGTGCTGTTAGGTTTTTCTATTATGAATTAACTCTTTAGTAGCCAGGAGTTTGGGAGATTGGAAGTTCACGTTCAGTACAAATAAGTAAATCTATCTATTGATTTACTTATTTGTATAGAATGTAGGTAATTAATACAATTAGGTCTTAATTTTTCTTAAATCTTTATACATTCTAGCCCATAGCAAGCTAAATTTTATTAAAATATATCACTCACATAAACGTTGCATAAGCTAACAGCCACAATACTCAAAATAAGACAAGTAAACTTGGACATGTTGTACTCTTTAGTACTGATGCTTCTGTGTTTGAACTTGAAATGCTCCTAGCACCAACTGTAAACCTTTTTAAACACATATTTTAAATTGTAGTAGTATAGTAATTACTAGCTTCTGCCGGCGACTTCGTACGCGGATCCTGTTGCTTATGCCAGCGACAACGGGGTCGTCAAAATCAAAGATCTGAAACGTCTGGTGTCGAATTCTAAGAGCCTGGAAAACAACGTGATGCGCGAGACGATTTGAGACGTTCCAGATCTCTCCCTTCCACTTACGCGCGTGACAGTGTGCACACACCTTGGTGCCATAGACAAAAATAAACAGAAAGCTCCGAACTGCTAAGCTATCGGGAGTTACATGTGTTATTGTGAGTCAACCATAAAAGATAGACATGTGATGTCTTGGGATAATTTTTATATAATTTTAAGGAGAACATTATACATGATGTCTGTGTAGCTTTAACCATTAAGGCTGCAAACGCGACGGAAGCTTAAAAAATGGAGTAATTTTTCTCGTTTCCCCAACATTTCCCTTCACTGCTCTGCTCTCATTGATCGTAGCATGATGAAAAGTATACTATAACCTGCCCAGGAGTATGAAGAATGATTGTACCAAGTTTCGTTAAAATCCATCGCGTTGTTTTTGTTTCTATAAAGAACATACAGACAGACAGACAGACAGACAGACAGACAGACAGACAGACAGACAGACAGACAGACAGACAAAAATTTTACTGTTTGCATTTTTGGCATCAGTATCGATCACTAATCACCCCCTGATAGTTATTTTGGAAATATATTTCATGTACAGAATTGACCTCTCTACAGATTTATTATAAGTATAGATAGTAGTTTATAGTAATTGTAGTAGTCGTCGTGATGGCCATGACGACGAGTAATTAATCGAGTAAAGCTATTTTCACGCTACGCTACTTATCACTGCGGAGGGCACAGGCGCCGGAGTGGATTTTGCGGCCCACGCGGTTTAATAACGTGTGTAGGTGCATGGGCTTGTAGTGGTGAAACGTTTTAAGTCTGGGGACTATACTTGTAAACTTGAATCCTTGTTATCAGTTTTGAAAAACTCGGTCCACCTTGTTAAAGTTATAATATTAAGAATCTTTCATCTCTTTATTTTCTCGACCGACCTTCAACTCCATTAGGAATAGCCAGCGTAGTAAATAAAAAGTGATACAATTCGTTTTCGAATCAACAAAAACATAACAAAACAATAAACAAACACAACAAACATAATAAAATAAGGTCCTAAGGTCGACTGGCAGATAATGCCTAAGGCATTAAGTCCGTCTTACACGCCTTACACGGTTAGATTACATTAATTTACCTTTCGGCTTCATCATCAGATCAGTTCGATATATCCTCTCCCCCTCTTCTTTCAAACAGTCATTAGACTAGATGCTGGAGAGGGAAAGAATATATCGAACTGATCTGATGATGAAGCCGAAAGGTAAATCTTTCAATCAGTCATTAGACTAGATGCTGATAATCCCGGCTGTAGCATCAGGCCAGATTTATGTCAACATTGCAATGAACTTAAAATTTAGTCCTGTTTAAAATGAGCCCAAACACGACTACGGTGCTGTAATTTCAAGGTTTGTACTTTTCCTGATGCTCCTGGCTTCAGCATCAGGTCTCTATGTACTTCGGTGTTCTTTATTAGCAGTACGTTTATCCACACATCGAGCCGTTTTCAATGAGCCTAAACTCGATATATCTGCTGTTTGTTGTCGAGGACTTAGGTACTCTGCAGACTATCCTGACTGCAGCATCAGGTCATGACTTGATGATCATGAGAGCAAATGTGGCAAATGCCCTATCAAACATTTATTTATTTATTTATTTATTTATTTATTTATTTATTTATTTATTTATTTATTTATTTATTTATTTTACTATTTATGTACACACAAAACAACAAAAAAAGATAATACATAAGAGACATTAGTACAAAGGTACTGCTTATTTCCAAAGAAATTGGCACATTAAAACAATTTACTAAAACAGTCCTTGCCTGTTCGAGTAACTTCTTACTGTTAAGGAGTTGTATCTTCCATCATCAGCCCAGCTACCTGAGATGGTGACGACCATACGCAAATACACAAGATACTTCATAAAATATGCGAAAATCAATAAGTGAGCCTATAAAATTTGAAGGCTGCCCTCGATTTCTCCAAGATCCCATCATCAGATCCTAATTTGGTGATAATGGGACCACCTCAGAACTATCTACTTTCGAACAAAAAAAGAATTTTGAAAATCCGTCCACATTTGGGGGAGTATTCGACGAACAAACATACAAAAAAAAAAAAAAAAAAACATACAAACAGCCGAATGTAGTACCTCCTCCTTTTTGGGAAGTTGGTAAAAAGAGTACAACACTGAATTTCAAAATGAGTATTAAATAAACTTAAAATTTAAATAATAGATTGAACAGAAAAATTAAAACACAATACAGCATATACATAATAACTCCTTCCTAAAATCATCATCATCATCATATCAGCCGAAAGACGTCCACTGTTATACTCCACACATATACAGAGGCCTATGTACAACAGTGGACGTCACACAGGACTGGTCGTTGTGGCAACGCTTGAGGGAGCCCAAGCTTTGCCACAACGACCAGTCTTGTACGTCACGCATCCATCGGATTCCCGCAACCTTGACCAGGTCATCGGTCCACCTTGTGGGAGGCCTTCCAACGCTGCGTCTTCCGTTACGTAGTCGCCACTCCAGAACTTTTCTCCCTAAAACATAGCGTCAAAAAATTCCTCCGCATAGCTGTAGACTGGAAATGTTGCTGGAAGTGCTGTCACCTGGCAGCATTGTCACGTTGTATGGCAGTGCTTGATCTCCGAGGTAAAGCCAGCTTTTGGGTCAAGCGAAGTGTCCACCAGGCGTTTGGATAATTCTTTAAAAAGCATACGAGCACTCGGACCCCATGACCCAAGAGTCTCAACCCCAAACGGCTCAAAAATATAACTGCCGACTAGGTTTTTATATTTCCGTCGCACGAGGTTCTCTGCAGCCGCAACGGCAGCACCAACACAGCACGACGAGCTAGGAAGAGAAGGGATGGCGCAAGAGTGTCAACTCAGGTAGCATCCCATACTAAAGGCCTGTTTTTTTTAGGTGGGAAATCATTCAATGACATCACCCGCTCTTGGGCGGAACGGGAGATAGTGTCAGACTTATATTGACTAAAAACCCACTCCTGCTCCTTCTTTGCTATTGTTCCAGGGTTCTGGGGATCTCTTTCATATCATCCATGATACTAAAGGCCTATTCATCTGGAAATAAAGACAAAATTAAACGATTTTAATAGGTACCTGATTCACATTGCCTTGCCATTTGCTCTAGTTTTTCTGCTGCCTCAGGATCTTTCATAAACTTTTTAATACTTATCAGACCAGCATCTAGGTCATATTGTTTTTAGGCTTTTACTTTTTTCTTTAGATGCTATAATTTGTACAAAAATATGTGTGCGAGAATCGTTAGTAAAATTAATGTTGAGGTTTATATTTAAATAGGTTTTAATGTTATTCAATTACTAATTAGAATGGCAATGGAAAAAGATATAGTCGGAGTTTCCTTGCGGAATCGAATCAAGAAAGGAGATATTCGCAGAAGTAGGAGGTTACTGACATGACCAGAAAAATCACCAAACTTAAGTGGCAGTGGGTAGGGCACGTTGCTCGCAGAACAGATGGGCGTTGACTTGTTCTAGAGTGGTTGCGAGAATCCCATGGATGCGAGACAAACAGGACAATTAATTGTGGCAACACTTAGGTCTTCCAACAGTGGACGTTTTCCAGCTGAAATTTTCAGATGACTAATCAGAATAATGAATAGTACCATAATATGAACGCAGGTATAAATTAGATGATATCATCAGAAAATTGTTAAATATTGTCACCTATGTCGGTGACGTCATTTCGAGTCTTTTCAGGAAAAACCTCGTAAGCGACAATTTGCATTCTTTGCGGGAATGAGTTGTCTCTACTTCCATAATCAAAAGTATTTAAAAAATATGTTATTTGTAGCAACTAATGATCGGTACTTATATGAAGTTATATTTTTGTAAAATTTAATTATCATAAATACTTTTTAATTATGGAAGAAAAAATTTAGTCCTGCAAAAACGCTTACAGTCGCTCACGACGTTCTTCCTAAAAAGGCTCGTTTATAAATACTTATTTTTGTTCAAATTCATTGCAAGTTTACCAAAAACTACTAACAGATTTTACAATGAACATGATAATCAAATACTTGAAAACTTAGAATTGTAAATTGAAGGTGTTCCGGATTTGGGTGTCGTGAGTATGTGAGCTTACATGTTTATGAATGCACCCACGATACAAGAGTTACTAGGTACTACTGTGGTGCAACTTAAAAAAAAATAAGAAATAACTAGAACCGAATTTATATGAAGTTATGTAATGGCTTTCATCATCATCATATCAGCTGAAAGACGTCCACAATTGGACATAGGCCTACCCCAAACTTCGCCACAACGACTGACCTTATCTTTTTCTCAATGTTCAGTACATAATAATTATCACACGCTTAATTAATAAGAGACGTAATTAACATAAACACAAGTAAAACACTTAACTAATTAAAATTATAATATATACACAATAACTCTTACCTAAAATATGGCGTAAAAAAATTCCTCCGCATCGCTGTCGACTGGAAGTGTGCCCAAAAGACTGGCGGCATTGCCACGTTGTATGACAATGCTTAATCTCTGATCAACACAAGTTATTTTGAAATTGAACCTTATTTTTTAAACATGTTTTCAGATTCAAATAAGCCTTCTTTGAGGTATCTTTATTTTCTCTTTATTAAACATGAGTTATATTCATTGAAGCAAAGCAAAGGCAACATATACAAGGATCGAAACTTGGTGTTTTACAAAATATTTCCTCTCGTCTTGGCTGGTCTCCGCTTTGGTATAGTCGGCTTTATTTTGATAATAAATTACATCATGTTCATTTACTATTGTTTAGAATATTTACAAAACAAAGTGCGAAGATGGTATTCAAAGCAGATGTAGTAGCAGTTTTGTACGATCAGGATTGTGAAACTGTAAAAGACGATAATTATATTATGTTTATGTACACGTGCCATCTTTTAAGTGCTGTAACTGTGAGCATACTCAGTGTTTATGTGAGTATCTATTGTTAATTTAAGTAATATAATATAATATAATGTAATATAATATAATATAATATAATATAATATAATATAATATAATATAATATAATATAATATAATATAATATAATATAATATAATATAATATAATATAATATAATATAATATAATATAATATAATATAATATAATATAATATAATATAATAATTTAATATAATATTCCACAACTATAACACAACGCCGTCTAGTCCCAAGCTAAGCAGAGCTTACTGTTGCCAAGTCTAGTAGTACTCGGCACGCCATAATTATGGCGGTAACTTCCCTCTTTGAGGAGTGGTTCGAGAGTCGTCATGGCATCCTCACCTGCCGCTTGCCGTAGGTCCTCAGCGGATATAGTAAGGTTACACTTGATTCGTGCGGAAGAAACACCCAGGTGTCACCATTGTGAGGACCGCCTGAAGAAAACGGTGGAGCATAGATACGGTGGATGTGTGCCTCGCTATGGCGGAGGACCATCGTGTCTTCGTGAAGGCCATCAACGGCAACGATTTCTCGCGCCAGGTACAAGTCATGGTCAAGAGCGAGGAGGAATGGCAGGCGGTTGACGCCTTCTGCAAAGCAGTAATGCTAATAAAGGAGGAGGCCTACCGCATCAGGCAACGGCGCCCTCACCGCCGACGCCAACGGACATCCTCATACCCCAGCCACCAAGATCCAAACTCTGATTTTCATGTCGATAAAACCGTAGGTGCTTGCGCAGGCCAGGTGAAGGTGAAGAGATGAGCTGGAAAACTACGAGAGGGACTGGCCTGCAATGGTCGAGGACAGACGTGTGTGGAAAAGGGAGAGGAAGGCTTTCGACCAGCAGTGGGACAAAATGGGCTAGCAAAATAAAAAAAAAATTTTTGATAGGTTTGCGTTTGACCCTAATCTCACTTGATGATAAGCAGTTTAAAGTCCCTAAAAAATAAAGAAAGAATAAAAAATGCTGGTGTTGACAATGGAGCGCGCTTGTTTAGAAATAACGAAATAACCAAGTCACTTTTGACTCAAAGACTAGATCGAAGTCTATAAGTCAAAGTGAGAAAAGATTTCTTTTCTTTCTGGTTATAGCTATCAGGAAACACATACTCTGGCAAAGAATTTCACTCTTTAGCTATACAACCATTAATGTATTCCAAAAATATTTTGTACATATGGGTGGGATGTTCACCATATTCTTTCCTTTTGTTTTTATGATCAAAGGCGGATGGAAATTGTGGACCTACCAGCGCTCAAGATCTTAATAATTTGTTTATGAAGTGTGCAAGGGAGCACGGAGTTACAGATGCTGAAATACAAACAGCTACAGAATTAGAAGACGTCAATTTTGTTAAACCATGTTTCTGGGCCTGTTGCCTGAAGAAATCTGGATTTGTAAGTATTTTACCTTGGTCTATACACCTGCTGTTTACAGAATAAACTTGCATGTTGTAGGATACTTTGAGGCCATTTAGAATGTTTATTTTCTGTTCGAATATATTTAAATAAGTAATCCCAATTTTTCAACACAATATAAAATTGATTTCTTCGGCAATAATTTAGGTACGCAATGCAGTTTTTTTGATAATACTGTTTCAAGAGACTCGGCGTAAACTGTCTTCCTGTCTACTGGCGAAGCTACTGAATGGCTAGCTGGGGTTGTGCCCTGGGGCCCCAAGCTCAGGGCCCCAAACTCAAGAGCCCGCCAGCTCAGGGGCCCCCAAAGCTCAGAGCCCCCTAAAGCCTGATGAGGAAGCCTCTTATTGAACTAATCCGAAAAAATCTCCTGCTTTCGAAATCTACGAAGGTTGTAACTTTAATCATGGCAACACGTTTTAGTAACAATCTGACACTCCCTCTTGCTTCACTTAGACTGCAGAAGAGGTTAATTGATAATTTCCCAGATAAAAAAGGAAACCAGTTTTTTATGGCCTTAGCGCTGTTGGTCTTTTAGCTACGCCACTGTTCGCGTATTTCTGTTACCTATAATTATATATAAATAATATACAGGGTTATTTGTAAAACACTCACCACCTTGCAGGACTGTATTACTAACATCATAAACGACAACTTTTGTCCTATGACTTTTTACAAAAGGTAATTCATTTACCAAAAAGAAACCTTAAAGATTTCGTTGTTCTATCTAACTTATTTCAACTCTGTATTTTTTTGTACCTACGTCTGTATGACGCGATGCAAGTCCATCAAGCATCCCCACCGCCCACCCCCCTCTACTATTGTACTATCATGATAAAATTTTAAAAGTCATAGAAAAAAGTTGTTGTTTATGATGTAAGCGGTTGCCAGTGGTTTACAAATAATCCTGTATAATCATAGGTAACAGAATAATATAAATCACTGTTACCTGTACTTTAATAATTTTAATTTCTGATTTACAGCTAGATGACAAAGGACGATATGTTTTATACCCAGGCCTGACTTACGTAAGAAATATTGTGAAGAGAGATGACGCGTACACTGACTTAGAAATCATTGCAAAACAGTGTGAATCAGGTAGGTAATAATATTGCTCAGAAATATTAGAATCGTAATTGAATGAAGTAGGGGAATTATTTAATATTTTCTCTATTCAGATTAAACGTCTGCTATTTGGCCAGTCTTTTGTCTTCACAGCAAACTTTGTGAGACTAATTTGACAAAAATGATCCGCTAAGAAGATTTAGGGTGACTTTAAGGTCCAAGCTCCCAAGCAGTACCATGTAACAGTGACTTTCAAGCCTATTCCTCGGTAACGGTCAGGGCAATCGATTTGAAAAAAAGTTATGTTTAATCTAGATTCATGAACAACATTATCATCGTCGTCCCTACTGGGCACAAGACGTTATATTTAGGTAATATTTATATACATATTTAAAGACCTATTTACACACGTCTAAACTTTTATATCTACCTATGTAATATAGAAATTTAGATGTTGTGTAAAAATGTCAAAAGTGTACACAGCTTGCACGATATGATATTGACACAATTTGGATATTAATTACATAAATTAGATAAAAAAATAAAAATTTGATTCTAGAAATTAAAAATTATTTTAAAAAATACATAGTTTTAATTATTAAATTATATTGGTTAGAACAATCTATTAAAATTAAAACAGAACTAAAATCATGACTAGTTGGGAGTACAAATTTATTATAATTAATGCTTTTCTAAGTATAGTTTAGTCAAAGTCGGAAGTCGTAGATAATTATAACCCTGTTAGGACCATCATTTGATTTGAAAACTATTTTTTTTCCTAGTGAACGAAATAGTCTTAAAATATGAAGAAGCTGGATGCAAGAGGAGCTCGCTGGTAGCTGCTTGTTTTATGGAACAAATGGATCGAATAAAGTTTGTAAAATATTTGAACTGAAGTTATACCTGTATCGTATAATTTTAATCAAAGTAGACGTCCATAGTTTAAGCTTTAAAATTATATGATGAAGGTTTTGTCAAAGCTCTGTTATGGTCAGTTTAGTCATAAACTGAGCAATTCAAATGATTTTTATTTTCGAAACTTGTTAACAAAATTTTTTTTTCGCAGGTTCTTCATCTAACGCTCCCACTTTTTGTTTATACGGATTCATTATTCATATATCATCAATAATTAATTTATGTTTCAAAACCTATCAGTTTGGTTGTAATAAAAATATTTTTTATACGAGTATAAACCTTCTTTACCTTTCACCCAGACCCCTTCCATTATTATGTAGAACCCCAGGATGTACGGCGATATGTCACCGATTCTTAATGAACATTCCACTCAAGTGTAGCCAGTATAGCAGGGATTTTTTCTGCTTAGTTATTCGCGAAATGAAAGTGTTCCAAATCATATGTTAAATACTAATAGCAACAACCTAGAGTCTTTAAATCAAGAGTAAATAAATTACTTACATTATAACGGTGTGCTTTGAGGTAAAGTGACTGTTGTCGTAAGGACCAAACGCAATCTTATCAAAAATAACATGTTTGTAATATAATTATATAAGTACAAATGTTTTTAAAACAAGGATGTTGATATACCTAGTTGTACTTTTGGACTTGTAGTTAGCATGCGACACCTAAATATTAAGTTGTTGATCAACTCATAGCAATAGCCTTTGTTGTGTCAAGATATATTTTATCATACAATAGTATTATCAAGAATTGCTAAGTAATCGTCAACAATAAATGTTTTTTTGAAGGTACAGGTAGATTGCTTCTCCAAAAGAATGATCTGCCTCAAGGTAATATACTGAGACCCATATTGTTTAAAATATTTTGACTTGTAATGATTACCAGTAAACCAAAATATAATCCACTTTCTGTATGTATTAAATAATAATAATAAACTTAACGATTTAACATAAATCACATGGGTGTACTTCATGAAGTAAAGCATTGTCTACCTTTTATTCCTACATTACGCCAGCCAGAGCCCGTTTTCTCTGAACTGACCCTAGTGCACACTCTAGCTACTGGTTGTAATAATAACAATAATAATCTTTATTTTGTACATTTAACACACACAGTAACGGTATAGAATGACATGATCAGATAGATATATTAGTTGTACAAACACTGATCAGCGGAAATAGAATGAACATTTTGACTCCTAAAGTAAGTAATAAACTAGTTTATGTAAATATTTGTATCTCAGGTCACAAAGCTGTATAGGCATAATATTATGACGTAACCTTTCTTGTGGATGATACTATGATATAAGTGTATGTTATCTATTACGGAATGCTTGTTTAATTTGCAATGACGTCATTTGAAAATAGTAGGTCACATCATTTTCCAGATGCTAGCTTTATGCTTCTTTAGGCTCAAAATCGATCACTCTTCTTACAGATTATCCGTTATATAATTATTATATAATCGAGCACTACACGTGGTGCACTGAGTTATTATAATAATAACATATCAACCTATTACTACACAAAGAATATTTAAAGGCATGTAGTTAGTGTTCAGGGCATTTATAGTTAAAACGCAGAAGGATCAGGGTGTGAAACTGAAAAGTATAAAATGTCTGAGTTAATGTGTGTTGTCTTATGTGCTGTAGTCTTGAGCTTAAACAGTGTAGTAAGTACAGCTTTAAGTATTTCATTTTCATTTTTGGCAGTCATATTTTCTTCATGGCAAATAATTTCTTTGAATTCCTATAAATTCTCACTCATCGATTTATCTTTATTTTTTGTTTAAAGGCAGGTGTAACATTGGGACTTGGGGATATAAATACTATGTTATCAGACTGTGCAAAACAGAACCAAGTCACAAATGATCAAATGCGAGCCATTTTTAAATCACAAGACACGACGAATGTTAATCCCTGTTTTTTTGCCTGTTTGTTCAAAAAAGCTAAATTTGTGAGTATTTTCCTGTACTGTTTTTTTAACTCAAGATTGTCACTCTAAACTTATCACATGTGATAAGTAGAGAGTGACGAAATGCAAATATGTGAATTATATCTTTTTTAGTATTAGATATTCTGTTACTGCATTGTTGCTGTTGCATTGCACAGGAGAAGTGAATAACGTGGAAATATTTCAGAAAGCATCAGTACCCATACTTCGAATGTTTTTATTTATTAATATCTTGGGCATGAAAAGTCTATAAGAAATTGCCCTGTGCGATAAGACCGCTCATTGTACACTTATTTTTAATAATGTTTGTCTTGTATATTTGTTCATGTGGTGTGCAATAAAGAATATAATAAATAAATAATAATAAAAAAATACAAAACAATTTCAAAACTTTTTTCTTGATAAAATAATTTTATTTTTGCTGTCACAGATGAATGCTAAAGGTGAATACGACGTGAACACTGGCTTGACTTACATTAAAAAAGTTTTTTTCGACCGACCAGAAATAGCCATGGTAGAAAATATAGTAAAAAAATGTGAATCAGGTATGTATTTAATTGCTTTATTTCATTCTTAGAAGGCTTGCAGTCACCCAAAGGGCAATGGAAAGGGCTATGGTCAGAATTTCCTTGCGTGATCGCATCAGGAATGAAGATATCCGCAGGATATCCGGTCAATGTGGTGTCGCTTGGGGGAGGCCCATTTCCAATAGTGTAGTTCCTTCGGTTGAAATGATGATGATGATGATGATGATAATGATGATGACTCTTAGCTACGCAGGCGATATGATGCTGTTGAATCCATCAACAAATGGTATGAGGAGTTTAACGTCAATTTTTGAATTATATTCTGTAGCCGATGATGGGTTAAAAATAATGTTTCAAAGAGTGAACTAATGCTTTTTATTCAAAGCAAGTGATTTTTCTTACCCAACATTTCCAGATGTGTTACTTTGTGGCACTCCTCTGCAAAAAAAAAGAGAAACGGAAATTTATCCAATTACTTTGCCCGTTCTGGGTTACCGATTTGAATATTGCAAGAAACGCAGCTGTTTTTTGTAATACGCATATCTGCAAGTTTTCTTGGAGTACAAATTCATGCGATTAAACTTTTTAAGGCATTTCTTTTAAATATAACCTTTTTTTTTGACGGAGCCTGAGGGCGCATGTCAAACTTTTACTAACTAAAACCACATCTATGAGCCTTTTGTGTTCTAGTAGGTAACCTTTTTAGAAGTCAACCCAGGGCCCAAGTAGGCACCGGCCCTGCTGGGCTCCTACGGTTTTGCTGACATTTCTTTGAGGCGCGTGTGAAACACTACGCACCGCATATGACTCGGGCTCGGTCCAGTCGATCACTGGACCTAATTCTAATAAATAAATAAAAATATAAAATAATATTAATAAAACAAAAGGTTTGAAAACCTGCCTGTTTGTTATGTTGAAACAAAAGTCATCGTCATTATTATTTATGTAAAATTTTAAGTTTTAATTTATTTACTTTTCTTGGTTTTAGTAAAAGATAAAGCTGTGAAAGATGGGGAAGCGGGATGCGAGAGAGCTGCACTCGTAGTCAATTGTCTTGTGGAACAGAAAAAAGCCTTTAAGCCAAAATAATTTCACGCAGGATCCTATAGAATTTGACAAAAACATGAGTTATAGTTAATAAAAAATAGATTAAAACATTTAGAATTACAAAATATAGTTTTATTGTTTGTCTAGGTTTTTTTCCTTGTTTCAATGCATATGGGCCGATATCTGACACATCCGAATTATGGTATTTAGATTTATAATATTTATATTCAAAACTATTCGAAAATCATAGCAAGTTTAATTGTTACTATGAAAGTTTATTAATTTCTAGTCAGCCTATGAAGCATGACTTTACCAGAATTTATATGGGAGATACCGATCCAATTTCGAAAATTCTGTCTGACAGAATTTTCAGAAATTTGAGAATTTTTCAGATTTTTTTTTCTGGCAGAATTTTGCTTGAATGCAAGCAATTTGCAGCTCGTATCCGATAACAATCAAGCCTTGGCCGATGACACATTGTGCTCGTACAGTCACTTCAAATAGCTGTTAGCCAATTTATCGGAGCCTAAAGCTAAATGTCAGATCATCAAGTTATACGGAAAGTTAATTTAAAGAAAAATTAACAATGTATATATCTAAAACTGTGCCTATATCATCTTTTAGGATTTCATCACCGAGATATCAAACTTTGAGTTTAGAATTTAGCTGTCAAAGAAAATGAATAGGTGATCAGTTAAATTAAAGGTTACTCGACCGATCTTATTGAAAGCTAATAGTGCATTTCAAAAGGTTGTACTGATTTATTAATTTAGACGGCTGTCTATAACATTTCAAAAGAAAACAGAATAAAATTAGGTACTTTTAACCAGTAAGGTATCCCTATTAACCGAATTAATGGCACTTTTAAGTCTATGGTCTACTCTCTTATGCCAGAATTCAGGTAGGTTAACAAGACTTATACTGCGACTTCACACCTCCTTTGGAGTCTACGTAGGTTATGACCTACTTGCAGTGACTGCATTTTTTTCTAAATAACCTCAATATAAAATATATGTATAATTCGTACAGCAATGTAAAAACAAATGCCAACATATCTCTTGTGCAGGGCACATAAACTGGCTCCGTACAAAATCAACTAGCCTGAGACTATGCTCTGGAATTCTGAATGGGGATTTTTGAGCCGTAAGCTCCGAGCATGTTATGACTAGAATGGCTTCAATTGATCTTCATTAAGAACATTGCTGTTACCATTTATGTAGGCACATTGTCGACTGTGCTGTGTGTGTATTCAAATCCACTATGAAAATGGTCGTTCTGTTAAAGTTACATTTCATAAAATTCGTGATATTTTCGGACAACATAATCGTCCTTCTGAGACCGCTATTAAGAATTTGGTTGCGAAATTTTTGCCTATTATTGATGACATGGATATCACTGAAATGTGGTTTCAACAGGACGGTGCCACATGTCACACAGCCAATGAAACGATCAAGTTATTGTAAACCAAATTTCCCGATCGCATAATTTCGAGAAATTCAGCTGTTAAGTCGCTAGCCTGATCGTGTGATTTAACACCACTGGATTATTCGGGATTATTTTTTTGTGGGGCTATGTTAAAGACAAGATCTATACGGAGCCAATCGAATCGATTGCAGCCTTAAAACTCAAAATCCATGATGTCTTTGACGAAATAGACCCTCATTTTGGCAAAAAGTGGTTAAAAATCTTGATGAAAGAATCAACATCTGTCACCGAGATCGTGGTGGACATTTGCCAGATATTATTTTTCATTCATAATTGCCAAACATTTTTCTTTGTAATACAATAATTTTTTTATTAATTTTCCTCTAAATTATTTGTTTTATTTTGTTTTAGAAAACTAAGTTCTTGTTGAAAAACCCTGTATATGTATCCCTGTGTAACCCTGTGTATGCTATAAGTACAGTCAACTTGCTTCTACATTGTGTATGATTTTTATTATCATTACTCCTTGCAACCTCATTACAGCGCGGTAGTAATAATAATCCAGAACTAGTATAGTAGGTATATAAATGATTGTATTTATGTAGGTAATTCCCGGGTGTAATGATTTGTACAATCTGCTCTCAGAAAATGGTAGCTATTACTATAAGTAGGTATATTTATTTTTCAGTTAATTTTGAGAGCAATTCCAACTGCATTTTTTTATAATAGATTTTGCCGTAAATAAACAATTTAAACAATTTTACAATAACGAGGTGTGTTACTTTCTATTTTTATTTGAAAGAATGTAGTTCGTCTTCGTAAATCTCGTTTCTAATAAAATCCTTTTCTGATGATGTAAAACACGAAAAATTAAGAAAACTCTTCAATATTTTGGGTTTACACAGCTATTTTGATATTTTCATAGAGAACTCAAATAGTTGCATTCAAGAAGTACTACTTGATGAAATGGAATTGATGAAAACTACCTCCGATAGTAACCAAAATTGTACAAACACAGAAAATCTCGTATAAGAGAGCTATGCGACTATATATTTTTTTATACTAGGCATTACTGCCCCACTGCTGGGTAAAGGCCTCCCCCAAGTCCTTCCAAAATTTCTGCCCTCTTCTTCTAACCAGTCCTCGTGATAGGCGTCCAAATCATCCCGCCACCTTTCTGGACGGCGCTTTCCTTCAGTAGGAACCCACCGTGTGGCAACGCTTGCCCAGCGATTTCGGTCTGTTCTTTTTACGCCCAGAATGCTGCGCTCCATAGTTCTCTGGGAAACCCCAAGGCGAAACTTTTGTAGTTCGGTGAGAGACTAGGTCTGAGCACCGTAGGTTAGGATGGGCAGGATACACATGTCAATGAGTATGCTACTATAACGAAACAATTAGTACCTACTGACGAAAAGGTACCATCATTTTTTTCATCATCGTTTTTATTATTATTTATTTGTAATACTAGCTGCTCCCAGTGGCTTCACCCGCGTGATAGCAGAAAATTATCCTAAGGAAACATACTTCTGGGATAAAAAGTATCCTATATCTTATTCCAGGACATGGTCTATGCGTGTACCAAGTTTTATCAAAATCGGTTTTGCCATTTAGGCGTGAAGACGTAACAAACAAACAAACAAACTCACTTTCGCATTTATAATATTAGTAAGGATTGTTGGCCACACGCAATTTTCACAAAAAATCCCGGGAAGATCCATATTAATATCAACATTTCGATGCAAGTAAATGAAAAACTTCACCTTATTCCGACTTCTGCTTCTCCCTGAATTTATTATTTAATAATAAGCACAGTAAAAAGTTCCCCCGAATAGGAAGTGACAAAATAATGGCTAATTTCCAAAACTGCGGCTAATAAAAGAGATGAAACGGACGAAGCATTTTATGCTACATTTAAATAGCAATAAGCGTCGCATATTTAGTTGTAGGTATGTTAAGATAATTACCTTGTATACAATTACTTCTGTTAAGCATTTTATATAAAAGGTGTTAGGTTGATATTCAGGGCAGTTTCAACTGACACTTCAAAGAATTTGAAACTGAAAAACGCAACATGTCTAACTTTGCTTGTCTTCTGTTGTGTGTAGTGGCTGTGGGTTTAGGTGGCATTGTAAGTAAAATTAACTTATAGTTGCAGGGTTTCTGACAATGATGAAGATGCACCCAAGTGGGTGGAGCACCGCCGTGTCCTCGTGGGTGCGGAAGGTGGCAACGACATCCCGCGCCCAGCCCTGGTACAGGTCATGGCCCGGAGCCAAGAGGAATGGCAGGCGGTCGCCTTTTACGAAGTTATTATTAGCGAAGATATTATGCTAAGTGCGCCACAGCCAACGGGATCCCGACCCCAATTTCTAGCCACGAGCAATGGGTAGCTCGCTGTCCAAAACGCTCCCGTATTTATTGTTCAAGTGTAATAATATAGGGGTAGACAAAATGCTCAAGGTCATCAAATATGAACCACAAATCGAATCATAAAAAAAAGATTTTGTATTGAAAGCTGGATATACCAAGGATAATTATAGATTTCTTCGTACTCATTCCCAAAGGAACTGTCTACGCTTTACGTACTACACGACTATATAATGAGTATTGTGTCTTTCTTTCATATAGCAGGCATGTCCAGACGCAGATGCTTTCCGTGAGGCAATCAAACCATTCGTAATGGAATGTGCCAAGGAACATGGAATAAGTGAGGAAGATCTCGTCAAAGCGAAGGAAACACACCAAGTTAACTCCTTAAAGCCTTGTTTCCTTGCGTGCGTCTTCAAGAAGTTTGAAATCGTAAGTAGTTGGTAATGTTTTTTTGTGAGTTTATTTAATTATTATTTTTTGTTATTATTTACCAAATCAAATTAACAAAATGACCAAACTTAACATAGTAATATTGTGGCTGACCTACGTCCAATATATCTAAAATCAAATTATATCTACTAAAGTGACATCAAAATACCTAAATAGAAAAGCGCGCTCTATCGTTGACCGACGAGAGATAGGAATATATACGATCAAGGGAGATAGCGATCAAGCGTAAACCTATAAACAAAAAACAAAAAAACCTAAATGTCGAAAGTATAGAAAATCAAATTAATGTCCTTTCCACTCACCTGTCGTAAACATCGAGCATGGTTTAAAAGCTTGTTACTTCATCTAACGCAATCCAACATGATATTTGTCGAAAAGGAAACGCGAAAATAGAGAGATAACGCCTGAAAACTCTGTTACCATCTGGTAACTCCGTGTTTTACTCGAATATTTTACAAAACTGGTTTCAAGAAATACGTGATTTTTTTAAACCCTTAAGAGTTTTTCTAAAAAATTGTCATCATTAATCATCTCATCATCTCGATAAAATTTGCAAGATACTGTGTTTCCAAAATATCTAATACAAAATGTGTATTAACGTCATAATCGCGTAAGAGCGGTTGTATGAAAAACAGTGCAAATGTATGTCGAGTTGCGTCCCCTTAATATCGAATATATTTAATATGTATGTCACAGGGTAATTTGATAATTGTGATATTGTGAAAACCCGAATAATTAGAAAATGGTGAAATAAAATCTGCAAATAACTTTGACGTAGCGTTCGCCGGCCGCTGCTGCGGCACCGCTTTCTTCGCTCGCTCGGCTCACGCCCGTTTTGTCACAGTTCTAACCTAACCCAACCTTATCATCCAGTTAAAAATGATGAATCATACAATCTGCCTGCGACTAGATGATTAGACAATGGTGAAAATATTTCTGCGGAAAACTGATGGTATGATTCGTCATTTTGAACTGGGTGAAATAGAGGCAGCGGTCGGCGAGCGCTGACTTTCATATCATTGTCTCTAAGGCTCTCCCCGTCATCACCCGTCTTCGGAAGCGTAGTCGTCATTTTGCGCTTGATGTACGAAGCGGCAATGTCGTTCCGTCGTGTAGTTGCCGTTTCTTCGACTTAGTTTCACAATTTTGTATATAAGCTGTGAGCAGGCGTGCACCAAGCATAATAATGACGAATACGCTTCTATTAAGCTTCGTTCCGTGGACAGTATGCTCTATGGGAAACTAGGATTGCATATTTTTTTTATTAATTTTACAGATCAATGACAAAGGCGAATACGACTTGGATGCCAATATTGCTAAAATAAAGACGTTCGTGAAAAATGAAGATCATTTTGCACATTTCTCAGATATGCTGAAAAAGTGCGTTTCGGGTAAGAATTATTCGTTTCAAAAGTGAAGTGAAAAGTTCTGAATGCTTTTGCTTTTTTTAGTTTATTTCCTGGATGCCTTCCTTAAGAATTGGAATGAGAAAGCAAGGAACCGTGGTGGAAGGAGTGGAGGAAGGCCTTTACCCAGCAGTGGGTCAATATGGGCCAACTATAATAATAATTTAATAATTTCCTTTACTAATTGCAAATATACCTTTTTTTAATACATAAAAATAATTAGTCAAAATTAAAAAAAAACTGACTAAAGATTGCCTTTTAAAATTAGTGTATCAATGCAGCATTCAGCCTTATTGTTGTTCCGATCGTCCGGTAACTGTCTGGACCGAGCCAAGACGTCGAGGGCGCGCACTGTTCCCGCGCGCCTCAAGTAGTTGTCAGCAACAGGAGGGGCCCAGCTGGGTCGAAGCCTACCGGGGTCGGGGTTATCCGAAAGGAAACTAGAGCCCCGGTATGAAGGCTAGAAGGAACGGCGCGGGGTTTTTAGTCAGTAAGAGTCTGACACTATCTCCCGCTCCACCCAAGAGCGGGTTTTGTCATAAGATGATTTTCCCCATTGACAAAAAAAAGCCTTATTGTTGTTGAGATTTTGAATACGTAAGTAACTACCTACTTCCTAGAGAGGAGGCCTGAGTCCCAGCAGTGGGAACATTAAAAAGGCTGATGATGATGATGATGATGATGAAGTAACTACCTCGTTGGTGTCGTGGTTGTTAGCGCGATTGCTGAGCGTGGGATCTTACGGCCCGTTCACGACCTTGTAGCTGTGAGCGGTAGCTAAGCGCGGAAGAAAAAAACCATGAAAATGTTTGAAGCACATCACAAGACGCTTAAAGGCTTATTGATCTGTTCTCGGCTGTGGCAAGTTCCCCAATATACACATTTCCTTCTTCACCTTCTTAAACTACTCTTCACGACTAAAGGTCGGGGTTTTATTAGAACAATATTTTCTTTTTCGTAGTGTTTTTTTGTGATTTACCATTGCTTTTTGACTTTATCTACTTTTATATAATTTTTCAGTTAATGATGAATCTGTGAGTGATGGAAATGCTGGTTGCGAGAGAGCTGCGCTGTTGGCAAAATGCTTCGTGGGACTCAAATCTGAGGTAGCGGTTCTTTTAATTTTTTTTTTTTTTTTATACAGGGTGTAAGGGACAGCCCTCCACATACTTTAAGGGCTTGCTCAGTAGACGAAACTGAACTACTTCTTCTTGTTCTTTTTATGCGCCTACCATATTGTCTCTGCACCACCCCAGGATGACTGGCAGAGAATGCCTTTGTGCTGCATGAAGATTAAATAAATTAATAAATAAAACCTTTCACAAGACATTTTTCAGGGAATGAAAAAAAAATTAGGCCCAGTATACAAAAAAGAAAACTTAATTGGACAGTTTGTATAGAGAGGCCGATTCTTTTTTTTGTTTCATGAAAAAAAAATTGTGGTCAGTTTGTCTACTGAGCAACCCCTTAAAGTTTGTAGAGAGCTGTCCCTTATACCCTGTATGGGAGCTTCTATAACATTGAACGTAAGATTTAATTAATCTGTAATCTGCTACAGTATTATAGTGGTAAAATACAACTGTTGTCTTCTGCAACGGTGTATAGAAAAAATAAAGATTACATCTACGTAATAATCCATATTATGGTCAGGGGAAACCAACTAATATTTTAAACCTTTTTTATATAAAAATCACTTAAAACTAAAATCTTAAGAATCTTTTCTACATTACATAGTCTGCTATGATTTTTTCAAAGAATGTAAGTACGTCTCCTTAGGTGGTACACGTAACTAAGTAAACGTATCATTTTCGTCGTAAACTTTATTTTAAATTAATTTTTTTACAGATCCTCATATAAATGTTTCCTAAGTAATGGTGCGCTGCATTGAAAGAAGATCAACACTGGCCATCCTTTGTCTTAGTTACGGAATAAATTATTTTTCGATTAACCAAGTTTTGTTATTACACTTACCTTACCAAATATATAAAATAGCTTTACACAAAATCTTATCATGATATCATGTATATTATTATGTTCCCTATACGTTTAGGTAGATAGGAATTCCTAAGTAATATTGTGTATTGGCGCTTAATTTGATTCCTAAGTCATAGAATCTCCTAGTTTGCGACTTTTAATTCACTAAAATGCACATGCGACTTAACACTTTTTTTTTACTAGTTATCACTGTCCTACTGCTGGGTAGGCCTCCCCAGACCCCAAGTATTTCTAGACATTCTTTTCCCATAGTGAAAAATAAATATTTAATCATTTTTTTATTAGCAAAAAAACCGACGAAAAATTCCACCACTGGGGGGCCAGAATCATGCACTGGATGATGCGGTATTCGTTTGTGTGTCGATATCAAAGATGTATATTATTAAAAAACTGATTACAGTTTACTTAGGAACTTTAGAATACAAACACTGAAATGAATTATCACTGTTGTCATGATTTTAAAGGATGAAAAAAATTTGCAGCTTTTTGAAAAATAAATTGATGGTCAAAAACTGCAGGCAGGGTGGTAAGACCAAGTTATGTATACCTGTTTACATCCGATTTGGTCTCGTTATAGATATATTTTTTTTTATCACATACAACACTGTGTTGTCTTCTTGCAACCGCTTACTCATTTATTCAGTATTCTAATTTATAATATGGTATTTGATATACAGATACATTATAGAAGCCTTGAACCTGAAATAAATGAAAGGTTAATTTATGTCAATTTAATGCCTGGCGCATAGGCGTAGGCTAGCCTGCCTTTCGGTATTTTACAGGATGCATGGATCTTTTGTACCATCGAACACCCCGTCGTACGGCGTGTTTCCACCCTTACGTTGTTTAAGCCTGTAGAGGTTCTGGACTAAGCGTTTCGCGGTCTTCGCGTCTGATTATAATTTGGGTGTCTTCAATGCTAGAGAGAAAAAGCTCTTAATAAACTAGTGCGCCTCACCATCAACGGTTGCGTTACTGCTTACCATCAGGTGGGATCACCGTGAAGCACTAGTTTATCTCAACATAAAAAAAAACAAATCAACTACAAAGTATATGCTTTACGAGCATAGAACTATTATCATACTAGATTGTTATCTATCCCCACTAAATTACACGTAATAATCGTAATATAGTCTACATTCGTAACAAATCGCAACATTGAAACAAAATAATCTTCTTGTTCATCCAAACATATCTAATAACCTGGCAACATTAACAAGTTGGCAACGTTAACAGTCGTAAGAAATTTAAAACTAAATTAAAATGGTGTCAAAATAACGAACAAAAAATTAAAATGGACATTATTGCCAACCATAGGCAAAATAAAGATTTTGGCAAGTTTTGGAGCGAAACAAATAAAATTAATTCCAAACCAAGTCTCCCGTTATCAGTAAATAATAGTCAAAATTCAGTAGAAATAGCTAATATGTTCGCGAGTAAGTTCTGCCCTCCGACGACAGCGCATGATGCTGAACAAGGCGGAGTCCATGGTGACTCGGGGGCTCACTCATCTGGGACGCCGCTGCCGCGCGCGGACGCAAGTGTTGGCAGCGCGCTATCGTCGTCGCTGACTAACAATGCGCATGCGCCGAGCGAGTGCGATACTGGCTCGTTTCATGTTACGCCTGACGGTTTGTTTGAACTGGTGAGGCGAATGAAACGTGGCAAGTCCCCGGGTCACGACGGGCTCAGGGTTGAACACATTTTGTATGCCCCATTACTGTACGATAAACTTGCTTACTTTTTTAATGCCTGTATTGATCACAGTTACTTACCGACTGAAGTTATGAAAACAAACGTGGTACCTATAATTAATAATAAAACCGGTGATGTATCCTGTTTATCTAATTATCGCTCCAACTCATTAGCAACAATAGTGTCTAAAATTTTTGAACGTATTATTAATGGTCATTTGGGCGAAGAAAACGTTCCTTTATTCCAGACTCAATTTGGCTTTAGAGCCGGCCTATCTACAGACCTCGCAATATTTGCATTAAAAAAATACAGTGCGAAGCTACATTAAGAGAAATACCTCGGTTTTTGCATGCTTTCTCGATCTTAGTCGCGCGTTTGATTCTATTAATTATGAAATACTATGGAAGAAATTAAGAAATACAAAAGTACCCCCAACAATGATAAAAATTTTAGAATTCTGGTACTCAAACCAAATTAATCAGGTAAAATGGGGTAGTACTTTATCAGACACATATAAACTGTCATGTGGGGTTAGGCAAGGAGGGCTGACCTCTCCTGTACTTTTTAATTTGTATGTGAACGAGCTACTGGAGGAGCTGAGCGGCACCAGAGTCGGATGCCACGTAGGAGGAGTTTGCCTTAATAACCTTAGCTACGCTGACGACATGGTGCTGCTCAGTCCCTCTGCTGGCGGACTGAGGAAGCTTATCGCGATTTGCGAGCAATATGCTGTCGCGCACTGTCTGACATATAATGTCAAAAAATCAGAAGTCATGATTTTTAAATACTGTAAAGGACCAGATCACATACTACCCATCAATTTATGTGGGTCTCCCATGAAAATTGTAAGCTCTTTTAGGTATCTTGGGCATATTGTTAGCGATGACCTAAGTGGTCATCTCGACCTTGAGAGGCAAAGACGAAGCATTGCTTGTAAAAGTAACATGCTAGCAAGCGTTTTGCGTACTGTTCAAAACAGGCAAAAGTCACTCTGTTTAAGGCATATTGTCAGGCGTTCTACACTAGCCAACTGTGTTTGTGTGACAATTGTACACGAAGAGTACGTACAACTCTTCGTGTACAATACAAAAATTCATTCCGGGCCATGCTCAACCTGCCTTAGCGGTGTAGCGCGTCTGGTATATTTGCTGAGAACAGGGTTGATGATTTCTATGCTGTAATAAGAAGGCTTAGAGCATCTTTTCATGCAAGACTAATAAGCTGCAATAACGTAATTGTAAAAACAATTTTTAAAACACTGTACATGACTTCTAAATATTTTGTCATTGTGAACTGAAATCTGTTATTTATTTATTTGAAATTTTTTTTTTTTATTAATGAATTGAATCTGACATTTTATTATTAATTTATTGCTTTAAACCTGACATTGTATTAATTTAACTAAATTTGACCTATTATGAGTTACCGAACTTAATCTGACATTGTTATTATTTATCTGACATTGTATTATTTATTGAATTGAATCTGACATTTTATTATTAACGTATTTATCAAAACCTGACATTGTATTAATGTAACTAAATTTGACATTTTATAAATTATCGAACTGAATCTGACATTGTTATTATAAAGTTATCTGACTTTGTACTAAATCTGAATTTATAATATTATTATGAAAAAAAAACATTTTTTTAACGTTAACTTTTTTTAAACTGTAAACTGTATTTTTTACTATGGGTTTTCTAGCCTGAAATAAATGAATTTGTTTATTATTATTTATTAAATGTTCAACAATCAGCTGCTGCTTCAAACGAGATCAGGAAAATATCTAAATAAAAATAAAAAAATAATCTCGTTTCGGCACGATAAAGAAATGCCGCAAACAAGCCCACTAACAAAACATGCGTAAACATACCGAACATGCCGAAGTGCTATGAATCGGCTCATGTCGAATTAAGCCCTCGGTTATAAAAACGTATCATTTCAACACTTTGAATACTTGTGGTATTTTCTCAGTTATGTAAACCAGTAAAAAACTATAGAATATGAACACAAAACAAGATTTGAACCTTTGGCAGCCCGTTCATCGTAAGATCAAAAGTATGAAAAGTTTTAAGCACGCCACGAGACGTCGCTCATAGCGCAAGCCTGCTTACTGATGCCTGCTGATTCATACCGGAATGGCAGCGCCCAAGAGACCGTTTTACAGGAGTCGCCTGAGCCGGCCGCAGTCGGCCGCTGGAATGCAGGGCCGTTTGAATGCTCGCGGGGTAGTGAATAGCCACGAGACCTTTGAACCTTTCAAGCAATACTGATCCTTAAGGGGTGTAGATAAAGTTTAGAATTATTACGCTCTAAAAGTGCTTCCCACGTCGCTGCCGGCCGCAGACAAGCCCGCTAACAAAACATGCGTGAACATACCGAACATACCGAAGTGGCCCTATATTGTCGAATTAAGCACTCAGTTTTAAAAACGTATCATTTCAACAATTCTGATAGATGTCCGTACGAGCTCACTGCCTAACCTCGACTGTCAACTCCATCAGATTCAGAACAATGCCTGAGATGTTTTTACATTAAACCATAAGCAATTTTAGGCAATTTGCGAGGACGGGCAAGAGCTAATTTGATGTAAAGTGACAAGTGCAATTTACGTACTTATAATGTTGCAAATGATGCAATGGACATTACGGGGACTTGCATGCCATTAGAGGCAAATATATTATCTTACAGATATTATTTTAAACTAGCTTCTGCCAGCGACTTCGTACGCGGATCCTGTTGCTTATGCCAGCGACAACGGGGTCGTCAAAATCAAAGATCTGAAACGTCTGATCATTTCCCTTCACTGCTCTGCTCCTATTGATCGTAGCGTGATGAAAAGTATACTATAACCTGCCCAAGAGTATGAAGAATGATTGTACCAAGTTTCGTTAAAATCCATCGCGTAGTTTTTGTTTCTATAAAGAACATACAGACAGACAGACAGACAGACAGACAGACAGACAGACAAAAATTTTACTGTTTGCATTTTTAGCATCAGTATCGATCACTAATCACCCCCTGATAGTTATTTTGGAAATATATTTCATGTACAGAATTGACCTCTCTACAGATTTATTATAAGTATAGATATAGATGTTATATTTCGAATGCTAGTTAAACAATCACGCCTTAACGGCTAAACAAGTTTCGATAAAATCTGTACAAATATAATAAAGAGGTAAGATATGAACCATATAAATAGGATGAACTATTATTTGTAAGTTAACACACAAAAAAAAAACACACTTTGTTTATCAATTATTTTGTTAGTCTGTAAGCCTACTTTAAAATGGAATAAATAAATAAATAAGTTTGTTTAACTCGTTGTATGCCGGAGCGCAGATCTACGCGGAACACAATGACTTTTTCATTGTGTCTCTAATTACGGCATACGAAAGGTTAAAGGCGGTAATCTTCGAAACTAAGAGTAATGAACAGGCTTTGAAAACTTTTTCAGTAATATGGCGACTTGGTTGGCGCAGTGGTTGAACAATTGGCTGCTGCGCTGCGTGTCACGTGTTCGATTATCGCTTGGATCAAATATTTGTATGGCCTACAGGATATATTTATTCGGAGTCTGGATATATTGTATATGTAAGATTACACGTTTGAAAAAGAAAACACAATTCAGAAGTAACTCGTATTGTGGGCCAAAGATTATAATATATATTATATTATATATGTGGTACTATCCCTGAGTGCTCTAGGCTAAATATTTTCTACTTTCATACAGGATCAGACCGCGCAGCTGGTTGTTATAAAGATTAGTTGAGATATTAGTTTGGTGAACTGAATGAGAGGCCTGCAATGGATCCTTGACATAACCATTTCGAATGACGGGACCGTCGTGAAAGTCGGACAAGATAAGCTAATCACGTATCTTGATTTGGCTCGTGAGATCAATATGTGGGATGGGAACTCGGAAATCTGTATCGTTAGCCGTATAAGCCAAAGACTTATTAGCAACCACAAACCGTATATAATACCAAAAGAGGTTCTCTTTAGGCAGCTGGACCAGAGAGCAGTATTACTAGCTAATGTTCGTATTGACAAGGGTTTCCGCACTGTAAACCACTAGTTGGGTTCTACTAGTTGGGATTCTATCATCAACATCGTAGCGTTAGGGATGGTAGAATAGTTTGGTACTGGTTGGTAGCTACTTGAATTAATGGATGCCAATTTGAGAGCTTTTAATTCATGAATCCCCAAGCGACCACCGGTGGCCGCGCATCTATTGTCTTACTATTGTGTCTCTAATTGACGGTATCTGAAGGGTTAATAATGCATTTGTGGTTCTACTAGATATAGAAAACTATGCAGCTATAACAGGGGATAGAGAAGAAATAAATATTCACAGCATTATATTTACGAATTAGTTTTATTTATTTGTACACACATGCGTATTGTAATATAGTAGAACACAAATTGCAATAAAATCGCTCGTCATCCTGATTTAATTACCTAATTGTGATATTTGCTTTTTATAAGATGTCACAGTGCGAATTCGTTGTTTCTAGCATTGTTAAGACAATAGGAAATTCCTCTACTTAAGGAAGTAGGTAAGTAGATAATGTCCGAAAAGCCAGCCAGCTTTTTTGTTGTATTTCGTAACATTGAGGAGCCTCGGTGCGATATTATGATAATTGCCTCACATCACGATGACTTTAACGACAGAATTTTGATATAAAAAGGCAACTGGCTTAGACTAAGGCATATCAATTTGGGCATTCAAAAGATCAGCAGTGCTAAGCCAAAGAAACTTGCAAAGATGTCGAAGTTCACCTGCATCGTCTTCTGTGTTGTAGCTGCGAGCCTGACCAAGGTGTCGGTAAGTAACACCTGCATTTCTTTTATCATGTTGTAACGTGCTCCTCTAAGTTAATCTCTTCAAAGGTTGATTTTAATGCGTTTCATCTACATCTGTAGACCCTAGGTTATTTAACCTAGGGCTATTTATAGTGTTACGGGTATCGTTAAAGCGAAGTTCCCTACATTTTTCTCACAAAATATCGCTTTGGAAGTCATCATCTGCGATTTTCATTTTGATTATCTTGTGATGCTGTTTATCAACAGCCTTTTCAATGTTCCAACTGCTAGGATTCAGGTCTCCTCTCTAGGAGAGTTGTTGATTGATGCTGTTCAGTTTTATGATATAACTTAGATGGTCTCTCCGCAATTTTAAAATTAAGCGAAAAATACGTAAACAATATTTGATATAATTTTGATTGCCGCTGCTGCTCATTTATTTATAACAACACTTTAATTTCAATTTTCACATTTATAATCGTTTCAGCATGCCATCACCGAAGAAGAGAAGGCGGCATTCCGTGAGGTGATGGCTCCTATCATAGATGAGTGTTCGGGTGAACATGGAGTAAGCAAAGCTGATATCCAGGCAGCTAAGGAGGCTGGTAATGCTGACGGCATCGAGCCCTGTTTCTTGGGCTGTGTTATGAAGAAAACTGAGACGGTATCTATAACTACTCCTAATCCTTAGTCAAATTTTAAAGTGTCGTTATATATATAATTATGTCGCTCGCTTAGACAGATCCTTGTGATTTTTTCAAGAAGTCAGTTTATAAATACACTACCATTAAAAATAATTTATCACTAGATTTTCCACCACCTTGACACACATTGACTGGTAAAAAATACATAATATACTAAATTATTTTTACGTGTTGCGCCGATTCCAAGTAATATGGGATAAGGGCAGGAAGAAAATGAAGATGCAATTTTTTTTTTTGAGGTAGTTTATCAGCAAGTGACTTTTTTGCTCAAGGGTGGAGCGAGAGGTCGTGTCAGACTTTTATTGACTAAACCATTTATGACCCTAAATTTGTCTTAGAACGTGCTTTAGTGTCTAAGTCGACACCCTAAAGCCTGAGGGCATATAGGGCATCTCCAGCTTCCCATTCCCCTCTCTCTTCTAGACCATGGCCTAAAACTAAAAATATTGCAAAAAATCTGAAGATTTATAAGTTTTGCCCATGATGTCATTGGAGCTTTTTTCATTGCGAATCTACTCATCCGTAATTGCTGTCGAATCTAAACTGATGATGATATAACACTTTAACAGTTGGATGCCAAAGGCCTGTTCGACGCAAAAACTGCACTCAGTAAGATCCGGACATTCGTAAAGAGCGATGAAGACTTCGCCAAATTCGAAGAAATTGGAAAAGAGTGCATGTCTGGTATGTATTTTTGTCAAAGTCAAAATATTTTATTTCGCATAGGCCTACATGGCATATATATATATACATACACTTACAAAACGTCAGAAGCTAGTGCACGGTTCCAAATTGGTCGTTTCCTATGGAGAATTATCCTATATACCTATTTTGTATTTAAAGACGTTTAATAACACAAAATAGAGTAATTGTAAGAATATAAATTCAATCCGGTAGATGGTAATAGAATAACCCCGTATAACAATTTTGATAAAATAACTGATAAATGACGCACTGGATCGTTCGTTGTGGCGACGCTTGGGAGAGGCCTTTATATCGGCTGAAATGATCAAATCAAATCAAATCATTTATTTGATGATGATGATGATGAACTGATAAATGAAGGTTTTTGTCCTACAACTCAGACGTAATCTTCGGGGTTTGGTTGTTGTTGGCATGTTCCATTGTCAACCACACCATCTTCTTACCACCCGGTTTTTTTTATCGTTGATAGGTTTGCGCTTTAGCGCTATCTCACCTCATGGAAAGCGACCAGGTGAGAAAGTGGTCAAGCGCGGGCTATCAAAGTTACACTAATAATATTATAAGGGCAAAATAGAAGGAGTATATATGTTTGTTACTTCTTCACGCTCGAACGGTTGACAGGTACACGAATAGACCATATACTGGCATGCTGTTCTCTAAAAACACAGCGCTGGCCGCAGTGGCAAAATCCGAATAGTTACATTGGATTAACAATCCAGTATACCTAAACATTGGATTGTTAATTCAATGTGCTGCGCTCTCAACTCGTCTACGGCCAACGCTGCGTTCAAGCCTGTTTTCTTAAAGAATAGCACCGCTGGAATAGGATGGAATTCTTTATATCCCGGGAGTATGCCCGTTTGAATGTAAGTAAAGTCACTGGCAGCAGCTAGTAAAACTAAAAAAATAAAAAGCTTGATCTTGTATTGATTAAATTTTCAAGTAGTTAGTGGTTTTTGGGTATTTTTACTTATTTTGCTTGTTTTTTTCCCAGTTAACGAGAAATCTGTCAGTGACGGTGAAGCCGGTTGCGAAAGGGCAAAGCTTGTCCTTGGCTGTTTCTTGGATCACAAAGCTGAAGTAAGCAAATTTTCTTAGCCTTTATTAGTGTAAAACTATGTTCTTTTACATTCTATATGAGAACTCTGTATGATATATCTTGATTTACACAATGCAATTCATTGAATTAGATGTAATTTACCATTAGATAAAGCAACTGTGGAATTTGCCCCGTCTAAACAAGATGTCATTGTTGCTTCAATTTTACATGAATAAATTTGCGTATTTTTTTAAAAATTGCGTGTCAGACCACGCTCAGTGTAGAGGCCCGTAGTTTTCCAAGTTAAAAAATGGGCTATTTGTTACATTGAGTTGACACGGAACCCTAAAGACGGGCCCACAAAGGACGGACAACTAAAGAAAGAGCTATAGATTCCAACACATGGAAAGTTTAAAAATTTTTGTACATTTGAGTTCCACCACGAGTGAAGGGGTTGTAACATGGAATGATAACAAGCGTCGCACAGAGGAGTATTTGATCTAAAAAACCGATCAAAAGTCGAAAACTTAAATTTTATTATATTGCTTTAGAACTATTGTATCGTGAAAGCCTAATAGCTATTACGTCACTAAAGGGCCAGCTTGGCCACACACCGCCTCTCCATAAACCATAGCAGCAGTCGGAACCCAGTCGTTGCGTGAATCGTATGTCTTTGTTTTCGGCACTACAGTTAAAACGTGATCTTTAAATTGCATTTAGTCTATGTTTGGTGAAATTGTGTGATAATCATTATGGATATTTTGGAACAAGGTATGTAGTTACTTTATAGAAGCATGTTTATTTTGATATTACATTTAATTTAAGTGACATATTATGCCTTAAATGCACACCATAAAACATTCATTTTTTTTTTAGTAAACTCTATAATTAAAGGTGTTTTTGTTTATGAGTTAAGCCTAGTTAACTTATGATTCTGGATTTAACTTATAGTTTCATTATCCTAGATAAGGTTTTTAAAAGAAAATGTCCCGCATATACATGCCATTTTTTTATTTCATTTTTTTGCGTAATTAGTCGAAATTAGCTTTTATAAAACAATGTTTTATTTTTATTTCTCTATTCCAGAATCACCAATGACGTCGATGGAGATGACTAGAAAATCACTCTATGAAGTCATAAAACAATGTTCGGACAGAAAAATAGACCAAAAGTTTAAGTTTTTAGAAAATCGTCTTAAAATAATCACGAAATGCCCTGAAAACAAACAAGGTTTATTGAGAGCTGCCGTAAAATCATTTAAGTACCAATATAAACAAAAATGGGCAGCTGCTAATAACAAGGAAGAACGCTTCTTGACAAAAAATGAACACTGGCTCAATACTTTTATCACACTGCCTGCGTGGACAACAAAAAAGGCCGGCAGACCAACAAAAGAATTCAAGGAATTGAGCGATCAAGCAAAGAGGCGTAAAACAAAGGATTTGAGGGAACAAATACCCTGTGAACAGTTAACCTATGCAGCCCAAATGAGTCAACGTGCTGCAGGACATGGTGACGCGGCTAAAGTTATGAAAGATATGACTTTAACACCAACAAGAGCCAAAAAGTACAGAACACGTTATAGTTCAACTCAAAACGAGGTAAAAAAGCATACACCATCACAAGCATTAGCAATTTTCGTGGAAGCTGATTTGACAAGAAAACAATACGAAGTTATTCACACTGCGAACAAAAACATTTATCCGTGTTATTCACTTGTTAAAAAGGCAAAGAAAGACTGTTATCCGCGTGAAGAGTCGATGAGAGTTACAGAAACATGTGCTGAAATAAACTTGCAGGATCTTTTAGATCATACATCTGCACGGTTATGTATGTACTTAGATGAAGTACTCGAAAGTTTAAATGAAGAAGAAATAAGTTCTTTAGAGCTATTATCAAAATGGGGTTGTGATGGTTCCCAACAACAACAATTTAAGCAAAAATTTAGTAACAGTACAGACAGTGATTCATCAATATTTCAGAGTTCATTTGTGCCCTTACGATTGATTAGCAATATTGGTGACCAAAATAAGATTATTTGGCAAAACCCAGTACCTTCTTCTGCAAGATACTGCCGACCCATACGAATCCGTTTTGTTCACGAAACTAAGGACATCACAAATGACGAAATCTCCTACATAGAGAATCAAATAAAAAATCTGAAAAAAAGTGAAATAACGAGAACAAATGGTGTTATATTAATAATAAAGCACACATTAGCCTTTACTATGATTGATGCAAAGGTTTGCAATGCTGCAACAAATACGTCATCTACCATGAGGTGCTATATATGTGGGCAAACATCAAAGGACTTCAATAACTTGATTAAAAAAAACATAGATAATCCCGATACTCTTAAATTTGGGTTGTCGACACTACATGCCAGAATTCGATTTTTTGAATCACTCCTTCATTTATCTTATAAAATACCTATAAGAAAATGGCAGGCAAGAACTCAAGAACATAAAAATATAGTGGCAGATAGAAAAAAGAAAATTCAAGAAGCTTTTAGAGAGGAAATGGGGCTGCTAGTGGATATTCCGAAGGCAGGGTTTGGGAACACTAATGACGGGAACACATCAAGGAGATTTTTCTCAAATCCCGAAATGTCTTCTCGCATTACAGGGGTTGACATTAATTTAATAAATAAATGCAGTGTCATATTAGAGACCCTGTCAAGTGGTTTAAAAATTAATACGCAGAAATTTGAAAACTTTGCTGAACAAACTGCAAAGCTTTATGTAGATTTGTATGGGTGGCACCCCATGTCGCCTACAATGCACAAAATTTTAAGACATGGGGCCACGGTAATTGATCACGCTATTCTGCCTATTGGCCAGTTGTCGGAAGAGGCGGCTGAGGCCAGAAACAAACACTTCCGCATATATAGACAGAATTTTTCCAGAAAGTTTTCGCGCGAAGACTGTAACAAAGACGTGTTAAACAGACTTCTGTTAACTTCGGATCCTTTTTTGAGCAGTACCAGGCAAAGGCAACGGAAAAAAAGTAAGCCATTTTCCATTGAGGCATTAGGACTCTTGCTCCTGGAGACATCGCACACCTCATATACAGAGTCTGACAATGAGGAGGACGATGGATCTAGTGAAAGTGAATCTGAATAGAAAATTTTTGTGTAAAAACTTTTTATGTAAAATTGTACCTGTGTATGGTGTTTTAAATATAAAATTATCATTTTAAACTACTTTTTATTATATATCCAATCGATAATTAACACAAAATAATTTTGATCGACTTTTTATGTCAAATACTCCTCTGTGCGTCGTTTAGTAATTTAAAAACTGCAGTGTTGCTGTTACTAAGATCTTCATTAAAATCTCCAAATATAATACAAGAACTGTAATGCGACAATAAAATATTTATAAAACCCACGGCGACGCTGTTGGGACATTTGCATAATCAATAGAAGGATCTTTCAGTAGCTTTACAGTGCTCAGTTTCAGTAATTTTACTTTAAGATCGCATGAACCTAATGAACGACAGGCAACGAGCAACAAATAACATCAATGCCAACGAGAGACCAACCAAACAATTCGATAATACAATAGCTCATACCCGTCCCGACCCCATCAACTCAGGAAAAATCTTCCAGTGTGAAGTAACCCTAAAGCGCAACATCATCTCTCGGGAAATTGGGTTACTAATTTATACAAACTAGACGGGTTATGTATGTTTTCCGTGGTAATTAAACCCTAATAAAAAAAAAATTCCACTTTGTTGGCGTGATTGATATACATATTGGTCAGCTTTCTAGTGCTAACGGTCACTGTGATTATCCGCGCACGGACGGCAGACAGACTTGGCGAAACTAAAAGGGTTCCTAGTTGACTAGGAACCCTAAAAATGAGACGTGAATAAATACATTTAATATTAAAACTAACTAGCGCTTTAACAATTAATTTTCTTTTACAGATCCCATACTAAACACCGGGCTTATGACATTATCAACATGAAGATTTGACCAAACGCTACACCAAATGAGGCATGTGATTTCTATTTATAATTTATTATGTTTGTTTAGTTAGTAGTCAATATATAAATAAAGCAATTTTTGTTTAAAGATATGGTATTACTTGTATTATAAATATCTACTAACTACAACAGAACAACAATTTATCAGGCAGATAAATAGTGACTATTCGACAAAGTTAGTACGCTTGCTAAGAAATGATTATTATCATCTTCCCTGTCCTTATGCCGTGTTTTGTGGGGTCAGCGCAACACATTTTTTTTTCTCCCAATCTGTCCTGTCACCCATCGCGTTACCACTAACTCCATTTTCTTTCATATCTTTACAAAATCCATCCATATTTTCTTTGGCTTCCCTCTCTCTCTTCATCCACATGCTTAGAAACGGTAATAATAAACTATACGGTTTAATCCAAATTAGTTTTATTAAATACAACAATCACAACAAATTGACCTTAAACAATAAAAATATTGAATTCCATATTCTGATGCTTCTAGGTAGTAAAGGCTTTCAGGTGACGACGCGACCGCGATGGTCGCTTAGATTTCGATGCCAAACTGTAAAAAGAAAATATTAGAAAATATAGTGTTTTGCTTCACCAAACCAATCGATGTAGATAAAAAAACAACAATTTTTTATAGTGCAACAACCAAACAGATATACCTACAATTTAAATATTTTTATGGCAGAAATATCGTCACTAGTAGAAAAAGTTTATCTATTGCTTGGCATGATACTTTTGTCTAAATCATATGTATTCGTATACTCGTATCTATATATATTTAAAAGGAAAAACTGACTGACCGACATATCAACGCACAGCCGAAATTACTAAGATTAGTAATGTGAAAATTTGCACAAGGTTTTTTATAACGTAGTCGAGTACTTAGAGAGGATTTTTCAACATATGGGAATAAAATAAAGTTTATACGGAAATACCTACTTTTACACGGGTGAAGCCACTGGCAGACACTGGTTAGAAAATAAATCAATTACCTGTGAAGCGTTATCTGACATGCACTTGTACGCCAGCATGGCTCGATCACAACCAGCCGCACCATCACTTACAGCTTCGCCGTTAACTAGAATGAAACATTACAATGTTTATAAAAATAATTTTACTCCAGTGTAAATAGTAAAAACTTATGTGTTTCTAAATACAAAATAAAAGCTGAATAAACTTATATAAACTAGGCAACTGCTGGAAATAAGTTGCTTTAATCACCTTTTTAACTAGATCTCTAGCTTTATCCGGCTATAAATAGATAGATAAATTCTTTATTGTACACCAAAAATAAAAAATTACATAAGAAACTTATACTTCTATATAGGTTTTTTCGCCAATCCTTAGAAGATAGGAGCTTCAGCTAGCTATCCAATCATCTTATCTACAGTTTGCAAAATCTTGCTAGACAGATTGATAGATGAAAGTCGGTAAAAAGAGTATGCGTAGTCTAATAGTCTAAAATAAGTTGTATTACTATGTGAGCAGGAATGGAGATAATCTTCAATGATTTTCAATTCATCGGCATCTTGGAATATAGATTTAGCCATTTCAAGAAGCGTCTCTTTTTGCAACATGCCATTGTCGTCCATCTGTAACAAGCAAAATACAGGAGACGTGACTTTTATTCCAATAAAATCAGGGGAAGTTTTATTAGAGGAAACTGTGATTTTTTTAATCATAATTGTTACAGGGATATGTTTCAAAGATATCTTCAAGAATTTAAATGAATAATTAAAATTATTAACATTCATCGAAAAATGAACATTAAGTATCATTGACCTAAAAAGATTATAAGATGGGCTGATAAGTATATCCCGTCAACTGGTATACTATTAACACAATAAAAAGTTATATCCATGTGTAGGTGTACATATATTCTGACTGATGAATAAAGTAATTATTTTAAAAAATACTTAAAATGCCAATCTGCTTCATCATACAGGCCATGAAGCAAGGTGCATTGGGGCCTGAAGGAACCTTCCTAGCCCTGAGGTCGGTGATATCGTCAGCTGTGATGACAGTGCTCCCCGTGTTGCACGACTTGCCAATTGTCTCGAAGTGCTCGTGGATTTGAGCCTTCTGCTCAGCCGTCATAGCCTTGGAAACGTAGAAAATTTGACAAATTAATAACAAAAGAAGCAGATACAACTGACAAAAAATTAATAAGAAATTAGGAAATTAATGACGATAAATTCATGGTATAATTAGTGCAGTGGTGATTCCCACACGGAACATATATTATACAATATTATTTTTAGAATATGCGAAACCCGAAACACGAGTCTAGTATTTTTAGAGAATCTAGGTATAACATTTCATAATTGTATTATTTAGTATTATTTCAAATTTGTATATAGTCTACAAGTAATTTTTCCGGGCTTCGATGTCTTGTCATTGTGTAGATAATAGATATACGCACTCATTACACAGGGGTAAATTCTTAGTTAGGAGTAAATGTTTTTTTTTTTAAGAAACGTTTGAAATGGTGTCAATAAATATAAATATAAATCATACCATGTAGAAATGAAGATTTTTGCCTAGACTATCGAATGACCAGAACCTCAAATTCCATACACCCGCTGCTCAATCGAAACCTATAAGTGTTTGGCAAGATATCGGAATCGTTAGGCATCAAGACTAGGTACTGACATGAAACAGTAGTTAAAGAATTGCTTCTTTTGGCTGCCTGAATCAAGTACTGAATAGTTTTTGTTATCAAACAGTATCAAAACGCACTGAGTGTGAACTATTTTCAACAGCTGGGTCATGCCGATTTTGATGTAATGTTTTGGCATACTCAAAGAAGCTGAGACTAAAAGCGACGCTATGGATAGGAGGATCTGTAATCTGTATACTGCTAACCGCAAACCAGATATAGCACTAGTGATCATCGGTAATGAGATTTTATGTACTACATCCCCCAGAAGTATGAAGGTCACTATAAACTTGGTTTTTCAAACACGAAGATTCTTCGTAGCTGCAAGATGTGCAGTCTGAAAAAATATTTACTGAAAAATCTGGGTATATAGCGTGTACCGTGTAGATGAAGTCGTAGTGAAAAAGGACTTACATTGCTATCCGTAGCTAGAGAGATCTCGCACAAACCTGTAGTTCCTAATTACTACTGATGACCACCATTAAGTATTGAGAGGCAAGGAGTTTTACACTTTTATGGGGCTGTTTATAGGCTGGATGTAGATTTCCCAGCATCCGTGGATATATTACATTTGGCCAGTAATTAAACATAAGACTGAAGTAGCAAAAAAATGATTACAGAAAAGAACAAAAACATAGTCAAGAGTTTTAATGTTACTTGGGAAACTAGGGAAGTAGAAAAGTTTGTTGAAAGCCGTCGTTTATATCTGATTAAAAGAAATAAAGTATATAGCATAGTTATATAGAAAAAGAAAAACATTATTATATTTACCAGAGCTAAATATGGTGTTAACGCACAGAAATATAAACAACACAAAAATACTGAGGATTTAAACATTTTGATGATGTCAAGATTCTTACTGTTGCAAAAGGTGCAGCTAAATTAAAATCCAGAGACTTATGATAAATTTTTGGACATTTTCGAATTTATATACTACCGCACAGTAATGATATATTGCTAACTCTGTAATTACTTTTCATAACATCAAATTAAGTATGTCACATTAGTAGTACTTTTAAATTGGTTTTAATGACATGATGACAAAGCGACATGGGCTCGCTGAAATGTTACCAAAATTTTGAGATTCATTGGCTATTCAAAATCCAAGGGTCATACAGGTGTATGGTTTTTAGTTAGTTATGTTGTTTTATATTATCAAATTAGAGGGAAAGAAGAGAATAGTAGTGAAATAGGCACCATATTCTTAGATTTCGTAATGGTCAATCAAAACTTTTCTCTTGCTCATGTTAATTTATCACTGAATATAAATTTACTATCTGCGGTGTGTGTGTATGTGTGTGAATTGTTTTTTCCTGTCTTCATAGCATTCATATAATATTATTAATTTTGCTTGCTACATCTTATTTCTATTAATGTTTGTAGCTACGAGTAAGTATTAATGTTTCTAAGTAACAATGAAATAGTTTTCAATAATATGGTTTATTTAACTAGTTTAGTGGTTATCATCATCATTTCCGAAAGCCGAAAGGTAGTCAGATAGTTAAAATTCTGGAGTGGCGACTGCGCACCGGAAGACGGTTGGTCTCCACAAGCTGGATCGATGACCTGGTGAGAGTTGCGGCAATCTGGTGGATCCAAAACGCAAGGGACTGTTTATTGTGGTGACACTTGGGGGAGGCCAAGTTACAATAGTAGTGGTTGCTGCAGATAGTCAAATACCTACAGAATCACGTGATACTATTTTAACTGAGAATATTAATGGAATGGGTTTTTTTTTGTATCTCTACAGTTAATTATATTATTATCCATTGTTGTAATAAGTTTCTCGTTACGTTTTCACAGGATGAATGAGATTATTTGTCAATAATTCAGATGTAGCGACAACAAAAACATTATGAAACAATATAATTATTGCCTTCATAACAATGTACTTGCATAATTTAAATTCACTGAAATATATACCTAAAATCTCTGGGATAAGGACGTTATTTGTATATTCTTTTGTAATAGTTAATATTATAAAATGGATTACCAACTGCAAATGTATGATTGCTTTTGTCGTAATCCAGTGATTATTCACCATTGCTCTCAACTCATATATATAAAAGGATAATTTGTATCAATTCACACATTTGCTTGACACATGCGCGGGATTTAGGTAGTTTGTTAACATGTTTAATGTATATATTTGTGTGTTTGTTTGTGGTGTTTTGGCTTTAAATGCAAAGGTATCTATACAATTCATGATAATACGTATATATTTCCGGTCATTTTAGAAAAAAACAGCTATATAAAAAAATAGTAAATATTTTCATTAATTTGTATTATGGCTGAATTTAAGTAAAACTATAATCATGTCTTAGACAGAATTTATTACGAATAATAAATTTTGCTTTAAATATTAAAATTACAGGCATCACCTTTGGACGAGCTGAAGTTAAAATATGTGGAGATGATAATAGAATGCTCAAACGATTACCCAATAACGGTAGCTGATATGACAGAACTCAGAAAAAAAATAATGCCTGATAGTGAACCAATAAGGTGCCTCTTTGCTTGCGTTTACAAAAAAGCTGGAATGGTGAGAATTCTTATGTTATTACTAGTTTTACAGGTCATACTACTGTATTCTATAAAGGTAAAAAATATCAAAAGCAATATTAGCAATATCATCTATTGCCTACTACTAATGGTAGAGTACAGAACTTACTACGAAATCACAGTTTTTTTTTTCGTCGCAATTTTCTCTGTACCGTGACTATATAAAAATCACAGCACCTATAATTTGTAGATCATTATAATCTGTGGTAGATTATAATGATCTACAAATTCTTCGATCAATAATATTGATCGAAGTACAAATTATAGGTAGGCCTAATGCGATTTTATTACTTACCTTCGATATTTTGGTTTTAAGATATACAAAATTCTTCTTTTGTTTTTTGAGAGCTGTGGAGATAAAATAAATATCATAAAGTAAAGCATTTGCCTGAGTTTGATAAAACGCACACACGGCTACCACTAGTCAGCTAAAGCACTAACTCACAATGTTGCAGTACGTTGTATTAACTCTACAGTAGGCGTGGGCTTGCGGATAGCGAGCTATGGGTTGCTTGCTTTTCAGCCACGATACTCAAAAATCATTTTATGATTCCCCACCGAAAAAGAACTGGGAGAACTACCTTAATTTTCTTTTCTGTTGCTTCATGACCTTATTATGTGTATGATCCAATGAGTCAAGGCACAAGTTATAGTAGTTTATGTGACTAGGAGATAAAGCAGTGTCTTTAAGTCGCGGGCGGCATGTTGAATTCCGAACGAGACGAAGGTTGCTAAGTTCAATCCCGAACGAAAGTGAGGGATTTATACAATTAACTCCCGAGAATTGCGAGGGAGTTAATAAAGAAACCTGAGTGAAGTGAGGAATTCAAGCCGCCCAAGACAAAGACAGCTTTATCCCCATATTGCATATTCTACTTTTTACACCATCTGTGAGATAATTAAAAAGTTTTAATACAAGAATCCTGAATGCAGCGAGTGATTCAAGCTAGCCCAAGGCAAAGACACCTTTAGCCCAGAGGAGGATACTCTACTTTTTACACCTACTGTGAGAAAATAATAGTCACATTATTGACCAGCGGGTCATAATGAAATCCATTATTGACCGGCTGTGCCCTCGGCCACTAATGACTCACTTTAGGTTAAGGTTGCTTGACATATAATTTGACATTTTCGAGCAGGTGGTGTGAAAAATATATTTCTATGGGGGCCCCTAATGACTCACTTTAGGTTAAGGTTGCTTGACATATAATTTGACATTTTCGAGCAGGTGGTGTGAAAAACGACATTATCGAGCAGGTGGTGTAAAAATACTTTTTGCACCACCTGCTCGTCAATGCCCTGTCATACGTCATACAACCATCATCCTGTGCCTAAGCCTAAACCAAGTTAATATTAGTAGAGTTATTTTTCCTCGGCTACCAGGGGGTACAGGCCAAGGCTTGAAGCTTACTGGAGCCATGCCTTCGCTTTCAAAAGGGAAACGTGGTGTCCTGGAACACAAGTCAAAGACGAAACATAGGAGTTTGTTTTCTGACACGCCTTTTCTCTCCCCCCGCACTCCACGCCATAGTAGGAGAAAACATTCGACGATTTCCCACCTAAAAAAAGGAGGATATCCTTGTTGTGAAGAGTACGTGCACAAAACGGTTAGTTTTTAGTCCGGGGTGGTCTTCTTATGTCTGCTTTGTGATAAAAAAAGGTCTAATGGTTAAAGAAGTACTTATCCAGTCTTTCATTAGGTGTTGAGTCTGCCAATCTATAAATTATATAGCTCTTAATTATTGTCGTTCGTGGCCGGTTATTGAAACATTAAAATATATATAAAAATTATTTATTAAAATTTGTTCTTTAAGGTGGTGCATCATGACTCACATTTTGACTGTTTTTCATACAACCGCTCATAACTGATTATGACGTTATTACACATTTTTCATTAGATATTTTGGAAACACAGTATTTTATGGATATTATCTAAGTTTCTAAAGAAACCGATTTCTAAATTTGTGTAAAACTAATCCAGTAAAAACCTCTGAAAATGTTCTATTTTGTATGAACTTTGACACTTCATAATTTGCCTAAAAATTAAAAAAGTTAAAAAAGTAATCCTCTAGAGACCTTGCAAATTTTATTAAGATTCTAAATGACGACAATTTTTTCCAAAAACTTTTAGGGTTTAAAAAAAAACAGCTATTTCCTGGAGCAAGTTTTGTGAAATTTTCGAGTAAATCTCGGAATTACCGAATACTAACAGAGTTTCCAGTCGTTATCTCTCTTTTTTTGCGTTGCCTTTTCGTCAAACATCGCGTTGGATTGCATTAAATGAAGTAACAAGCTTTTAAACCATTTTCGATGTTTACGATAAGCGAGTGGAGAAGGACCCTCTTAACTCGTATTTTATACTCTACTGTATTCCATTGTTGCCACTTATCATCATACACAGTCTTCATCCTATTTCAACCTCAGCATGCTCTTCCCTTGACCGATTTTTTCTATTTTGTCCTGACGCTCGCTTTTATACTCAATGATTTCGGATGTGCAGTTTTAGTTAGGTTCGCAGCAACAAATGGTGTTGTGTAAAATTACGCAAGGTCGAATGATAAGTATACCAATTACACGGTCCACAGTCATTGTACAAAGCCGTCTCGTGGAAACGATTATAGCTAATGCTTTTTATTCACCGGAAACGTAGAATCTGATGATGCTTACCTTCCTTTAACATGTGTGATGGCAATACATAATTAACATATTATAATTTAAATGTCTAGTGACATAATTTTTATGATGCAGTGGACTAATTATAATAAGTATAGTTCTAATGTAGTAGGTACAGATAACACAAAAAAAGCGCGTTTAAATGAAAAGTAATTCAATGTTTTTAATATAGTCTGTTAACAAGAGTAACTTAATTTGGATTATTATGTGAAACTTAACAGTCACATTATATAAAATATCCTAGCGTAACACAAAAGAGAGGTAACACAAAATACAAACAACATACATATAGACCAAAAACGTCCTGGTTTCGGTATTCTTACAAAATAACACTGAAAAGAAAAAACATATTTAAATATGAACCATTAATTAATTCCAGATGAATGAGCAAGGACAATTATCAGTTGATGGAGTTAATGAAATGTCTCGCAAATATTTAGCAGATGATCCAGAAAAAATAAGAAAGAGTGAAGAATTCACGGAAGCATGCAAAAGCGGTAATTGATATCAAAACCTGTTATTTATTGGAATTGGTGAATCATATTATGATCCAGAAATATGTCTTCATGTATCCAAACCAATTTATGATGCAGAAGTAGATTATAGTCAACAATATAGAATTGGTGACATGAGTAGCATTAACAATTTAACTTGTACAAAAAGATTTAATTGTGAACAATTAATCAGAAGGTATTGATTAAACGATAATGTGGAAACAATGGAAAGATTGATGATAACAACCCATTATGATCGTCCGTCCATTTTGCATTTCAAATTCAATTCCTACTTTCTTTGATTTAAGATAAGAATCTAGTTAGATGCGTAGTTACGCATCTAACTACTACTCTGGAATCTGTGGGACTATACAGTTTCTTCAAAAGAACATATCAGACACTAATCTGCATAGTCCGGCAATTTTTGGACTTGAAAAGAGACCTTTCAGTTTCTTTCGGTGTTCCTTCTCAGAGTAGTTTCATTTTTCTTCCTTTTTTCTTCTTTCTGAGTGAAAAAGTATTTATTCGAACTATTTTTTTTATATTGCGCATACAAATATTCATATTATAATAGACAAATGTTCGTGTGTGTTTTTGTAACTCATTCACGTTCAATTAATTGGACAGATTTTGATGAAACTTCACTTTTCTTGAAAGCTATATAACTATATAGCTTATGTATCACATTAACATATGGATTATAATTTATAATAGGAAAAGGTTTAATTTTACGCGAGTGAATTCGCTGTTAGAACCTAGTCTTAAATAATCTCTTATAAGTAACTACATGTCACGTTACATTATCTCAACTAAAAAACAAGTGCTTAGTATCAATCGTGGCTATTGTACAGATACCAATAGGAAAAAAGAAAAATATTTATATATTTTTTAATGATGATCAAACGCAAAGCTTGATTACTATCTCACTAAATGATAAACAATGATGGCGTCGATGATAACGCACTCTTGCTTGTAAGTAACCTATTCAACCTTGAATTGAAAATTCCAAGGTTGTAGATATGAGCAAACACAGACTCCACTAGGAAATTCCACATAATTATGTCGAAGACAACATACAAATTGTTGTTGTTTTTGCAGTGAACGATATTGCTGTCAACGATGGAGAAAGAGGCTGCGAAAGAGCTGCTTTGATATTTAAGTGTACTGTCGAAAAAGCACCTGACGTATGTATTTTTTATTATCAAAATATTAGCATAGTTAAAAGTTTTATTCAATACTTTCGACTAACTTGTGAGCCAATATTTATGTATATTGAAAAATAATGATTGATAATCTTCTGATACACAATTTTTACTTTGGGGATCTAAATATTTTCGACGGCTTCTTTAGCTGCTGTGCTGCATATCGCGGGTTCGATTCCTACTCGGAACAATATGACCTAAACTATCAGTATAGTTGTTCTAGGTGTCTTGTGTATGTTTCTTGTATACATGTTTGTGAATACACCCACTATATCGGTTTAATCCCTAGTGTGCAGCAACTTGGTTTTTTAATTATATGGCTTTGTGAATTCTCCTTAGAATACAGAATGTTGTTATCTGCAAATATTGCTTCGTGTACCGTGATAGTGTCATATTACGGAACATCTGTCTCACAGTTTGTTTGAAAGTAATATAATTTTTTTTTCCAATAACTAAGTAAATTTTTGATGCAAGTAGCTGCTATCTAATTGTATTGTTTAATTGTTGATTATTCTCTTGTTTCAGTTTGATCTTCTTTGAGATGTTAGAAGATGTGTAGCCTTAATTGTGGAGTAAGAGTGTTAGAATTAAAAGCGCCTGTCTATTAATGTATATTTTATGTTCCCATTCAGACGTTGTATTCTTCATCTTGGTCTATATTTTAATTAAAAATTGTGAAACCAACTAGATAATTATTATAATTTTTAAACATAAATATTTAAGTGCCTATTTTTTTTACGAAACTACATAGGTAATTTGCCTATCTGTTTCATACTGATCAAACCTTAAAAATGACTTGTAAAAAAACCATTATATTTAATGTGGACAACAAAAGATTTGATCAAAAAATATATGGAAAGATCCTATCTAACCATTGAACGGAAAAAACTCTAAATTTAAAATAACGCTATTATTTCTCGTAATAATAACTAAACAATAGTGTTATCGAGAATGCATAATTTCATTTAATCGAGTGTGTTTTAGGATTGTAGTATTTATACGTTGTTACATATCCATTTCGATTAGTATTGGTCGAGGCGCAAGATCGATATGTGGAACTTTATTGTATTGTGTTTAGCATTATGCAGCTGTGCTTACGTGAGTACCAATATTTTCTTTTTTTTTAAATAATTTAGATTTTTTTATATGTAAAGTTAACTATTATCTTAGTTACTTTAGGCTCGACAAAATATTAATGCAACGGATTCAAACGTACGTACAAATTGTTATTTTCCCTGCTTCCTTATAAAATTATTATGAAATTACATTTCAATATACTCGTACTGACTGATACACTCGTATATTATTATATTTATCTTTTTTTTTATTTTATTTTACTCGGTCTCACCAACAAATGATTCCCCAAGGTGAAGCAAATGATTCCCCAAGTTCTACTCCAGAAAAAGAAAGAATATACGTGTTTAAATTCAGCTTTGCAAACTGTAAAAAGGTTTGGTAGTGTAATTTTAGTTTTTGTTAATAATTTAGTAGATACGTTGAAAAATAGTTTTTATATAATTATTACGGTGTTACAAGTTTATTTAGATAACAATTCAAGTAAGTCATTAACGAATCTTTATATTAATTAAATCCATTGGTATACTTTATTTTTTGATAACCTCGCCAAAACAGTTTTATGAATCCCCTAGCGGACCGTCCGCGGCGTTCGCGCATCTATTGTCTTACTATTGTGTCTCTAATTAACGGTATATGAAGAGTGTCAGCAAATTTAATGAATTGTGTCAATAAAGCTGATAGATCCTCTGTCTGTGTGAGAAAGTTATTAGTTTTCTTCAAAAATATGAAAGTGATAATAGCGGGTCTATACGATGATCCTTGGGGTTACGATAAAGCCTTAAAGTTTCTTCTCTATTAAGGCGCTAACAGAGGAAGAACTGAAGATGCAAATGACCAAGCTGGTGATGAAATGTAACAAAGACTCGGAAGTGGATATGCTGGAGCTGGTACAACTGCAGAGCTTCGTGGTACCCACCAAGATGGCTACAAAGTGCGTCTTGGCTTGCGCTTATAAGGCTGCCGAAGTCGTAAGTAGATATTTTTTTTATTAATGGTTAGGCTTGTAAAAAGCTTGTGAAAAGTAATGATCTGGTCGACGCGACGATTTAGCATGCTCGCCTAAAAGCAACCTATTCGCTCTTGACTTAAAGACCCCTAAGTTATTGCTGGTCAGGAAACACAGACTTCGGCAGGGAATTCTACTCCTTAGCTGACCTTAGCTGATTCTACTCCTTAGCTTACATAATGATTATATACTTTAATAATACTTTATTTTTGTTTAAATTAACATTCAAAAATGGCCAATGGATGTAAATAATGCATGCATTGATTAAAGGGGTTTTTCAAAAGAGTTCTGGAACACAAAGTTCAAAGTGAGCCTAACACAAGCTGTCATTCCACCCAGAGCGAGGAAGTTATTTTATGATTTTTTATTACTATTACCTACGAAAACGAGGGAGTTAATTAATATTTAGTATATATGTATATTGTATACTCTAAAGACTTAATACGTAGGTACTTATAAAATTGTCTTGTAATTCTGACCGCAAAAATCGTAATTAATTTGAAAATAATAAAATCTTTATATAATCTTAAGTCTAGTAAAATTTTCAACACACACACATATTTGTGCACAATATATTTGAAATGAGGTACAAAGTTTTTCTTGATGTAAGCATAGCCAGATTACAATAAACCATTTATTTTCAGCCAAACTACAATAAATATCTGATAAGAGAACATTTTCAAATAATTGTTTTAATAAATCGTCATATTTCTTCCACATAATTGATTTAGATACCTGCAAGTTAGTACAAATCGCTTTGACTTTTTTCCGTTCTGGGTATAGCAAAGGAGAGTATTAGACGTTTACTGACTAAAACCCACTTATTATCTTTTAGTTGCCCTTTGCATTTTTAGGCCACAGTGACCCTTTCGAATAACCCTGTAGAAACCACATAGGGTGCCAACCATCTTAGTGAACAGATGGTTGCAAACCAACGTCTCAACAAGGTGACCTTGCTAGTTTAAACTATGTAGACAGCAGTTGTAAACCATGATTTTCAACGCCGTTGGTTGGGCGACGCGTTTTTCCAACCACCAAATGTGTTGGCGCGTGGTTTACACACATGTAGCCGCAACATAAACCAAGGTAACCTTGGTTGGAACGCTAGTTTGCAACTGTCTGGTCTTCAGTGCATCTACTAACAAGTTTTGATGTGATTCACGATCACATTTTGTGATACGCTAAATATGTCGAGTGGTTCAACTCATTAAATACCGATTATGGCATCTCTAAAAAAAGGTCAACTTTAGATATAAGCAAAGCAAAAATAATGGAATCTGTTGTGTTTTGTCCTAACATATACAACGTGTAACGTTAAATGCGCAAAACTTGAAAATAGTTTGATCAGAATAAGGAGCAGATTAATTAAACCACTTTTAACATAGGTTACATTTTTTCAAAAAAATCTTTAAAAATGGTAAATGTCTATTTATGAATAGGTCAAGCCATCACGTGCGCAAACCCGCCGAAATAGGTAAACAAACACATGGTTGTAGTCCAGTCAAATTTTCATACACGGGATGGTAAAAGTTCTTATTTCAATGCAGATATTAATTTTAAACAAACTAAAACTGCACATAAAACCTTTAATTTTTTTTTTCAATTTTTTTTTTCACAGAATTAGGTCCATTAAATTAAAAATCATTTCGGGTGTCTGAGGTTTTGCGCATTTAACGTTACACCTTGTATTATTAATATCACTGCCAAATGGTTTTCATTATTTAAAATAACTACAACAGACCTTTTGTTTTAAATAAGTTATGTAACTTTCTTTTGACATAACACAAGAAATACTCTTGAAATATTGGATGAAACCTATTATCTTTATATCGTTTAAGATTTTTGGAAGTAATGAACAATTATATAATAACATTTATAATAATGAATGAGTAAAGGGCTGTGTATAAGGCAAGTCAATGAAGCCTCCTATTTCAGTCTACATGGATTAAAGGAGCCTAACATGAAGAAGATGAGGGGGTTTAGTTCACTCGCTTACTCCCACACCTCTCACCATCTCCTTTGTACATCTCCTTCGAACTTTACGGATGCCAGTCGGGAGTCGGGATGCCTAATGATCCTGTGCTCACTAGCTGCGTTATTTATCGTTTTAAATATCACAGATCACAAACCACATGTTGAGTTAAGCGCCTTTTTGGCCACGCATAGATTTTTTTGTTTTCCATTAGGTGTTTTAGTTTATAATACGATTGTGCGAGGCATACATAAACGTTTTTTTCTTTCTTTCCTCTCTTACTTTCTGTCAGTCACTCATTTTTCAACGGTTAAAACAAATTTTGGAAATTATACAAAATAATAATTATTTCAAACGAGCATAATTTTGAATGACAAAATATTAAACGAGCATTAAAGAAAACTTTATTATAGCATGTGTTATACAAAGTGAACGTTTTAGTTAATTAAAATTATGTAAACTGTTGTAAGATGAAGTAAACGTTATGACAGGTGAAATATTCTTAATAGTAAATGAGCGGCAATCCTACAAAATTTGTTACAGCTAATATAGGAAAAACTGACAACGTATGGTATGAACCCTACAATATAAAATTTTCTTTCAGATGACTCCTCAAGGTCTGTACAACCTCGACCATGCTTACAAAATAGCGGAACAAATGAAAAATGGAGATGAAAAAAGACTGGAAAATGCCAAAAAAATGGCTGATCTTTGTGTCAAAGGTAAAAATATTTTTGAATCTATGTTATATAGCTAGAATAACTATTGGGCGCAAATCACAGCCGGCACATTGTAGAAGGTGTAAAGGACAGCCATCCGCAAACTTTAAGGGCTTGCTCAGTAGCTAAAACTGAACCACTTTGCACAAATTTTTTTTTCAGGTAAGGAAAAAAAAAATCATCCTCGCCGTACAAATTGTCCAATCAAGTTTATCATTTTGTATGGTGAGATCGATTTTTTTTTAGCGAAAAAAAAAATTGCGTAGGGCTGTCCTTTAAGGCTGCGGTCTTTTAAAAATTCACCTGTGGCAAATTATTAGCGCATCTTTGTATGCTTTTTTTGAACAAAATAATGAAACAACTTGAAATATTATATGTAAATATATAAATAGCTGATAAACATAGATACCAAATTATGCAGTTATCGAAAATAATTTAAAATAAGTAGTTTAATTTTTATTTGGAGATGTTTTAAAGTTCCAAAGAGAATATTATTTAAGAACTCTTTTGTTTTCAGTAAATGACGAGAAGGTGTCTGATGGAGAAAAAGGTTGTGACAGAGCTGCTTTAATATTTAAATGTACAGTAGAGAATGCACCGAAGGTAAGTGCATAATATTGCAGTTTTTTTATGCAATCCAGTATTTTTCTGGCGTGTATTCGTCAATTACTATACTGTGACGATTCTTGGGTTAGTGTACGATAGATGACTTCTATCCTTCCGAACAAGCTGGATTTCGAAAAACCTTCAGTACTTTCCCTTTTCTAGAAGATAAGCATTTTTTTTAAGATTTTGAATTTAATTTTAGTGTAATATATTTAAATTACACTAGCTTTTGCCCGCGGCTTCGCTCGCGTTAAATTTGGGGTAACACGGTTCTCCTGGGAAGTGGGGGGTTAAAAGAGACAAAAAATAGCTTATGTCACTCTCCATCTCTTCAACTATCTCCATTTAAAAAATCACGTCAATTTGTCGCTTCGTTTTGTCGTGAAAGACGGACAAATAGACACACACACTTTCCCATTTATAATATTAATATGGATGTTTGAGAGCAGTGGTGGCTGAGTGGTAACAGCTCCGACTTACTAGTTGTAGATAATGTGTTGCGGGTTCAAACCCAGCCAGGCGTATTACTTTGTGTAATTTATTTCATCACCACTGCTCTCAAAACCGTGATGAAAAACATCGTGAAAGTCGAGGAACAGTTTCCTCGACTTTCCAGTACAATTCCTAGAATTAAAAAATTCGAAGACATGTGACATCCACCAACTTGTACTGGGCCCGCGTGGCGGATTACGGCCCATTCGCTCTCCTAGAGAGGAGGCCTGAGTTCCAACCGTGGGAACATTATAAGGCCGACTATGCTATGCTATACATTTTTGACGCGAAATATGTAACCTAACATATAGGTATTAAAATACCTACTTAGCAGAGGCCCTATCGCGAACTCTTACAGCGATTCATTTGATGACCTAATCTGAACAGTTAAAGGGATGGAGCTATACACCCTATGTAGCTCCCTATGTGCTTTCTCACTCGCACGCTTGACATTTTAACACGCCATGGTAAGGCCCCTGGATCTTATATAATTTCGTTTCCTTTATCTTATTATTTTGTTTCAGTACGGATTCAAGCTAAAGTAAATAGAAGATTAATGTGATGCTCCACAGTATTGTAAGGTTATTTTGTAAAAAAATATTTTTTTCAACATTAAAATAAGTAAGAATATTCAAATATTTTATTTTCTCTTTCTTAAGTAAATACCGTTTAATTTTGTGTTTTATTCGAGATAGAATCATTTCTTTTAGCTTAATCTTCTTGCTTCCATTGTATCGATTATGCTGCCATTTACTCTTCCCCTTCTTTTTTCGTGTCACGTTAGTTATAGTTTAGTCAAACAATTTTTGTATTTGGTCATGGCCACAATTGGCCACCTCCGAAACATCGAACCTTTTTTTTAAGGTGAGAAATCATCGTATGACTTCTCAGTCCTTCCGCTCTAGGGTAAAGCGAGATGGTGTGTCGAACTTTTTCTAACTAAAACTCACCTAATGCCCTTCAGTTACCCGTTGCGTTCCAGGTCCAAGGTAGGTAACTCTTTTTAATACATCGGCCCTGCTGGGCCCCTGAGACCTCCGAGATACGCGTGGAACACTATACAACGTCGACAAGGGCTTGGACGTTATTGGACGGCCGGACAGCGAGCTACCCATTGTTTGTCGTCCGCAAGCTCGCGCCTTCGGTGACTGGAAATCACCCTGCTGTTAAATTGCAAGACAAGTGCGGTTTTGTTCTATATAATTATACTAGAAAAGATTATAATATGCAGTGTAAAACAGAAGACTATAATTTATTAATTTGATGAAAAAGCGACATCTATTGACCATATCGTCAACTAACAGCATCGTCCGCTCATTCAAAGCAAATGTTTGTGGGTGAGCCATTGGCTTTGGCAGTATGACTTGTACAGACTTGTAGTTCGGCGGTAAACCAACAGAGAGCGCTATAATAAAAATCTTTAAAACTTGTAATTTTATGAGAAGACAAGATAATGTAATATCCTCGTTATGTATTTTATTACCGGTAAGATTAACATCAAACATTTCATGGTGAATGAGAATTCAAATGACTAAATCATGATAACTATTCAGAACTACTTTAAGTTGTCTTGCACTACTGCCATTTAAATCGTGTACTTTATGGCAAAATTTAAATTAGATCACTTCAAAAGTTTTTTCTTATCAAATAATATCCTTAACCAATAGGGACGCTTCGCTAACCGTACCGTGTCACGCCATGACTCACACATATGCATTTTTAAAGCGAGTTTTTCAACACCCCTTGCTCTTGCGCACGTTCAGTCCGCCATGCGTGTGCGCACACATAGAAAGGTCAGCAGGCAACTTCATTCAAAACTGTCTCGGCAGTTCGAACTTCACTCGTTTCGTAAGCTAAACACCGTATGATCGGTTCTTTGATGACGTTTGACCAAACAATTGTCGGTTTATTGTTTGTTTTGTCAATATTTCTGTGAGTGTTCTGTTTGTGAACTGAGCAACATGCTCTGCAAGTGATTTGTATTATTCTGTGTCTATCCCAATGTCTTCTGGTGTAATTTTGTTGTTTTATTATTAATCGATAAGCTTGTTTGCGTTTCGAGCCAGTTTTTCTACTATTTTTGCGTTTGTGTTATGTCTTTCAAGTTGAGTGTGTTGTGATCTTAGAAAAGGACTTAATTCTAATTTTGGGGTTATTTATTTCGTAAGTATTGTGCTATTAACTTTACACACGATTATTAACAGTTATGCTTAATTACTTGATAAGGAAAAAATGTCTTTATGAATGAAGTATTGTATAAAACGTGTATTGTAAAATTAACCATAATTGAATTACTCAGATACTATAGAAGTTCTTAATTGAATTGGAATTGGAATAAATCTGTCATCATCATTGTTAATATTATAATTTGGTGGAGATGTCGTTACTTGATCAATATTCCTTTTAACTGAAGGTCGTATTTTTCTTACTTCTGTATGACTTGAAACCTCCTTTACGTTATCTGGTTTAAAAAGTCTACTTTTAGTAGTTTCAGTAAGAGATGCAATTTTAAGGATTCTATTTTGCTTTGTCTTTTTTCTTAGATTCTCTTTTAGCTTAATCATATTGCTCCCATCACTTTGTTCCTTTATTTTATCTTCATACTTTGAGAACGTATCAGTTGAAAAATCAGGTCCGGTGACTTCTTCAGTATCTCTTCTTCTGCGTTTACCAGACACCACTCCAAGTTGGAGAAGAACTGGATTGCTAACAAGTGCTGCTGCTGCACCTAGTAGAGCTAACCCAGCTATTGGCCATAAAACCGTTTTCGCCGCTAGAGCCTGTAACATAATGAAATATATAAATGGGTGTATTTAATTTAATTTTAGTAATATTACATCCAGTAAAATCTTAGAATTTTAAGTGGACCAAAATGAAATTGTATTAATTTTTATTAGATAATTATATCCTCGTTAGTCTATTAGGGTATTATACCTATCCTGCTTGTAAACTCAAGTTCGGTTTCAAAGATGCATATGTCCAGAAAATGTACATCAGTATGGTATTTCCCATTACTCAAGCGGTATTTTATTAGTACCTAATTAGGTACTGTTAGCCAGCTCGATCCCGTTTGACTGGAAGCCAACTCCAACATATGGCAACAGAAATTAAAAATCTTGTTTGCAATTAAGTAAGAAATTATAAATAATTGTCCATTTAAAATTAGGCTACCTAGATTTTAATGAAAGGGGAAAATAAGAGAATGAGAATTAGGGGAGTAATTTACTAAAAAGAATAATAAAATACACGTTGAACTACATACTTAGCTATTTAACGTACTTACAGATACGAATTTCTAAACTACAAATAACTGTGGTAAGAACTAGTAAAGTAGATATACCATTTATGCGTATATTATTAACAAACTAAAAAAAAATACATAAATATAATTCAGTGTAAGTAATATGGTAACCAAGACATGAATCACGTACGCCGAAATACATAGATTTGCATAGGATGGAATGTGAACTAAGGATCTAACCAAGTAACGAATATAGAAACGTAATTATTAGATACGCAACATGATCTGAATATCTAATCATATAATTGTAAGTACATGCAAGGTTGTTTCATCTAGCTAAAGAGGATATTTCCGATTTTAAGAATCCAGTTTAAATTTTGGCGCCAGCACAACAATTTTATTGTCCACGAATTCGACTATAATACCTGCAAAAAATAGATATCGATTAGAAGATTTTTGTTAACAAAAGGCTAAACAGCAATCTAAATAGGACACTAAAATCCGATAAACATATTCAAAAATAAATTGAAAATTCTGGAATACGAAAATATTCCAAACTTTGATCATTGAATTTTTAACATTACCGTTTCACCAATGTAAACGGTTCTACAGTGACTAATACGCATATTAGCATGTTATTGGGTACAAATCGAACATGCGGGAGCTAAACTACCTCTCATGGTAGGTGGTGACTGCATTAGCCTAGCTCTAGCCTAGCAGTTGCATTGCCATCCATCCCGGAAAAAATAGAATATATTCTATTTTACATACGCCTCAAAATAAACTATAGCAGGTTTTCGTGGTGGCAGGACTATAACCTATGATCAAAAACTGTTCCCTAGATGATTCACATCTCGAAAATAATATACTCGTATTAATTACTTACGTGCTTATAGTGCTTATTAAACGTTCCATGTTCTGTATGATGGTGTTTGTGTCCAGAGTAATGATGCCCGTGGGATGGAAGATAATCTCTATGGCCATGAGGATCATGATAATCATGATGATCACCGTGGGAATAAGGATGATGTTCACCATGTTCGAAGGTCGGAGGACCATGCACATCTGGATGATGATCGTAGAGGTGATAATCGTGCCCTTGAGTGTAATGAGGGCCCTCGTCGTAATCGTTTACTGCATAGCCTGGAATATAAGTAAATGGACATAAATCCAAATTTTGTGTTTATTTTAAGAGTTGTGATGGTTCTGAAGTACCGTCAGTTTGTGGTAAATATGTCAATCAGCGAAAGGTTTGATTCTAAATCTAGGAAAGATCTTTTCTCTAGTATTTCATAACCTAGAGCCATTCTTAAAGAACACGATAGAAAAAGGAGACCCACAATAATTTATGCACATTTACTTTGACGTCGTTGCCCTCTAAAGTTAGTCTCTAACTTAGCATTATAATTGGGTGTCAATGAAGCTAAATATTTTAAAACCTAGATTTTAGAGAATTGTGAAAGTAAAATCGTTACAAAAAAGGAAAAACTTATTGTGATACACATAAGTATGGCTATTATAATACATGATGCAGTTTGTCGCACAGTAGTGAACAGTATAATGACTAACGTAACTTAGTTATGCAGTGCAGTTATACAATACCAGAAGTAAATAATTTAATTTAAAAAAGTTGACACAGACAGGTGTGTTGATAAAAAAGACGTTTAAGACATCAATAGGACAATATTAAAATATTTTTAAGATAAAGAGAACATACGTCTGAATTAAGTGATGCAAATTTCAAACCATTGTATTTGTAACCAACCTAACCTAACCCTTATATCTGAATCCTGTCGAGAGAGGCTGATTCTTGTGATCACAGAGTATTCTAGTGTGGGTTCCAGTACCAAATCTTAATATTGCAATATTGGTGTATGATATATATAAAACTAATAAAAGCTAATCTTTATAATTTATAAGCTAATATATAAAACTAATAAAAGCTAAAAAAGAAGCTATACTTTTACACAATATGTACTCGTTAGTGGTGATAGAATTGATGATGACAGGTACCTGGTTGATCATGAAACAGCAAACCTCGGCCATTGCTTGAACTGGATAATTCGCTGTCGGGTATTTCCTGCAAAATGACCGATATGATTCATTCATATTCTCAAAAACTGTTTGCTTTACTTATTTTTTCATTAGCATTATATATAGCATAACGTTGGCGGTTTATAGAATATCGGTGATATTTTTCCTTGATTATTGAACTATTCCGACATAGTTCAACGTTCGCATCTCCATTAACCCTTCAGATACCGTCAATTAGAGACACAATAGTAAGACAATAGATGCGCGGCCACCGGTGGTCGCTTGGGGATTCATGAATTAAAAGTGTTAAGATCTTTAAAAGAGACAAAATAAATCTAACAATCTTCAAAGTAAACACAGCCGTAATCAACTTGAAATTCGAAATCTAATTGAAAAGTTACGTTGTGATCACCGAGAAAAATACAAGCTACAAACTATTTGAATCTATGTAGCTACAATAAAGAAATAAAAATTATACGGTTACAAAAAATATAGTTGGCATCTCGGTATAAGTAACAGCTAAAATGGTCTAAATGAGGTACTGGAGGTAGATTTTGTCTTGCAAGTCTCTTTCAGTAAACACATTTATGATGCAAAATACTATAAATATTATTTCAGTAAAATGTAAACATTTTATTACGATGACTGACGGGCAGATGACATTTTTTTGATGTTGTTTTTTTTCCTTTTAAAAAGGCTGATGAAAAAGATTTTTCTATTCTGATAAATTAATTAAAAGCAATTAGACCTTGGCTGCGGTCCGATGGTTCGATACGATCGTCTGAGCACTGCCCCTTTTCACATGGCACTCAATGTTTCTACTTCAATTGATGGCGTTACACAGCATTACTTTCCTTTTAAAATGTCTACAAACTTGTTCTCCGTGAACAAGGAGTAAAACATTTAAGATAGTGTATTTATTTACCTATGAGTCAGAATTCCGGAATTTATACAAACATTCGAATCAAGGTCTTTAATGTTGTTCTTATTATACCAATCTTAATATCTTGAACAAAGTTATTTTATACAAACATACTCCTATTTCACAGATATTTGAATACAATCTTCACCCAACAAGCTTTGAATACGAAAGTGTGTGAGTCATGTATATTTTTTTCTCATCTCATATTGAGGTTTTGTTCCGAAGCATTATTCATTACTACGGGGAACTGATCTGATATCTGACTAACTGTTGCGCTGAGGTCGAGGCCGTCACGGGAAAAGATTTTCAGTTATGCATCTTTAAATTTTTTTTCAATGGCAAAATGAACTACATCCTATCGTCCTAATTATATATGGTTTAATATATAACTTTTAAATCGATATTATTTCTTTGTAATTATAATTAACCTATGATATTATAATGGGTAAAGGCAAAGTGGCTGCCGTAAGATTGTTTTCGTAAGCACTTTTTTGTGTTAAATGGTCAGTTGGTCACTTATAGTGGAAATCAGTGGGTAAAGAATTCTAGAAATTTTGTACACAGGATAAATATGCATATCATGAACTTCTATAGAATATTGAAATCAACATTATATTCAAGTATCATTTAGCCCCGTAAATAAGTTATAGTAGTTACTAGATACTAAGATAAGTTTATTTTTAACAGACTTCAAAGAATCGGTTCTCAATTTGGTTGTATTATTTTCTTTAAATTTTTGCCTGCAGTATGTTAAAACTTATATTCATTACGATAGTTGACACACTCGAATACAAAAACTGGAACAGGACGATAAGCAGCTGATACCCGCCATGTTTTATGTATTTGTCGATCACATCGAAGCTTAATTAAATAAAAATAGTGTTATTAGGTACATTATTTAAAACTGCCAATGTTATATTGTATCAACTGCCGGTTGAGTCACGTTTCCGTTCCAGCAAGTTTATCAAGTATGTAGACCATGCCAGTGATATTCCCACAAGCAGCCACGGCTTGTTGTATTTCTGCATTTGAAATGCGCTAAATGCTGTCAGTTATGCGGCAAAGTAATTGCGCCAGGTTTAAGTACCTCCATTATATTATACAAGTTAGCCCTTCGAATCTATAATACAGACACACTACTGCATACTTATCAGGGTCATAATTATGGTTTTCGAGTCCACTGGTGTGAGATAAGATATTTTGTATCGTTCAAATTCCTACCTTGAATTTTATTGGGTTGCTGGCCGGAGTAAAGGTTGCATATTTTCCTATATCCTCTTTCTGTAAAGTTTTCACATTTGTTATGTTCTGAAATAAAAATGCTTTATAAATTTAGATATTCAGCTCATTTTTATAATAACTTAAAGGGTTCTCTTTTTAACTTACATTTATATCTGCAACTGCTGAATAGTCTCTTATGTGAGCATTAAAATTCGTATTAGAAATCTCATCACATGTTGATATATCGTACGTTGTTGTCAAAACAACGATGGACAAAAGTTGATATTTATTAGAAACAAACCACATATTGTCACAGAAAACACAAACACAGACACTGAAAACCAACTAGAAACTTATGGAAACACAAGTAACTATGACGCTGGACCGGCTAATGCGGTATACTTTATAAAAAATGTTGGTACAGAAGAGGGGTATGGTTTGGATGACAATTTGAGGAGGCCGAACAATGGGACAGTCCAAGATATGGTTACACCCTGTTGACTCGATTGCGAAGTCGTTTCTCTGGCTTTGTTCATAATAAATTATAATGATGGTGGTCATGTTTGTTGAATTGTTTCATGGTGGATGAGCATTGCCACGGATGCTTTTCAAATTCCACTGGTATACGTGCGTTTTGTTCAAGAAGTAATAAGAGATGATGGCGATGAAACACAAGATAAACTTTCTTAATACGGTGCTGAGTAATTGGTGGGAAATTCTGATGTTAATGTGTGAAACGTAACAATGACGTCGGAATGTTAAACAGTTTTTTTTTCTGGTTGTGAAGACTAGTTGACAATGAATAGTAGTAACGAAGCAATTGCTTTGTTAAGAGTAGACGGTCCATTAACCTCATTCGAAAAAGTATTACATGTTTGTACAAAAGGAGCTATTAGTTTAAGATTGTTCTACAACCTCTTCTATCCTAGATACATTCGCGATCTTGAATCTTTTACTAATATCTATTATTTACGTGACACGTGCATCTTATTCAAGTCTTTTAAATAAAGTATTCTGAAACATTTCCCGTCACCGTGAATTATTCGCTAGAAATTCTTCTCGGCGGTAAGTAACCGACGCAGTAGCAAAAACATATGTTCGATAGCACGAACGTTTAGAAAGCAATGCGTTTCCGTGATGTATAATGCATTTTCTGTATACGTTATCGTAAATTATCACCACCATATCTCATAACTAATCTTTTGGCATGGAAATAAAGTTTACTTTAGCTTGAAGATCAGGTGGAATTAATTCTGCAGTTGTTAGCGTTTGTAGTGTTATCTCATTGCGAACAATGGTATAGCACTTGCGTAAGATGTAAGTGCCTACTAATGCACTTAAGTATAACAAATAGTGTTTATGTAAAACACGCTGAAGAAATGTATTTTGTCATTTTAATGAAGCACCTTTTAGTACTGTTGCCGGAATCAGTGTTATTTCCAGAAAGTTTGTCATACTGGCTGACAACTGACACTAAAGCGATACTGAACTATTTCAATAATTACAACACACATAACAGCAAGCCGCAGTAACATAATCATCAACAGTCCTTACCTGAATCCCCCTATTATGAAGCACTATATGGAGAAAATGATCTGTTCATTTCACTGTATGTTTTTGTTTTTATTATTATAATCTTGTTTTCTTTATTATTGATAGGCTTTTGTTTGACCACCAATCTCACTTTGTTATTAGCACTAATTATAAGGTTCTTTGATAATAAAATGTACCACATTGTTGTCTTTTAAAATAAAATCACAATAATAATTACTACTTACTTGGTGTATTCTTTGATCTATTTCTACTTGGTGTATTATTTGATCTATTTCTACCATGTCTCATATGCAAGTCACATGAGGGCACATAACAGAGCAGCAGTTCTGAGCTCACCACCATAATGAGGAGCCAGGGAATACAGTCGCTGGGGCCAAAATCGGCTGGATGGTATCATCATCATCACCATGTCTCAACTATAATACGTATTCCAGAAACTGTTCTAGATAATACGCAGCTGAAACACAATAAGCCAACAACATTCAAATGGTTGGTCAACTTAATCAACGTAGTAGCTCTGACTACTAACTTGGTAACAATGTTATATTCCTTGTAATAATCAACAAAGCTACTGTAGTTCCCTGAGATTCCCAAATGTGTTTCGTGTTCTGAATATAACAAAGAAGAACACAACATTACGGGCAGAGGGCCTGTTTTTATAAGTTTTAAATTATTTATTTCGCGGCAACAGATTTACGATTGGCACCACGATATATCAGGCGCCCGCCAATAAAATTCACTCTAGTCATGGATTAAAAGGTACTGGATCTGTCAATGGCTTTGAATTTTATATTTATTTCTGTAAAGTATAAAATTTTAATCACAATGTTCTATTGCTATGCAAGTAACTAACTAAAGGTACTTATGTCTCTAATTTATCATTGATATCTATTTATTGAATGATATTAAAATACCTATTTATCTACTAATTCTATTAAAAGGAAAGTGTGTTTGTACTTTTTTGTTACGTTTCCATACTTTAATTGAACCAGAATTTTGTCCCAGGAATATGTTCATCATCATCATCATTACTTCAGTCGAAAAACGTCCACTGTTGGACATAGGTCCCCCAAATTTATGAATAATAATCAGCATGTTTGGACTACACGAGTATTTTGTTTGGATATTTTTCTGATTCCACCATAGTGAAACCTTTTGCCCTTAGCAAAAAGTTGAGTTGAGTCACATTAAAAAAAGTAATTTATTATAAACAATAACAACATGAAACTTAATGTTTATTAACTGTTGAAAATAATTATGGGTGAAACCGCAAAAAGAACCTCAACAAATTGAAAAATGATAAATATAATAGTTAAAGAACCAAACTATACCTACTTTATCTCATGACCTCATTAGAAATCTACTCACGTGTACTATAATAATAATATTATTTCTCTGAATTATCAAACATTATTCAATTCAAGCATTTAATCCTATATACATCTTCCCTAACAGGATAGTGAGTCCAAGTCAATCTTACTTATATTAAACATTAAATGTTGAGGAAATAGGTTGTAGATATCAATTAAAATTGAGATTTCCGGGCAGTATCATTTCCAGTTTCGTAATCTGCGTGTTCTTTTACATTTTCCAGATATCACACGGCAGGTAGCTCAAACCCCCCTTTATTTTACGATGTTAAATTCTTCACGAGGTACATATGTAGGTGAAAGAAACGTATCGGATGCTATTTCAACGGTTTCGTTGAAAAAAAAGCTATAAAAATTGGGAGGAGGGTAGCTGGTAAATGGCCTGGCCACGATTAATGGGTCATGTAATTATTTGCAGTGCATCCAATGAAATTGCACAATGGGATCGTATTGGAAATTGAAAACTTGTAAGCCGAGATTAAGCGTTTTTAATACTGTTATATGTGGTTATAAGTACCAAATCACACTTTATTGTAGTTACTGATATTCTTGTAAGACTGTTCAATGTATTTTATTAGTGTACGTTCGTAATGAGATCACTTGCATATTTTCTCACGCTATCTTGTATAACAATAGGCCTGTTTTTCTCATGATTGAATTGAATATAAAACTTATTAGCCTATAATGAACGTTACATGCATCTAAAATATAAACTAACTATTGAATCGGAAAGAAGAATTTTGTTTTTCAAAGTAATATCAAGTAAATAGGAAAAGATTGTCAAGCTTTTTCGTCTGCGACACCGTATTGAAGAATCGTGTTCCCTCGAATCTAATTTCTGAGCTTAGAAAAGCATCGATCAACGTCTGCCGCTTTCAAAGAGCATATCGGAGGTAAAGCAGAAGGTGTCACAGAGAATGGATCGACGCTTAAACGAGTATCAATAGAGCTAAGATTTACGTGATTTGTAATTCTTTTTCATTTGTATATCATTGTAGTCTTTTCGTTTTTTAACCTTTTTTAAGTTGATCCAGCATGGTTCTTATTTGACAGGCATTCGTTTTAATCTGTTGACCAAAGGTGTTGACGTATTCTAATGTACTTTAACTAAAGACTTAAAGTGTCCCAGCACATGGACCACGAAGCCGCTTTAAGCTTCTTTTTGAGGCGGCCTTTTTTATGGCTCGTGTACGGCAGTGCTGCCACAAAAAAAGCTTGAAGTCGCTTCTAGCTTTTTTTTTTGTGGCGGGCAAAACGCCATGCCATTCGAGCATTTAATCCTTCTTCGTCAGAGTCTATTATGATGATGATGATGATGCCATCTAGCCGGTTTCGGCCACAGCGACCGCATTCCTTGGCCTCTCATAGTGGTTGTGAGCTCAGATCTGCTGCTCTTTTATGCGCTCTCATGTGGCTTGCATATCCAACCTTGGCCGAAAAACTCCGAGCACAAAGCGGACATGTCAGGACACCATTAACGACATTATAAATTATAGCTGTTGGTGGTCTAGCTTTGAGTTCATCACGCTTCTGGTCACACACACATAGCCACAAGCTGTCCCGCTCATCAGCTTTTTTTTGTGGCCGCTTCTAGCTTTCTTTTGTGGCGGCTTTTTTTGTGACCCATGTCAATTTATCAGTCAATCCGTGGCCACTAGTTCAATTACTAAAGTGTAAGAATTAAGTTGTAACATTTTTTTTCTCTCTGTTTCACTCTTACGAGTTTCTGTCGTTTAGTTTTAGAGCCAGTCTGCGTTTGCGAAGAATTGTATAAGAATTCTATTTTAAACTTTATTTTTTTTATTTACTGTTAATAATGTCTAAATATCTCCAGGGTTGTTGCAAAATTGCGGTGTCTTCTTCCACAAATGCCATTAATGAAGAGTTGAGTTATAGATCCAAAACCATTTATTTAATAGTCATCTTTGAAAATATTCAAGAATATTTCCATCCAGACTTTTCATTCAAAAGTGAAGAGGCGCATTTGCCGATGAGGCTGTCCCATTTGGCAATATGAGAGTGACGTCTTATGAAAAATGCGGCTATACCAGTTGAAGCCGACATTAAACCATCTGAATATGCGAGGGGTGGTAAATGTCATATGTGATGGGGACTTAAAATAGAAGAGGGTGACTTTTAGGAGATATAACAAAAATATTTCTAGTAAAACTAGTTGGTGGTGTAGTGAACATAGTTATTAAAGATATTGATTCATGAACTTGTGATGGTTTAGTTGATGTATCAATTGTTACTGAAAAAAATACCGAGAAATTTTCCAGCGTATTTGCAGTGAACACAATAGCAGAAAACGCAAACAAGGTTGGGGATTTGTAAACTATTGTAAAGTTTGTTTGTAAAGTATTTCTCGCTGTTTTATCCGCTGGTGTTTGTGTCTCACGAGATCTTATTCTTCAAGTTTGATCGTAACTGTGTAACAGCTGCAGAACTCAGAAGCACTAAATATTACAGACGGGCTTGCATCTGCTCGCAAAAAGAAGATATTGATGGTTAGATATCGAAATACAGGTACATTTAATGAACAAATTAGTTAGTATGTACTTGGGAGGATAAATGAGAATACTGGTAAAATCTAAAATGTGGTAAGCCACAGAAAGAAAAATATTACGATTTCGCCCCCAGCGAATCAATGTGCCACATTGCCACAAAAAAAACCACACATCGATTTTATTAGTAGCAAAAAGGTTGGTTTTTTTCTTTGCACCCAAAACTGTAAACAAACATACCACCAAGCTGATACAAAACAAACTTGAATAAATAATAAATCAATGGCGTACCAGCGTACCAGAAGCAACTCGTAAAAAAACACTTTTCCGCCAAAGAAACGGGGGGCCGAGAAAAATTGCACTCGTTACGGTACAAGGAATTGGCGTTAATAAAAAACGCACCGTAATTCGGAAGTACAGGTGTTGACAAACGACGAGACTAGAGCCCGACTAATGAGCCACGGTGAAGCACCTGACGAAGGTAAAATGGCTATCCGAGGGACTTTATAACCTATTTGTTTTTCCCATTTTGGAGGAAAGCCTGTAATTTTTACGTCTTTGTTGTTTATTTATTTTGCTATTATAAACATGTGGTCCCAGCTATAGCACATAGCATGTACCTGGTACCGTATCTCATATTTTTATAAGCCTGTTACTAGGAGTAGGTCAGACGTGACACCTGTAATGTTTCACCTGTGCGTTGCCACCTTTCGCTTATATTTTATATCTTCTTGCTGTAGAGCCAAATTAACTCTCTTTGTGTTTTCTATACCAATAGTGTGATGTCTTAACTTAATAAGTCTTCACTTAAGCCTGTTTCTCGTCTGAACTCTGTATTGACTTTCAATTAATTTCATATTTAATAGCATTCAATCATTCATATTTAATTTTGTCTGCCAGCAGGCTTACCTTCAACAGTAGGTACTGTAAAATGTACCTATATATGCTCATCGCTCATGCTAAATCCGATATACAAACACGTGTATCAAAATTGCACAAATCCCGAAATTGGGGAGGTAGACCAAATAAATCGGAAACCAAAATGACGCCCTAACAATCCCATAATCCCGTACCTCGGACTATACACGGTCGTATTTGAATTTAAGGCGCTAAGATGCTGCTTTTAGACTATGTAATTTTAATAATTATAATATTACATTATATCTATATCTAAAATCTAAAGTTTGTTATGTAATATTTATTAACCTTGCTTATTTTATAAATATTACAATTCTGTTGATTTTCTTACTGTATTGTGTTATATCAGTTTGACTTATTAATTTATTTATTCGCATAGGCACACCAAAGACTTATTTAAAATATAATTTAAATATTAGAATATGTAACGATATGAAGTGATCCTGTGTAAAAAAAGTCACATACAGGTGTGCACAACATTTTCGGTAGGTCTAAATTAATTAAGTAGATTAAAAATGATAAACTAATAAACATTTAAAATCAGTTCCAATTTAAAATTACATTATTGTCAAATTAAAACTACGTTATTAATATGTCAAACACATTATGTATTATTAAATGTTATGTGAAGGAGCTCTGTACATTTTTACCGTAATTTTTTCATTACATACCTACAGTGCCTAAAGGTAGCTGAAAATCAATCTGAAGTAAATTTAATTCTTATAAAATTTTAACTAGTTTTTATTTTTTAGTTTATCGCTCAAGTAGGACATTTTAGTCGCCCCAATATACAGGTTGTTTAAATTTTAAAGCGCCCGGATCAGGGATCAAGGTGTCTATTATATCCGTTTCGGCACGAAGCGTGTTGTAGTGAGCTATATGCTATATGCAAATACCGCACTCGTCATTTTATAAAGGACTCTCCCTGATAATCCTTGTTCGTGATTTGTTTCACATTATTCTACGATTGTGAATTCAATGTTGAGATAAAACTACTTTTGCAGTCTTCTTCATTATTATTTTTGAATTAACTTACCTTGTTTCGGTTAATAAAAACGATTAAGTTTAAAATTGAAATACTTTGTGTAATCCTTACATCCTTTCCTTACTAATATTATAAGAGCGAAAGTGAGTTTGTTTGTTTGTTTGTTACGTCTTCACGCCTAAATGGCAAAACCGATTATGGTGAAACTTGGCATATGGCCAACCACCATTTGACCATGTCCTGGAATAGGACATAGGATATTTTTTTTCTCGGAAGTATGTGCCCTTGGGATAATTTTCTGCTATCGCGCGGGCGAAGCCGCTGGGAGCAGCTAGTCTATAATATTTCATCACCACTGCTCTCAAAACGATGAAGGAAAATATCGTGAGGAAACCGGTATGTCCTAGAACCAAAAATTCGAAGACGTGTGACATCCCCCAACCCGCGCTGGGCCCGCGTGGTGGGTTACGGCCCATTCCCTCACCTGAGTTCCAGCAGTGGGAACATTGAAAGGCTGATTATGCTTATGCTTATGCTAAGTTTAAAATCATCGATATCCAAAATCAAATAAATGATTCAATGCTTTCATTATGTAATTTTTTTTTAGGTATCATCAAATTACTTATCCGACTTTGGGTGGACGGACAGGGAGTGTGACCCTTAATAAATAAAACCTGTGTTTTTTCAGTTGACCTTTGCGTTTTAAAGCCACGGTAAACTCTTTTAAACAATTTCGTAGTTATGTTAGTTAGGGATACGATTCCAATTGTCAATCTGGACCAATTGTTTGACTATATTAGTTAGGTATGTAGTTTATTAATTTTAGTATATATTGTATTATATATATATGGTTTAATATAGTAAGTGCTTATGTCCTGTATTTGTCTTCTCTCTCTCATTTATTGCCACCACTACCACTATTTTTCCCTGCATCACCCAAAGGTTGACTGGCAGAAAATGCCTAAGGCATTAAGTCCGCCTCTGTACATTTGTGTGCTTAAAGCATTAAATAAATAAATACAATAAAAAATTATTGTAGAAATATTTTCGCAACCAATTTCCTTCGTCAAAGCTTAAGATAGATGACGAATATATCCCAGCCTATTACAGCAAGGCCAATACAAATGTCGCTATAGAAACGACAGCCACCCATGTTGCCACCGTTGCCACCTATCATAAACACTCATCTTGCGAAAGCTTTCATCCCCTTATGCAAATTGGCAACATTTATGGTGTGACTACGTAACTCACGCACGAGCAGCGATGGCGACGGCTGGGTATACTGTGTATTTCAGGCACAACGTACCCTTTTTGTGAGATGATACCCATTTTTGGCAACCAGGAAATTGCGAACGACTCCTAACTAGAAAGCCTCGTGTAATTTGTTGGCAGTTTTAGATAAATCGAGGTGTCATAAATTTTGTTTACATATTTGGCAGTATAAAATACTGCTATGGTTTAGGAGTGTCCCTGAATTTATATATACTTAAGGTTCTAATAAACCAGAGTAGTGATTCTATATACACATGTATGTATAATTACAACTTGAAATGGCATTATACCAGAAAGGTTATTTAGAAGAGCGTCGTAAAGTTTCCAATGTACCTACTTATCTACACTAATGTTATAAAGAGGGTAAATTTATATTTTTGTGTGTATGTTTGTAATGAATAAACTCAAAAACTACTGAGCCGATTTTAAAAATTGTTTCACCGTTGTAAAGCTACATTTACCCTGAGTAACATAGGCTATATTTATTGCCCGTACAACGTTGGAACGGGCCGCTAGTTTACTATAAAGTTACGAATCAATTACAGAGAAATATGAACCATTAAATAGTTCATATTTAAACTAGTCTAGTTTGTTTAGTTAGTTTTTTTAGTTTATTTAGTCTTAGTCTAGTTTAGTCTAGTTTATTAGTTTTATAGTTCATATTCACAAATCACCTTTCACCTTTGTATTTAGATTAAAAATATAAAGATTTGCCTGAAAAATGGCTAGTACGGTGTTTTTATTTTATGGGTGCGCGTGCAATTTGGTAGTAGCTAATAGTGTGTAAATCATAATTTAATCATTAATTTTTGATCCTTTTGAAATGTTGTTAAACTAAAATATAGTTTTCTACGAAGCACTTATTTGTGTTTCGCTAAAATAATATACTCGCAATAATAATGCTCAAATGTTCATTATATGCTTAGTTTTATCGAGTGTAATATAATCTAAATTGTGGTGAGCCTGAACTTAGATAAAATAACTGCTTTATCCATAACTATAAAGTAATTTCTTTAGTCTATTTTTCGATTTTTATAGTAGACAAGAACATGTGTAGGTATAGGATAAATCGTGTGTGTATCATAGCGTAGGTGTGCGATTGCTTTTACTCTAAAAGAAGTAATAATAATAAACAAAATGTTGGTTATGACACCCATTTGATTGTGTATGTCGTGTCAATACAAATAAACTCGTAACAGCCCGTAGGCGTCATTTCGTAAACATGATTTGGTGTAAATGTGCGTTGCCTAGCAACGGGCCGCTTTGCCCACATTTGAGTAGTTTAGACGCAAATTGCTGCGTCCGAGTTTATAGGGTGAGCTTACACTGGGATATTATGTATGGTAACATTGAAAACTAAACGCACGTGATAGTTCAATGTACAGTTGATGAAATACTTGAGGCAATAATAGACACATTTAACTTTCTATCTGTGACACTGATTATATCACTCATCCAAACTGATCGTCTGTTTCGACCGGTAGACTTAAGAATTTAGGGTGGATTTCTAATTTCAGTATTTTAAGTTAATAACTACTCAAACCCTACTTTGTTGTTTTCGTTTAATTCATGAATCCCCAAGCGACCACCGGTGGCCGCGCATCTATTGTCTTACTATTGTGTCTCTAATTGACGGTATCTGAAGGGTTAACGAATTGCTTTTGCAATATTTTTTATTTTTATTATTTAGACTTCAACTGCATTCAATTTGTTAGTAATTTATTTTGTTAACAGTTGTAATTATTTAATTTTTTTCTGCTTTTTAATACAGCCTCATTTTGGAATATGAATGTGAGAACACTGTATAATCCACAAACACTTAGATAACTTTCTATTACAACTTACTTTTTTATTTTATTATGATTAATTTTGTGCTTTTGTGTACAGTGTTGACTGGTCTACACTGTTCTTACATAAATCAATCGATATTCTAATAAACACATTTTTTAAAAGAGTAACCATGGAGTTTCTTGCCGGTTCTTCTCCATAGGAAACGACCACTTTGGAACCGTTCACTAGCTTCTGACGTTTTATAAGTGCCCTTGTAGGCCTATATGAAATAAAATATTTTGACTTTGACTTTGACTTGGTTGCCAAACGTTGACCGCTTTTCAGGCGTTCGATAAATACTTTATTAAGAAATCATATCATATACCTAATAAGTATTAAAAAAATACAATATTTAAAGAATAAGCTGTTAGGAATTGATCATGGCCTGCCAGTGCTAACAGATTATTTGAAAAAAATCCAGCGAATATGCAACGCTAAGGGTAGCTGAAAGATTAGGGATGTAATTTCGATAGTGCATGTCAAATTCATCCCAATCAGTGAAGTCAATTAGGAGTTAGGTATAGGTATCGGCATGGATCTTGGGTGCTAGGCGTCAGAGTAGGGATCGCTTTGTGCATTGGCCAGTAAACCATCGTCGTTGTTAGATACATGCAGCAAGCGCAGGAAACGAGTGACGTCTATGACGCGATGGCGCGGCGAGCCAATCACTGACCCTCCCCGTCCCTGGGCACGCCACGATCATGGCGGTAAGTCCCCTCTTTGAGGCGTGGCTGGAAAGACCTCACGGCGTCCTTACCTTCCGCATGACGCAGGTCCTCACCGGACATGGCGAGTTCGGGAGGTTCCTGCATCGGATTCAAGCGGAAGAGACGCCCGGGTGTCGCCACTGTGCGCAACGCCCGGAGGACACGGTGGAGCACACCGTCGAGGTGTGCCCTGCCTGGGCGGAGCATCGCCGTGCCCTCGTGGGGGCGATCGGCGGCGGAGACCTCTCGCGCCGGGCCCTGGTCGAGGCCATGGTCCGGATCGAGGAGGAATGGCAGGCGGTCGCCTCCTTCTGCGAAGCAGTAATGCTTGCAAAGGAGGAGGCCGACCGCATCAGGCAACGGCGCCCTCGCCGCCGTCGCCGGGATTCCGATCCCGATTTCCGGCCACCGTAGACGCAGGCTCGCGGACGGCGAGCTATGGGTAGCTCGCTGTCCGATCGTCCGGTAATGGACCGAGTCTAAGACGTCGACGGCGCGCACTGTTCCCGCGCGCCTCAAGGAGTTGTCAGCAGCAAGAGGGTCCAGCTGGGTCGAAGCCTACTGGGGACAGGGTTGTCCGAAAGGGAGCTCGTGCCCCGGTATGAAGGCTAGAAGGAACGGCGCGGAGTTTTTAGTCAGTAAGAGTCTGACACTGTCTCCCGCTCCACCCAAGAGCGGGTTTCGTCAAAGACGATTTTCCCCGTCGACAAAAAAAAATCCCTCCAGTCCCAGCGTCGCACTTCATATCACTAAATAGGGCCGATATTTGACTTCTGCGCAACTTGTAGCCAGCGCTCAAGGTCCGTGCTATGCCAAGCACACGTACAGAAGAATTTTGATAAAGATACTCTGTATACTACTCGCATTTTATCATACTTACTGGGATACTTACTGGCATACTTGGTCATCTACTTTATCGATCATACTCTCATATTGAATATGACTAAGTACTTGTCTACGTGAAACAACCGGAAAATATTATATATTGTTAGTTTTATCAATGGAACCACGAGCTCACACACTAGTTGTTGTTTATTTATTACTATTGTTAGTTATTTATGAATGTTTCTGCTAAATAAGGAAAACATGAAATGTTCTGTTAGGATTCAATTTGAATTCTTTATATTACAAGCTTTTATTTAATTTCACTTGTCCCGATATTTGTCTGTAATCAAATCATGTAAATTAAATTTGACCCACTTCCCGGCTACCGATTGAGCTGAAATTTTGCATGCATGTGTAAATCAGATGACAATAAAAATTATTATGACATGGAGCTGATCTGATGATGGAACCGGAAGGTGGCTATAGGAACTTGATAGTTAAACGACTCAATCTCATCGAGTTTGGGCTCGTATGATACGTCTTGATGAGTATTAATTATACCTGTATAGGTAAACCCAGCTATAAAAGATTGCTATGTAAAAAAATATTTTCATTAAAAGATTGTTTAATATGACTTTTCTGAAGTTTTAAATGCAAAAACCAGTAGATTTTTAACGTAGCTGTTGAGTCTGATTATTTAAATGGTTTAATATTTAGTGTTTTTTAAGTTTAATGTGTAAATCAGGTGACAATGCAAAATTATTATGACATAGAGCTGATCTGATAATGAAACCGGAAGGTGGCTATAGGAGCTTGGTAGTTATACGACACGACCCCATCGAGTTTGGGCTCGTATGATTCGTCTTGACGAGTATTTATTATATAAGTATTGGACCGTGTTATAAAAGTTTGCTATGAAAAAAAAAAATCATTAAAAACCTGATTAATTCATGAATCCCCAAGCGACCACCGGAGGCCGCGCATCTATTGTCTTACTATTGTGTCTCTAATTGACGGTATCTGAAGGGTTAAAATAATAAGTTGATGCGTGTATAATGATGAAGACTGATTTTAAAATAAAATGTTATAATAATGTATAAGAAATTATACTCAAGCATTTTTTATTGAGAGACTCGCGTTTGACCGATGGTAATAAGTGATGATGGTTTAGTCGATAAATGTCAGATTCTACAAATGTCAGATGAGTTTAAAATGCCAGATTCTATAAATGTCAGATTCTACAAATGCCAGATTCTACAAATGTCAGATTCTATAAACGCCAGATTCTACAAATGTCAGATTCTATAAATGCCAGATTCTATAAATGTCACATTTTTGTCACAATTCCAATATAATAATTTCCTTTGCGTGTATACAACGTGTAACGTGATGATGTAGTTGAAAATGGAGCACGGCTTACCTAGAAGTAGTGGCATGATTGCATTTCGGAAAATGTGTGAGAAACTGTATGATTGTGTGTGTTCCTGTGTTCTGTGATGAGACGTAAAGCAATAGGTCATCAGTGGACATTCAACACATATGCACAAAACGTTTTGAGAACATATTCATCATGCTTAGGTATAGCTAAAGAGTGGAATTGCCTGCCGGAGTCTGTATTTCCTGATATGTACAACTTAACGGTCTTTAAGTCAAGAGTGAACAGGTTACTTCTGGGCAAGCGTATTCCATCGTTGACCACATCATCGCTTGCCATTAGGTGAGATAGTGGTCAATCGCGACCCTATCCGCAAAAATAATTAAAGTAATTTATTTCTTCTTGACATTATTAAAATTAACATTATTGTTACTTTATGAATATGGCTATTTAATTTGAAGTAAAGACTCAGTGACTTTTGTTAAACGATGTCTCTATTTTATCCCTATCACTAAACTAGTGAGGAACCTAGCAGACAATGAGTTTGAGTGAGCGGTGACCTTTCTGCCTTAGGGGACTTTTCGAGGGTGCCAACAAATAAAACGAAATGTTGGACGGGGTTCCAACAACTCGAGAATTTTCCCTTGATCTTCAAATTACTTCATTCTTTAGAACACTCTTCAATTATCGACTGCTGGCATTCGGATTATTTTTACCAATTAAAAAAGTTAGGCGAATTAAAAGTTTTAAGGAATTGCTCATTGATGGGAGTCTTATTATGTTCTTATTCAGTTTTAGTAGGTTTAACTGATAAGTTTTTAATTTTCTTGAAAGCCATGTATTTTTTTTCCTATAAGTATTTAAGTTAGGTGCGTAGTATACCTAAGTTAACCTATAGGTACTTACTTTCTAACCGCTGAGTAAAGGTCTCTCTAACTTCTTCCAGGCATTTTTTCTTTGAATCATTTGGATCCAGCCATTGCTAGGGTCTAGGACATCTCATCACCAGCATCTTCCCAGGTTTGCCGCGATAGCGTCGTACACTCTCAGGTACCGACTTTGTGGAGACTCTTATCCGGTCAATCTACATGCGGTTGACATGACCTACCCAACTCCATTTTAATCATGAGCATAATCAGTATTATACTTAATGTTCTTATTAATTGCCGGGTTTCAAGCCTCCGCTTTAGGAAAGGGAATCCATCATGCGGGCTCAGTGCGGTTTGTTAGATATCACATGTCTTCCAATTAATGGTTCTATTTCATGCCGGTTTCCTCACGATGTTTTCCTGCACCGTTTTGAGAATAGTGGCGGTGAAATAAATAACACTTATAACTAATAAAAATATTATAAAGTACGTTGGGGTAAGATCGGCATTGGGGTAAGAACGTATAAATATAGATTATACCACTCATTTAGTTTTATTTTTAATGCTATTCATATTGCGTGCCGCGTTATTATGTTCCACCTTGCCCAATAATGTGGCTGGCATTCAAAATAAAGCTAAATAAGTAGTATAATTTATTTATACGTTCTTACCCCAACCCTATAACCTAGGATATGATTTTCATTCATTATTTTACTATGGGTTTGATGAACCCACGACGTACTTCAAACTAGTAAGTCGAGGACGCTATCAATCAAATGTATCACTACAGCTCTATGCTTCAAGTTATGTATTATTATTTAATCAAACTTGGATTCTTTAACAACAACAGATTTTCAAGTGCACATAATGATGTATCCGTCCTTTATTAGTGATCAATGATGTTTACTATTTTTTTTTTTCGAGTACTTCCTATTGTAAATACTGAGTCATTCATAACAACACGCAACACATACGATCTAAAATTGATTCATCGATTAAAAATTTCTGTAGCCGTTTAACGTAAAAGGATCTAGAATCTGGTACATTACAAATCTAAAAAATCTATAATTAAAGAGAAACTGACTGATAAATAAACACACAGCCAAAACTACTGGAAATAGGAACGTGAAATTTTGCTTGAGATTTTCTTTTATGACGTAGGCGAGCACTAAGAGAAGATTTCCAAAATTCGACCCCAAAAGGTTTGAAACGGAGTTTCAAAATTTTTTTATAGCTACTTTCATGCGGGCAAAGCTGCTGGCAGAAGCTAGTCTACACGTATAAAGGAGAAACTGACTGACTGATATATCAACGCACCGCCGCGTCGATACTACTGAGAGTAGGAGCGTTGAAGAAGAAGCCTTGTGCAAAATTTCGCACAAGGCTTCTTTATGACGTCGGCGAGAATTCACTAAGGATTTTTTTAAATGCAGTCCCTAAGGGGATGAAGCAGCGGTCTAAAGTTTGTATGGAGAAACCTACTATCCGGGCAAAACAGCTGGCAGAAGCTAGTATGGCCATATATTATGTTTACTATAAAGAACATTATCTCTCGAGCATGTTTTTACGTGCGATGAAAAGATCTTCATATTTATAATCCTACTGTGACAAATACTCAATATTTATTCTGTTGTCATACGAGATACTATACGTGATAGGTTTTGATGTAATATAAAGGCAAAAACATTTTGTACTGTAACGTAGGTATATTTGCATATTAAGTATCTTTGTTTGATACGTTTTGTCAGTATTGTTATTAGGACGTGGAATATATACCTAGTCCTATGTATGTGTAGTTTTCCTGTTTATGTCAATTTGATGGTAGGTAAACATATAGATTTACACAAAAATTACTACAAAAATTAATTCCTATTTCCCTTGGTCACGTCATAACGCGTGAACGACTGGACCAATTCACTAATTATTTTTGATTTTGTTTGTTATTGTAAGAATTAAGATTCATATCGAAGAAAAATTTATGCAGAATATTGGAAAATTTCAGAAAATTATAACGCTTGTTCAATCTTCATGCTTTTGACAGATCATAGCTAAAACAGGACAACGCCTGTTGTGTCAGCTAGTATACATATAAAATACACTATATTAAAGATGTGTTTTTTACAGCTGAGAGACCCAATTTCAAGCAACGAACTTATAAATTTGTTAAGAAAACCTTGGAAGCTGAGAAATATCTACTCTTAAAATGCAATCTAATTCTGTAATTCCAGTTGCAATCGAAGCCAATTTTATGTTAGGTGTTAGGTTGTTTTCTTCGTCTCAAATGTCTGATGAAATCAACACCACGTCATATGATCAGGCTCCAGATAAGAAGTTTATTTCATAGAATCGGCTAGTAGAAAAAGTTTATTGATGAATTGCAGAAAAAGAAAGCTAAAAATTGTATTAGCTTGCAATGTTCTTGTTATCTTTGGATTTAGTACGTCAAAGAAAATCAAATGATGTTTATTATGACTGTAGTATTATTCAAATGAGTCACCGCGATGCTGGAAGAACGTGACCACTGAACTGCTCAGCTTACGAGCCACAAAAAAAGTCGCTTCAAGCTTTCTTTTGAGGCGATCTTTTTTTGTGGCTCGTGTGCGGTGGTGCCGCCACAAAACAACACTTGAATCCGCTTCTAGCTTTTTTTGTGGCGGCGCTTTTTATGGCGGTCAAAATGCCATGCCATTGGCGTATTTAATCCTTCTTCGTCAGTCTATTTTTTTGTAGGCGCTTCTAGCTTTTTTTGTGGCGGCATATATTTGTGGCTCGTGTGCGGGAACACTTAGACGGTAAACTCTGAGACGCCCTCCCGCTCTCACTTCTCTCACAAAAAGCTTATCGGGAAAAGGATCATGATGACAAATTCAAAAGTTAAAACGAAAGCTAAAGTTAAAAGTTATTAGGTATATTATGTTACTAGAAAGATAATTAATTTTATGTTTTATAACCAAATGGAGTTGCATGTTATCTAAATGGATAACTAGGGATTATTATTAGGTTTAAAAAAGTGCTGAATTTAAAGCACTTGTTGCTACTAGTAATTTTAGTCCAATCTCATTCACACCAAATTCGACATTTATGAACTGTTTTGGGTAAACTTTACGTTGGGTGGCCATGTTGGCGGACGAATTTAAACCGTTCGAGCATCCGGAATGTGTAATTGAAGATGTGTAGGAAGCATAGAATTGGATTTGTATGTTGCTTGTGTAAATAATGGAGTATTCGTAACGTCTGCCCGTATCCGTGAATCTTGTTTTAAATGTGATGTAAAATGTGCATCTTTGGTTAGGGAGATTATATTGTGATCTTATCTCTCTCGTGGATGTCTCGTTTTTCATTGTATCTCTTTATTTATTTACTGCCCTGGTTCATACTAGTGAGTTTTAGAAAACTTTAAAAGCGACATTTCGTTACTACAATAATATGCATCACTACATAGTACAAAACAAAGTCGCTTTTACTGTCCCTATATCTTTATGTGCGCTTAAATCTTTAAAACTACGCAGCGGATTTTGATGCGGCTTTTTTTAATAGATAGAATGATTCAAGAGGAAAGTTTATATGTATAATATTGCACCCGAGCGAAGCCGGGGCGGGTTGCTAGTATATTATAATACACTTAAACTTTTCTCGAACCACTCTGTCTATTGGTGAAAACCATATCGACTGATGGTCAGATTGATTATATCTGGCGTCTGGCCTGTAACGACTGTCAAACTACGAATAACAGGGACTAATGGCTTTACGGCTTTTCCTTTCCGAGGCATCTGTAATATGCTTAATGTAATATGTGGTTTTGTTACGCATAACTTCAATAATAATAAATTGTAAAATAGTTTTAATATACACACACTACACAAAAACTATTCCTGCTGACACTACAAAAAAGTGTCAGACGTTATTAGGGCTTTAGGACCTATCAAATTGTAATAAACCTAAATTAATTTCAAACTCACTAGTCATAATAAGCCATTAGAGGATTTTGTAATTTTTAGCATAATATTTATTCTATATTCTGCGGCGTTGAACTATGTAAAATATCAATTTTAGGTTATAATATATAAAAATTTATAAGCAAAATATATGGAATGAATTACTCTGATAAAAGAACTTATAATTATGACGTACCCGCAAAATAAATATTCTATTTCCTAGGATACTAAAAAACTCAAGGATAATTCATTTTTTACCGACTTCCCAAAAAGGAGGAGGTACTACGTTCGGCTGTTTGTATGTTTTTTTTTTTTTTTGTATGTTTGTTCGTCGAATACTCCCCCAAATGTGGACGGATTTTCAAAATTCTTTTTTTGTTCGAAAGTAGATAGTTCTGAGGTGGTCCCATTATCACCAAATTAGGATCTGATGATGGGATCTTGGAGAAATCGAGGGCAACCTTCAAATTTTATAGGCTCACTTATTGATTTTAGCATATTTTATGAAGTATCTTGTGTATTTGCGTATGGTTGTCACCATCTCAGGTAGCTGGGCTGATGATGGAAGGTACAACTCCTTAACAGTAAGAAGTTACTCGAACAGGCAAGGACTGTTTTAGTAAATTGTTTTGATGTTTGATAGGGCATTTGCCACATTTGGTCTCATGATCATCAAGTCATGACCTGATGCTGCAGTCAGGATAGTCTGCAGAGTACCTAAGTCCTCGAAAACAAACAGCAGATATATCGAGTTTAGGCTCATTGAAAACGGCTCGATGTGTGGATAAACGTACTGCTAATAAAGAACACCGAAGTACATAGAGACCTGATGCTGAAGCCAGGAGCATCACGTACAAACCTTGAAATTACAGCACCGTAGTCGTGTTTGGGCTCATTTTAAACAGGACTAAATTTTAAGTTCATTGCAATGTTGACATAAATCTGGCCTGATGCTACAGCCGGGATTATCAGCATCTAGTCTAGTGACTGATTGAAAGATTTACCTTTCGGCTTCATCATCAGATCAGTTCGATATATCCTTTCCCTCTCCAGCATCTAGTCTAATGACTGTTTGAAAGAAGAGGGGGAGAGGATATATCGAACTGATCTGATGATGAAGCCGAAAGGTAAATTAATGTAATCTAACCGTGTTTAGGATTATTAGAACCGTTATGAGATGCGCTCAGACTATAAGGTATTTAAGTTTGACTGAGGGGTACTTTTTAGTGGTGGTACCATAACTAAAAAGTGTAAAATAAAAAAAACTTTTTACAAAAAAAATATAACCGACTTCAATGATAAAAAACACTGAAAAGTATCAAATAACTTTAATTTTGGAAGTCGGTGTTAAATAACGAAGAGACTAAACTATTATAGAAACACCGAATTCCAAAATTAAAGTTATTTGATACTTTTCAGTGTTTTTTATCATTGAAGTCGGTTATATTTTTTTTGTAAAAAGTTTTTTTTTTATTTATCTAGTAGATATTGGTCAAACCTGAGCTTATCCACAATAAAAAAATGCATTGCAATACAGACTACATATGAGAAAGTCCTTCAGTGTGAAATGGTTTTAGTCGTTCTAAAATTGTTTTACTCTGTAGGTGCTGTACTATTTTGGGCTTCTAATAATGGAGTAAGATTATCCTCCTCAATGTTTAACTAACAACCCTTTTAGGATTAGCTTGTTTACGTTACTTATAAAGAATGTGGAGCATATGTGGCTGAAACTAATAATCCGGTCACCGCTAACATTTACGAGTACATGGATTAAAACCAAGAATAGAAGGAAGAGTAAGCACAAAACCGGACACCCCGACGTGCAGCGCACCTCTAGGATCCGGACTAAGCGTTTCACCTCGTTATTCACCGCGTGCATAGAATGATTGGAACAATTTACCTGCAGTGGTCTTCCCGTCCGATTATATTTATAGGTGTAGAGTGACGTCGAGACGTCACCATCAATCAATGTTTGCATCACGATTTACCATCAGATGGAAAGTCAAAGCACTAGTTTATATAATTAATTTAGGTAGAAGATGGTTTTGAATAGTATGCATAATAATTTAATAAACACAAGAATATTGGTGTTTCTAACTGATTTCAAGATTTTGATAAAAAAATATTATATGTATGTTAAAATATACAAATTTTCTGATATCTTGAATCGACAGAATTAAAAATAAATTTTGTCATAATTTGCTACCTACGCGAATCTAATGAAAATTAAATAAATTGCAAAAAATATAATAATAATCAAAGCTGGTTCAAATTATTTTAGCTGTCATCAAGGTTATAAATATGTAGATTTAATAGAAATATTCTGAGAATGAGTCATAGAAGGATAATGTGGTTTGAATAATTGCATTGTAATATCACACATAGCTTTGGTAAAAATGGCATCATCATCATCAGCCGATAGACGTCCACTGTCGGACATAAGTCTCCCCAAGTATCGCCACAATGAATGATCCTGTGCGTCTCGTATCCATCAGATTCCCACAACTTTTACCAGGTCATCGTTCCACCTCATACGAGGCCTTCCAACGCTGCGTTTTCCGGTATGTGATCGCCACTCTAGAACCTTTTGGCCCCAACGGCCATATGTTCTGCCTATTGCCATTTAAATTTGGCGATTCTTCATGCTATGTCGGCAATCTTGGTTCTCTTGTGGATGTAATAGCTTCGAACGTGGTCGCTCACAATGGGCCTTATCAGAAGGCTTAAAGTCATCCAAAAGGGGCAATGAAAAAGGCTTTACTCGAAGTTTTTTTGCGAGATTGAATCAGAAAAGAAGGGTCCAAAACCGGTGGACCGATGACCTGGTCAGGGTCGCGGGAATCCGATAGATGCGTGACGCACAGGACCGGTTGTTGTGGCGACGCTTGGGAGAGGCCAACAGTGGACGTCTTTCGGCTTATATGATGATGATACCTAAATGTAAGTAGGTCATAGTGAAGACAGTGAAAAAGGCACCTAATACAAAACCTCTATTTACAAGGTTTAGACGTGTTTGGATAAACTTAATGGTGTCCTTTGTCATCCAGTTCAAAAAGTATACATTCATTTATTCATTAGCAGCCTTATAATGTTCCCACTGCTGGGACTCAAGTCTCCTCTCCAGGAAAGGGAATGGACCGTAAATCAACCCTAGGGGCCCAGTGCGGATTGGTGGATGTCAGGTCTTCGAATTAATGATTCTAGGACTTGCCAGATTCCTCATGATGTTTTTCACCGTTTTAAGAGCAGTGGTGATGAAATAAATAACATCAAGTTAAGCGCCTGGGTGGTTTTGAACTCGTGACCTACAACTCCTAAGTCGGGGCAGTTACTAGTGGGCCACCATTGCTCTGTTCGAAAGCTATTTTAAAACCCCTTGTTCTAACAAAGGTGCGATAAGCTTGAATACCTTCAAATTGTTAAAGAAACTGACAAACACCATTCTAACTGTCCTTCTTATCTCAAGAACAATAGAAATCAGTGACAACTATTGTAACAAGCCCTTCAACGAATGACTCACTACAGACCGGTGCCTAACCCACCGATGCTATTGAGTAACTGTATTGTATCTATGTACATAGCCACAATAGTATCGACCTAGATGTAAAACTGATTGAGACAGTAAATAACAATGTTTCCAAATCCGCGGGATTATTTGAAAGAGTTACCGTAGCTGTGGAATACAAAGGGCCACTGAAGGAACAATCTGGGACTCCTTTTTGCTCCGGCCAGGGTAAGAGACCCTTATTTGAATGAATTCCTTCTAAAAAACAATATTTCAATGACTAATTATATCTCCTACTATAATTGAACAGAGGTTAGTCGTTAGTCGAGTTAAAAAGAGCGTCCATTATGGAGTTTCTTGCAGGTTCTACTCCATATAGAGATCTACGCTTTGGAACGTGCAATTTAGCTTTGCTTTTCTTGGATTGACTGACATTATTTTGACTATTCAAAAGTGCCTGCTAATGGTATATTTGAAATAAATGCTAACACAAGTAGAAAACTTCAAACATATGGGAATGACATCATCTCAATGCCAAGTCTCGCGGTTCGAACAAAGGAATCGGAGACGTTACCGAGTGTACAAAAAAAAAAATTGATTCGAAACGGTTGTAATTTTACTAGGCCTGCAGATACTGTAGAACGGTGGATATGTAAGTAAAAACATTTAATTAAGTATTTTGACTATATTGTACAGTGCCGCATTAACCAATTGACCAGTGCCATATTTATTGCTGCAGAAGAGGATTCTGTGACGTTCTCGGAGTTTTTCTGTTAGGCTTACAAACTACAAGAGAATAATCTGAAAACTCATAATTCTCTTATCCTGAGGAACTACTACGAGCTAAACTGAACTGGAGGGATGGAGCTATGTAGGGTGTATACTGTGTATAGCTCCATCGATGTTTCCCGTTCGCACGCCTGACATTCATGGTAAGGCCCCGAATCCCAATTTACTAGGGGTTTTAACCTCTTTTATCAGTTACGTGGGTATCATAATGTGTCATAAATCGCACTTTTATAATAAAAGCAATTTGTGGGAAAAGGGTTAAAAGAAGAGTCTCTTAGATTCTTATATATGTAATACTAGCTTTGCCCGCGCGGCTTCGCTATCGCTCTTCCCTACTCCACCCTACTATACCCAACTCTACCCTACTCCAGCCTACTCTACCCTACTCTACTCTACCCTATTCTACCCTACTCTACCCTACTCTACCCTACTCTACCCTACTCTACCCTACTCTACCCTACTCTACCCTACTCTACCCTACTCTACCCTACTCTACCCTACTCTACCCTACTCTACCCTACTCTACCCTACTCTACCCTACTCTACCCTACTCTACCCTACTCTACCCTACTCTACCCTACTCTACCCTACTCTACCCTACTCTACCTTACACTACCCTAATTTTTTTTCCATAAGAACCTTCTCCTCACAATAACAATCACAACAAAAAAAAAATCAGCCAAATCGGTCAAGCCGTTTTCATGCCAAGTCGTGACAACGGAAAACGGGGGTCATTTTTATATATATAGATGAGTGAATTTAAATGTGGTGATGTGGTGTGGTGGCTAATGTGGTTCATCTGGTGGTGTGGTCGTGGTGTGTGGTGTGGTGATGGGGCCCGCAGACTAACACTTGTATTAGTTTAAGTTCTTACGATCCATCCAAAGGTTGTCTGGTAGATATCGCTGTCAGTGATAGACTGCCATTGAACCCATACATTTAAGTGTATGTGTAAGTTAAGTTACTTTTTTGGTGTACAATAAAGTTTATTCTATTCTATTCAAATTATTTTCTATTCTATTTTCTCTTACTAAAAAGTGTTCCTTTCTTACTAAAAAGTGGGGTGTTTTTCACCATATGGTTTCAGAGTAGGTTTAAAGGATTTTGTGATATGTCACTTTTATTCCATTTCATTGAACTAGACGTTTATTTTTAAGCCTATACGTTTATTTCGACAATTGACATTTATTTTGGCTTAGCAAATTTTAGTTTCGGTTACGTTATGAGTACCTTCATGATTTTTACCCTGGTTACGCAATCTTGTCTTTTTTTTTATTTATTATTATTGATAGACTTGCGTTTGACCACAATCTCACCTGATGGTAAGCAACTGGTAAAGCTTGTTAATGAGAAGAATCGTTAAAGCAGGATCGGAGTATATAGTAGTAATAGTCACGCTTTTATGCTTTTGTATGTCCATGTCCATAAATCAATATTTCTAGAACCGCATATTATATTATATACAAAAATAATTGCCAATTGTGTGTTTTCTATTATATGGTTTCTTATTGTAAATTTTTATTCTTAATGTGCAATAAAGAATATATAAATAAATAAATAATAATATACAACATTAGTTTTAGTAAATGTGAAACTCGAAACCTGTCTGGAATTTTTATGTAAAAAATCATTTAATACTTTGTATCATGAAACGTTATAAGCTTGTTATGTCAACAAAAATACATAGTCACCGGGACATCCGGGCAACTCAATGGTAATTTTGCACTTGCATCCCGCTGTTTGATGGCGTCTAATATCCGCTATAACTTTCTTCGACCTGTGTTGTGTTGCATGTCATATTTTTTTCGCTATGTAGCGTCAGACGGAAAGAACTATTGGGATCCATTCAGTTAATTCATCATTTCAGCCGACAGACATCCACTGTTGGACATAGGCTTCTTTTAAATGTTGCCACAATGATAGATCCTGTGCGTCCGTTACTTACTCTAAACAAACTATATTCAGGTCGCAGTCAAGCACTAGATTACATCATTTTTTAAAAATAGGTGTCGTATATACTAAAAATATAGTTGTATACTATAAATATTTTATAACTAATAAAATATTGTTTTACCGTACTTCAATATATTTCAATACAATATCAGATAATATCAGGAAGAGGTTAAAATAACATGTTATTGGCTTCAGCTATCTAGAGAAGATGTTAAACGGAAATCGTGTTCGCAATTAGACGGCCATTCATGCGCTAATTTCCTTTGACGCAAACACGCTATGGTTTCAATATTAATGCCGTTGCTAAGGAATTTAGTAATGGAAGTTTCTAACTGTAGTTATATTAGTACTAGCCGTTATCCATAACATACCTACATAGTACAAGGTGATACAGACAGTTTATGTACAAAAGCGGTCTTAATTCAACAATGGGTTTTCTCCCAGGAAATCTTTGAGTTACAGAGAAAGAATAATATATATTCGAGGGTAGGATGCAGTGCACAATATTCATACAGTTTCATATATTTTAGGTAGGTTTACCGGATCTAATCTTCTAATGCTGAACGGATAGTCTCTCAAGATCAGCCCAGCCTGAACCCTTCCCTTTTATTTTGTTTTTACAACTTCCCACGGGATATCTCGCTCCTCCTAACTTCAAACATCTAACGACGGTCCACCATTTTTCCGACACCTAGTACTTACTTAAATCCCATGGATATAAAATTGTGTTTGTGTCGCAGCCAACTAACTTAATTCGCCATTATTTTAACAGACTAACCTTTTTACAAAACAGCGCCATGCATCTAGACATCCAAATGATATTCAGCTATTCAATTAAATAAATCGGTATATGTCGATAAAAAAAAATAGGTAAATAAAAAACTTAAAAAAAATATATAAATAAATAATTAAAAGTTATTGATGGTAGTCATATGACTATCATCAATAACTATTAATTATTTACCTAGCCCAGATATTCGAGAGAACCTATGGCAAGTTGTACAAGGTATTTTGATTTGATGAAGGTCGTAAGAAAGATAAGCCGACGACCTATTTCCGTCTACAGGGTATAAAGGAACCTAACATGAAGGAGATTATGGGAACTACATTCGTTCGCTTTGCTCGCTAATATCTGTAGGACCCGTAATCTCTTTTAACTTGTCTGTTTCGGAGTAACCCAGGTTTATTTTTTCTCACAAGCTCAATTTATTATATGATTTTTTTTAAGTATATAAATGGCTTAAATATTAGCCCATTTGTTAAATTTTGTATATATAACAATTATAATAATAATAATATAATATAATATATACGTTAAATATCATTCAGGCCACGATTCGGTCGCCGTTTTTTCATCAGGCTAGACTATCATCTGAATGGCAAATTAAGCGAGTTGACTGCGACATCTGTACAATGATGGAAATGACATTGGTTAAGAATTTCTAAAAATAACGACTCTATTGTCTGAACTAACAAGGTTTTTTTTACTTTTTAGAGTGGAACATGTCGAACATTTGTCAACGATACATCAGGCGCCATTGCGACGAGAAGACTGGAGGATCCTACATGAAGGTTCGTAGCCAGAAATTAATACAATACTAATATTATAAAGCTGAAGAGTTTGTTTATTTCTTTGTTGAATGTATTAATTAAAAAAGTAACATTTATGTCTCACGTTTGCGCCAAAAAATGTCCAGTTATCTGACGCTGGTTTTCAACTGAACAAAGGAAAGAACCGTTAACTGTAATATACAATTTTCTGGTACAAATGTCTTAAAATCTTACGTAGGTACCAATAACTTGCTCTCAAGTATACTTGGTGTAATCGATCCGACGGATTTCGATACCCGTTGCGTGTTCCTAGGCTATAACGCGACTCCACTCAATTTCTTGATGATAAAGTGCCGAGTTAGTTGCTAGGGTTTTTATATATCTTCGGACATTGATGAATAGGCCCAACGCGTGGTATGAAAGTTGTGGAAAGTTGTGCTTTGTTCGTAGCCATGTTAGGTGAGGCATTAAGAAAAGCAGGGATAAGTTAAACAATAATATAGTTGCTTTTTCTTACTTGTCCGATCTGGTAAATAAAAAGATTTAAAGTATGACAATTTTTCTGAAATTAAAAATGCCAGGGTAGCCCGAAATTTTCTTAAGTTTTTGCATTTCGAAAATCAGTGTCAGTTTTTATATGGAAATTCACAAATAAAATTATAAAATACATATGTTTTGATATAATGATTAAAATTCAGTAAAACCATATAATTGCTACCGGATCCCATACTTGGCACAATACGTATATTAAGTATATTTATCTTATATGATTTCTCATCTTAATTATGACTATTTTTTATCGACTTCGAAATTAAACAAAATGTTCGAAATAAATCAAAATTTTACAAAAAAAAAACTCTTACAACAATTTAAATGTATAAAATTAAATGATAAATGATAAATGATAAATGATAAATGATCTTTATTTTGTAAATAGGTTTTAAAAAAACACTTTTACACGTCAATTTTGTTTTCAGTCAGTTTTAACGAGATGAGGCCGGTGTTTCCTAGCTGACTACCCTGAGAAGAAACACCGAAACAAACTCAGGGGTCAAAGTCTCTTTTAAAGTCCATACAGTAAACATGTAATGGTCAAATCATATGAGAACCATGCAGACCAGTGTCTCAGATGGCCTTTTGAGGAAAGAACCACACAGATTTGAGTGGACCTGTCCAGTCAGTGCAAGCATTTGTCAGTATTCGTGTAGCTCAAACTTAGGACTACCAAGGAGCTCAACGATTTGACGAACAATACCAAAGATAGGACATTTGAGTAGGCCGCGTCAAATACTCAAAACTGCCAGACATCATATAAAAATACAGAAAAGAAAAAAGTAATCCACATAGTTCCCACATTCACAATAATAAAATACTAGTATTTACAAAATGTAACACTCGACATATATAAAATAAAATAAAAAATATTATTATCAATATTTATCAAATCATTAAAATATTATCAAATTAAAATAAAATAAAGAACCTTCTAAGTTCTAAGTCTAATTGTAAAATAAAGTTTTAAACAAGAATCATCAAATGTCAAAATGTAAATAAAAATAATCATTATAATATATATAGTAGTAATCAGAAAATACTTATACATATAACAACTAATATAGACAGTACTGGAGCAGATCAATCCCAAGCTGTTTTGTCTTCAAGATACTCTTTTACAGTATAAAAAGCCTTCTGACAAAGTTTCCGCTTTACAAATGATTTAAACTTATTCAGGCTAAGTTCTTGAATGTGACTGGGAAGTTTATTATAAAAGTGTATACATTGGCATCTAAATGAGCCTCCTATTTTTTTGAGCCTGGTTGCAGGAACTACAAATTTGTGTTTGTTCCTAGTATTTACACTATGGATATCACTATATTTTTTAAACATGTTTTTGTTTTTATGAACATACAAAATATTGTCATAGATATACTGAGAAGGTACAGTCAAAATATTAATATTTTTAAATTTATCTCTGAGCGAGTATCTGGGACTCAATTTATAAATTGCACGAATAGCCCTTTTCTGCAAAACAAAAATTGACTGGATATCGGCGGCATTTCCCCACAATAAAATGCCGTATGACATAACACTATGAAAATAGCTGAAATAAACTAAACGGGCTGTTTCTAAGTCGGTTAAATTTCGAATTTTTCTAACAGCATATGCTGCAGAGCTAAGTTTTTTAGATAATTTATCAATATGTGGGCCCCACTGAAGCTTAGAATCTAGAGTTATGCCCAAAAACACTGTAGTGTCTTCAGGTCTCAACTCTTTACCCTTTATTTGTACACTAGTTTCCACTTGTCTAACATGTGGCATCGTAAATTTAATACATTTAGTTTTTTTTTCATTAAGGAGAAGGTTATTGACATTAAACCAGTGTACTATTTTAGAAAGAGCTATATTTATATCGTCAGTATCTGATTGCTGACGTTTGAGCTTAAACAAAAGGGAAGTATCGTCTGCAAACAACACTATATCATGGTTATCCTTTATCAGGTAAGGTAAATCATTTATATAAATTAGAAATAAAAATGGTCCAAGAATTGAGCCCTGGGGGACACCCATTGTTACTATAGACCCGGGTGATCTTTTCCCATTCACGTCAACTCTCTGAATCCTATCACTTAGATAAGAAGTAAGAAGATCCAAAGAGGAGTTCCGAATTCCGTAATAGCGGAGCTTCCTGACTAAAGTTTCATGGAGAACACAATCGAACGCCTTGGACAAATCACAAAAAATGCCCAGAGCATCGCATTTGTCTTCCCATGCATTATAGACATGTCCCAAAAGTTCAACGCCGGCGTCGGCTGTTGAACGACCCCTTGTAAAACCGAATTGCTTAGTATGTAACAATTTATGTCTATTAAAAAATCTTTGTAATTGTTCTAAAATAAGTTTCTCAAATATTTTACTAAAAGTGGGTAGCACTGAAATGGGTCTATAATTAGTAGGGTCAGTTGTACTACCCGTTTTAAACAATGGTATTATTTTACTATACTTCATTAAGTCAGGAAACTCACCACAATCAATACAACTGTTAAAAATAAGTGCTAGACTAGGAGCTACTACGTTGATAATCGATTTTACAACATCCACAGAATTTCCCCATAAATCTGTAGTCTTTTTTACATTTAAAGTGTTAAAGGTTTTAATTATATCTAAATAAGTCACATGTTCGAAATTAAAATTGAAGTCGCAAACTTTCACATTTTCTTTAAGCAGAGACTCTGCAGCAGAGGGTGATGAGTTAAGAGATTTTGTAGTTAATATGGGGATCTCCGAAAAGAAGTTTTCAAAAGCCGCGGCAACCTGAGTGTCCGATTTAATCACATTGTCATCAATTACAAGGCTTAAGTCACTACAAGATCTTGTGGACCTTCCAGTCTCATTATTTATAATATTCCAAGTCGTTTTAATGATATTATTACTATTTTTAATTTTAGAACTCAAATAACGCGACTTTGCAACAGAGCATACTTTTTTAAATAATTTGGAATAATTTCTAACATATAAACTAAATTCATCAGTGTTAACATAAATCTTTTCATCATACAACTCATAAAGCCGAGTTCTACTTTTATGAATACCAATGGTAGCCCATTCACTAAAAGATACGTTACTATTGACGGAAATGGTCTTAGGTATAAAGGTGGAATCAAAATGCTCACAGTAGCCATTAAAAAAACTTTCATATTGATGATTGATATCATCTAAAGTTGACAACGTTGGTAAATTATCAATGAGTTTAGTTTTAAAAGTTTCTAAACGACTCACAGTTTTAGGGTTAACAGTGATATTCTTTTTAGCTACTTTGGTCTTTGGGTTTTCAAAAGTAATTAATTGCCCGCAATGATCAGAATCAAGTAAATTTATTATCTGTTTGTGTCTAGGGATAACATCTGTATAAATATTATCAATGCAAGTGGCGCTAGTGGGGGTTATTCTCGTGGGCTCCAAAAACAAATTAATAAGATTGTAGGACTGAAATAAACTTATAATTTTACTACATGTAGCTGAGTTTTCTAATAAATTAATATTAAAATCACCACAGGCGATTATGTATTTGTTTGATTTAGAAATCTTATGAAACACTTCATCCATGACCTTTTCAAAGCAGTCATACAATCCAGAAGGGGGTTTGTACACACTTAATATAACAAACTGCTCCAACTCAATACAGGCTATTTCAATTGACCGCTCGACAGATAGACTCACAATATCTTTCCGTTCTTTATATTTTAGGTGGTTATTTACTAAGATCAATGAGCCACCACGAATGGCATCAATTCTGCTAAACGAACTACCAACCTGGTGATTGCTAAAATTGAACATGTACTGGTGGCTTTTAAGCCAATGTTCTGTTATACAAAGAATATCAATATTATTACAATTAAGGAAAAGTTCTACTTCTAAATCTTTATTTATTAATCCTTGAATATTTTGATGCACCAGGTTGATACTATTTATTGATTTCAAAACTTGACTGGAATGATTCTTGTTTATTACATTTGTGCTAGAGATTGCCTCTGTTGTCTTATTTACTAATTTAAATTAATATTAAGGTCAATATTTGATGCCAAGTTATTGGCAGAATCAATAGTCAAGCCATCGCATTGCTCAATAGAAGCAATTTGTTTAGCCAAGTTCTTGGCTGTAATAAAAAAATAATATGATAGCGACACAGCTATCTGTCTCCTATAAAACTTAGAAAGATAGTAATTATCTGTACGATATCTATCTTTTGTCAAATAAAAGTTAGTACCAACATAATTGTTGGTGTCAATTAAATGAAACAATGTATTATTTAATGTCACATTGTACAATGTTGTATTAATGTTATGTCTAATCAGATTTTCTTCCTGTGACAAACTATTACTATAAGGGAATGTGAACATCAAAATTTTTCTTACATTAATGTTACTCAATGTACTATAATACTGTAGTAATTCTCCTTTGTTCACACTACCCCTATTCCCAACAAAAATTAAAAGTATGGTGTCTTGATGAAATTTACATTTAATTATTTTTTTCATTATATCAAATAACGAACAACCAGGCATGCAGTTATTTATTATGGAGTGTCCTGGATATTCGTTTGTCAAAAAGTGGCCTAAACCTTTTCCAATCTCATCACAAAAAATTACTATGTCTTTATTTATAATTTGTTGTGATAAACAATTAGCAATTTCAACTGGCAAACCGACACTAGACTGGGGTAAGGTGGTATCACATATTGTCAATGAATGGTCCGGTGCAGATGTAATAGTTTGACAATGCTCACAGGTGTTTTTTTGAGAGCTGACCAGTTCATTCATTGCCAATACATATTCCCTCATTTGGTTTTCTGAGGCTGTATATTTAATTGTCATAGAACTTAGTTTATCCTGTAAGCGGTTTAGTTCACATTGCAAGTCTTCAGTGTCAGTTTGGTGTTTCCTAGTACTTTTTTCTAGATTTAAAGAATACATATCTAATTGTTTTAGAAGGTGTAACCTTTCCCTATTTAATTTTACATTTTTTATAAAGAACTTTTGTTTCTTGACCATTTTCTTGGTTTTAACTATGTATTTATTGATTTTGATATACTTTTTTAGTTTATTTTTACCACTAACTACCCTCACAGTTTTACCTGATTTAGACTCATCATCACTAGTCAAATCTATAGTAAAAGAGGGGGCAATTTGTGAAACCATTGATGGAGCAATAGGCACCAACTCGCTGAACAGACTTTGATTCAACGAGGCAGTGATGTTAAGATTAGTGGACTCTAATTCTGATATTTGAGTTTTTGCCTCTTGCAGCTGTTGTTGCAATAAATATTTGTGACTCAGAGCATGTTCATACTCTGCACTACATTGGCTGAACCCATCCACAACAAGTTGGAGCCTATCCCGGTCTTCTATGGCCTCAGTGAATTGAATATATAACTGAGCCATTTCATTTTTTAACTTTCTATTATTCTCATGAGCTTCAAAGAGGACCTTTTCACTGTCATCTATCTCCTTATTCAGCTGGTCACAGTACTCTTTTGACGCCTTTAATTCGCTCAAAGCCAGACTGAGTTTGGACTCCTCTTGACGAGCATAGGCGCTACGAGTGGTAGGCATGATTAGAAGGAATTGAATAGAAAGTAGAAAAAACTAGAAAAGTTGTGTTAGAAGTTTAAAAAATAGTAAGATAGAAGAAAATAAACTTTAGAAAACTAAGTTCTGTCACCAACTAAGTAAGGTTATGTTTACGTTTAGATTGAACCACAATATGCTGTCGAATGAAAAAAATAAAATAAGAAATATTGTAAGTATAATTATAGATTATAGATCGCAAACCATCTAATAGCAAGTTAAATGTAGTATTTTACCTGATATCAGGATGACAATGCAAAAATCACTCTTACCGGTAACCTCTAACTGTCACAAAGCTAGATCGTAATTTCGTAATTATTTACACTTTATTGCACGATTTTTACACGAAATACACTTAAATACACTAATTACTTGATGAGTAATTGGAAATAGGCTTTAAAAACATAGAAATTTAATAATTAAAATTAAAATTACAGGGACTAATTTAAATCAGCCGAATTGGTTTTTTAAAAAAAACCAATTCGGTATCTAAAACAAGTAATACATGTATAATAGACCTGTGTTGAATAATCGGAAATGCTTCGGCTCAGAAGTTTGAAACTCTACCGTAATTATTGGCAAGATAACAATAATGGGTACTAGACAACTGATAAACATACTTATATATTTCTAAATACTGATAATATAGATAAATTACACTTGGTTAAAAATTTAACATCGTTATCAGTTTTTTAAATTAATTTTTTTAATTGATATAAACTAGTACTTATGTAACTGTGATCCCATTTAATGGTAAGCCGTGATATAACAGATAGCCTTTGGAATATTGCTTATTTTAGGCAACATTCCAAAGGCTATCTTCTATAAATAAATAAAACCTTTTTTGTTGATCTACGTGATAACAAAAGTTTTGTAAAATGCCAAAAAACTTATTTATGCTATCCAAATATAAATAATGTAACTGATTTTCGGCAAACGGTTTTATTTTTTCATTACTCCTCAACTTGTCTTCCGACAAAGGCTTCCTCTAAGGATCTCCATTTCATTATATCCTTTGCTGTACGAGTCCATATTGGAACTGCTATTTTCCTGATTTTATCTTCCCATCTCTTAGTTTGCCTTCTTCTGTTCATTTTACATATACCCTATGGCTATCTTCTATAGGCTATCTTTATTTCCGTAAAGAATCTCACTAATATTATAAAGATGAAAGTCTGTCAAAGTATCATAATTAATGATTGTTTGGAGGGTATGCGGAACAGAGAGTAAAGTCCCACATACCTCCTTTGAAAAGGGAGGATCCTCCGGCCAGACAGGGTGTTATAGTCTGGTGGGCGACTGCCCGATAGTTGATGTCGGGCTGTCGTATATGTTCAAATGGCGCGGAGAACTCTGATTGCGCGATGCAGGATTTCGTGTTTTTCTTCGTAGTTCTTATGTGGCGTCATAGATGTCGCTACATCACTCCCCTCCGGAGATCGGAGATCGATGGTTCTTGATGCTTCTTGATGTGTGCCAGGTCAGCGGTAGGTTGGTTCCAGTGAGTCGGACCCGATGCCGCATAGTTCTCGGTGAGTCGGAACTGTCTGCGGTGATGCCCCAGTGAGTCGGGGTGATGATATCCCAGTGAGTCGGGATAATGCCCCAGTGAGTCGGGGTGATGATGTCCCAGTGAGTCGGGATGATGCCCCAGTGAGTCGGGGTGGTGCTGTCCCAGTGAGTCGGGATGATGCCCCAGTGAGTCGGGGTGGTGCTGTCCCAGTGAGTCGGGACGATGCTGCAGGCTCCAGTGAGTCGGAGTAGTGCTGCTGGCTCCAGTGAGTCGGAGCGGTGCTTGTGCGACGTAGGGCTTGATTGCTGGCGTCGACCAGGAGAGGTTCTTCATGGCTCTTCATATGACTGGCCGAAGGTGCAGTGTGCTAAGCCAAGGTCGGTGATGCGGCTGAGGTGATGACCAGGTATGACCAGGTAGGCATACTAGTGGTCAGGATACCCTTAGCCGAGGGTGCTGGCTGTTTGGCTCGTTGCTCGAAAGCTTGAGGAAGGGATGATGACGTCACGAAGTAGTAGCTGCACGAAGGCTGCGCTGACGTTCTTTGTCGAGGGTCACCAGTTTGGAGGTAAGTGCTAATCCTCCGACCAGACAGGATGTTATAGTCTGGTGGGCGACTGCCCGATAGTTGATGTCGGGCTGTCGTATATGTTCAAATCGCGCGGAGAACTCTGATTGCGCGATGCAGGATTTCGTGTTTTTCTTCGTAGTTCTTATGTGGCGTCATAGATGTCGCTACAATTGCATCAGTGCATACCATCAGGTGGGATTGCAGTCAAGGACTAGTTTATATCATTAAAAAAAAAAACAAGTCATAACGGAAGGTTATCAATATTAAAACTTATCACCCAGTCATTAAGACCTTTTTTTCTCTGTACATAAAATCTGGTCTAGCATATCAAGTGACCACAAGAAGAATCAATTTGCAGGATGGCATTTAATTTTTACCCTCGGGCTTGCGACATGCATTTGACATTTTCCATTTCCTGATTTTAAACTTCACAGTGACCACATGTCCTTTGATGGGGTAGGCGGGAATGTTTGTATTCCTGTCATAAGCTTGTTGTAGATTAACTTTGTAAACGACTTCAAAGAAAAGAGGTTTTGAATTCGCTTGTATTGTTTTATTATATAAACAACATTAGTTTCAGTATATGCGAAACCCGAAACACGTGTCTGTTATTTTTATGTAAAAATCTGTACAATATTTCATAACTGTATCATAAAAAATCACAAAGTTTTAAGCTAGTTATGTCAGTAAAAATACATATTCACCGGGCCATCCAGGCGACTGAGGCGACTCAGCTGTTTGCTCGCGCCTTATGCCCGCTTTGACCAGCCGTAACCAGTGTTGTGCTTAGTGTCGATGGTATCCGTACTTTTAACTTTTCAACAAACTTTAAAACGTTCACTACCTATTAGATGGGTCCTACGAACGGATTACATTTATGGAGTCCTTTTATTAATCCTTTCTTACGATTATCATTAATTGACATTAAGTACTTTACTTGCATTGAGCTTAACATGAAACATACAAACTCGTAGAATTATATTTGAAACTAGCTTCTGCCAGCGACTTCGTACGCGGATCCTGTTGCTTATGCCAGCGACAACGGGGTCGTCAAAATCAAAGATCTGAAATGTGTGATGTCGAACTCTAAGAGCCCGGGGACTGGAAAACAACGTGATGCGCGAGACGATTCGAGACGTTCCAGATCTCTCCCTTCCACTTACGCGCGTGACAGTGTGCAAACACCTTAGACATGGTGCCAATGTCTCCTTGTTCGATGTAATTAATAAATGGGCTATAGGAAAACGCGCTCCTTTCTTTATTCCCTAAAAGTGTTCCCATAGCGTGATATAACTCGACACCAACGCCATTTACGAAATGTTTAGAAAATGGATGGCTTATAAGCGCATTTCATGTATAACTTAGGTGTTTCTATACCGATTTCGATCATTCTTTTTTTATTGAATTGATAATAACGTTAACTTTTATAAATTAGAGATGAGTGAGAGTGTTATAAACGTAAGAGTAGACAAAAATAAACAGAAAGCTCCGAACTGCTAAGCTATCGGGAGTTACACGTGTTATTGTGAGTCAACCATAAAAGATAGACATATGCTGTCGTGGGATATTTTTTATATAATTTTAAGGAGAACATTTCCGTTGTACATGATTTCTGTGTAGCTTTAACCATAAAGACTGCAAAAGCGACGGAAGCTTAAAAAATGGAGTAATTTCTCCCGTTTCCCCAACATTTCCCTTCACTGCTCTGCTCCTATTGATCGTAGCGTGATAAAAAGTATACTATAACCTGCCCAGGAGTATGAAGAATGATTGTACCAAGTTTCGTTAAAATCCATCGAGTAGTTTTTGTTTCTATAAAGAACATACAGACAGACAGACAGACAGACAGACAGACAGACAGACAGACAGACAGACAGACAAAAATTTTACTGTTTGCATTTTTGGCATCAGTATCAATCACTAATCACCCCCTGATAGTTATTTTGGAAATATATTTCATGTACAGAATTGACCTCTCTACAGATGGGCACGCCACGATTATGGCGGTAAGTCCCCTCTTTGAGGCGTGGCTGGAAAGACCTCACGGCGTCCTTACCTTCCGCATGACGCAGGTCCTCACCGGACATGGCAAGTTCGGGAGGTTCCTGCATCGGATTCAGGCGGAAGAGACGCCCGGGTGTCGCCACTGTGCGCAACGCCCGGAGGACACGGTGGAGCACACCGTCGAGGTGTGCCCTGCCTGGGCAGAGCATCGCCGTGCCCTCGTGGGGGCGATCGGCGGCGGAGACCTCTCGCGCCGGGCCCTGGTCGAGGCCATGGTCCGGAGCGAGGAGGAATGGCAGGCGGTCGCCTCCTTCTGCGAAGCAGTAATGCTTGCAAAGGAGGAGGCCGACCGCATCAGGCAACGGCGCCCTCGCCGCCGTCGCCGGGATTCCGATCCCGATTTCCGGCCACCGTAGACGCAGGCTCGCGGACGGCGAGCTATGGGTAGCTCGCTGTCCGATCGTCCGGTAATGGACCGAGTCTAAGACGTCGACGGCGCGCACTGTTCCCGCGCGCCTCAAGGAGTTGTCAGCAGCAGGAGGGGCCCAGCTGGGTCGAAGCCTACTGGGGACAGGGTTGTCCGAAAGGGAGCTCGTGCCCCGGTATGAAGGCTAGAAGGAACGGCGCGGGGTTTTTAGTCAGTAAGAGTCTGACACTGTCTCCCGCTCCACCCAAGAGCGGGTTTCGTCAAAGATGATTTTCCCCGTCGACAAAAAAAAAAAAAAAAAAAAAACCTCTCTACAGATTTATTATAAGTATAGACAATGCTGAAGCAATAATAAAACTAAGACAGCTGTTGAGTTTTAATGTTTTAATTCATGAATCAACAAGCGAACGCCGGCGTTCGCGCACCCATTGTCATTCTATTATGTCTCTAATTACTCCGATTGAAAGAGCAAACTATGGTTATTACCACGGCGCAGTCGGCTTTTGATAAAATATACCTAGATATGTTTGGGCCCTTAGATAAGGTTTATTATGATACCTAACTTATATATACTTACATGGCAATGTGAAATAAGTATGTAGAAGCTTATTCATTGGTAAGGAAAGATAGCGTAAGTGTGGCTCGAGCATTTGTCGACAACTTTATATTGCATGCAACAAATAAGTGTACAGTATTATTGGCGGGCTTATCGCACATGGCGATCTCTTACAGACAACCTTTGGATGGACTGAAAGAAGGAAGATAGATTTAGGGTTGTCGGTGTACAAACATCAGAAATAATACTAATAAGATACATTAACCTACCTACATACAACACAAAAATATATATATACTAATAAATATCAAATATATAGTAAATATAAATATGTACACCACATGCCTGACATAATCGGAATGTTCAGTTGCGGAAACGGCCATCTTCTTCATGAAAAAAGGTGCCTACTATTGCTCTCTTAGCAACCATTCACCTAAACACAAACGTTCACTCGCTCTCAGTTTTACAGTTGGTTACTCCGCCGGTCAGTTTAGCTAACCAAGTTACAATTTCTGTTGATGACGGGGAGTTCATGTAAATGTTCTAAAGTTCGAATGTAAACTTTCCCTGACAAGTGAAATTGCAGCTACGATTCTAGCCGCTTTTGTGAATACTATGTAGTTCAAACTTCAAAGTTAAATACTGCGTCTGGGGTTGGCTATGACATAGTAAAAGGACTGATTCTGTGTTATTTTTAATAGAGTCCGATTAAAATATTTATTTAGTGGATAAAAATTGTCTCTTAAAAATCAATCTTTGGAGTTGTTCTACCAATTTAGGTACTTATTGGTCAGCTATACCTATGTCTCACCCTCCTGAATGTTTGGTCCTGATTTTGTATTCTGGAAGAAAAATCAAAATTAATTTAAACTCTTTGTATCTAATAATAACTATATTTTACCTAGTTTTTAGGGTACAATCACACATTTTAAGAACAATTTACATTGCTTCATATTTTTACTAAATCGCTTGCCATTTTCCAATAATTTTTGCGCTCTAGAGTGGAGCGAAAGGGCTTGTCAGACTTTTATTCATTAAAACGACTGCGTGTCCTTTAGTTACCTTTTTGCGTTCTAGGACCACGGGTTTCCTTTTCAGAAAAACTCAGCGACCCGGGCATCAGCCCTGCTGGGACCCTAGGGCTACCATCACGTGAGATACCTACAAGTCAAACAACAAGGCAAAAAATGCCGAACCATGTCCTATGTTGATTTGACTTTCAGCCTATCAATAATAGAAAATGCATTTCACACATTCAAATAAAGCCTTGACACCAACTACCAATAAGTTAACACACTCGTAACCAACAGAACTCTTACAAATACGCCTACAAACACCCTATTGAAAATACTTTACGAATATTTCATAGCTGCAGCTGCAGTTGCAAAACATGGCATCGTCATGGCGTCCAAACAAAAGGTTCCCGATTAAAGTTGTCGGCTTGTGGGATGGCGTTCAATTTCCGATATCGCCACAAAGCGGCGCCGCGCGCCGCTCGTCCGCTGCTTCCTTTGCGGGGTGCGTTATCTAGTAGGCATAAGCAGTAGGCATTGCATAGGCATGACATAGGCGTATTCATAGAGCAAGGAATCGTTTATACTGTAAGAGACGTCATTAGCGTGCTGTAGCGCGTAGGGAATGTTTGCGGAATCTGGCACAGATGGTTTCCACGGCATCATGCGTAAGAAAACGGTTTCTTTATAACAGCGCCCTGGCAGTGATATTTTGAAGATGATTGCTGCCAGACTGTCCCTTGTTCTCCACAAGGGATGGCGACGGGATCTTATTCATGACTGTCTCCACTGGGTGGCGACAGTCATGAATAAGATAAATAAATAGAAAAAACTAACAATACTTACCTATAATTTACGCACTATTGTTACTAACACACTTGCACACCCATACTAACAAAACTATTGGCATATTTAAAGTCTGAAAATGACCTAATTAACACTAATAATGTAAAGTATAAGTTAGTTTTTCATTATAATGTGTACCGAGTACAAAGTTTTGGAAATTGGCGCGTTCAAGTTTCATCTCATAACCTGCATGAGATCCGCCTCAATTTGATCGGATCTTTATAAATTTTTCTGCTTGTCAAACAAGTACGAATTTCATGACAATGGAATGATTTATACGGAACATTGATCGTCTTGGTAAATTGCGACAGAGTGCAGAACATATAGAATATGATAGATGAGAGATGGGTGCGTTATTCACATATAGAATAGGTCAAAAAACATATTCGGGTTTAGCTGTTTGGCGCCGTTACACGCGCTTTGTCACGAGAACCTTAGCACTGTACCTATATTTCGCCTACTACTCGTAGCTTTATTTTGTCCATCATTCAATATTAACACAAAACCGCCAATTACTTTGAGGTTTCTTTTACTTACAGGCTTTGTTTGTATCATTAGTTTCGACAAGCAGACTGCAAAGGTGTCTCTTTGATCTGTGGACGTATCACAGGCGCGTAGGTCTATTTAGTATGGGACTTGGTAGCTGTATGGTAATTTTGTTGTCAATTGAATGTGTGGTTGACAAGGTACTTGGCTCGTGTTTTGTAATACAATGTTTGATAAATCAACGTGAGATTTTTTTTTAATGTCATTGTCTCACACTAGGATTTGCTCCTGTATCGAGAGTGTGTTGGGCTGCGGAAATGTTCAAACGTTAAGGGTAACTGAAGGTAAGGGTAACGTGAAGGAAACTAGGTGGATTTTACATTTAACTCGTTGTATGCCGGGAGCGCATATATACGCGAGACACAATGACTTTTCAATTGTGTCTCTAATTACGGCATACGAAAGGTTTAAGCAAAAAAATATGGATAATTTACCACATCGACAAAAAAATGGTGCTTTCACAAACATGTTCACTGACAAAAGTGGGTGCGTTCACAAACTTGTACACTGACATACACAAGACCTAGAACAACTATCTGTAGGCTATGCTATTTTTTTTGTGCAGTATTCAAACCTAAGACATGATGTTGACAGGTTTATTATCGTACGGCACAGCAGCAAATCGCTCAACCACTGAGCAAACCGTGCCTTCAAAAGATTATTTTGATATTTCAGACTTTTTTGTAGTATTTATTTTTCTTGTAAGAAATCTACCGATTATGTTAAAGGGCTAAAAGCTCAAGCCTTTCAACTCCAACTCTTCAAAAAAGCATTGAATTTAAAAACTTAATGCCCGATAAAAAAAAATATATGACATAATGTAGTAATTATCATCAAATACGAGAAGTACTACTATTTGTTTTCCCAAATAAAATTAATAAACCAAATAAGTAAACATCGCGACGACTAATTAACAAAACAAAAAAAAAAATGCTTGTTACTTGGTAACAAAACGAAAAAAAAAAAATGCTTAATCACAAGTTTCGCCGTAGCAAATGCAAAGGTTCGTGAAACAAAAGGTCCTCAAGAACAATCGAAGCTATAGGGATAAATAACAAACACCGGAACAAATCAGACGCGAGTACTTTGCCTGATAAGAAGAAAAAATAAGGCCTTGTTTTCCGGACTGAAAATTCCCCAACGACGGGATCAATGCACAACTTTCTTCATTTGCACGGTCGGAAAACAATACAACGTGATATACGGGGTGGATTTTTACGATGGCGAGGACGGGCTTACCTTATATATTTATTTTACTATTTATGTACACACAAAAATAACAAAAAAAGATACAGAAGAGACATTAGTACAGTGTTACTGCTTATTTCCAATGAAATTTCTTCCTGCTGACCTGCGAAAGGAGAAATCAAAATAGAAATGTAGACCATAGTGAGTACCTTTATTATCGCAGCTACATAAAAACCTTACAGACAGTATTTAAAAAAAAATAAAAAAATACGTCGTCGTTTTTGTCGATTGTTTAAGTTTTATTTTTTTTGTAATTAATTTCTGCATTTTGCTGGATTACTAACTGCTATCACTAATTTTGAATATAAAAATACAATCGGCACGGTCTAAAAGACTTTTGATCCTTATTAGAAACAGTAGCCAGCCAAGTTGATAATCTGTAATCGTTAACACTAGTAGAAAGCTTCAAATGTACGGGAATGATGTCTTCTCAACGCTCAGTCACGTGATCAGAACAAAAGAATTAGGGGCGTGGCCAACTCGAAGCGTGCGACGCAATCGAAACGGTTGTAGCTTGGCTGTTCCTACAATTCAAGGATATGGTAGTTGCAACTTACATTCGAGTACCTAATAAAAACCATTAATCGCATTTTATAGTGATCACTCATCTCGTCTTTATCCTTACATCTGCGTTTGTCTGTCTGTATGAACGCAATAAACTCAAAACTACTGGACGTAATTTCATACGGTTTTTATCAATAGAAAGACTGATTTATAAGGAAGGTTTACATGTAATAGGCATATAATAGGAGAGAAAAACTAATAATATTATAGATTTGTAACACACGTGCGAAGCTGGGGCGCGTCACTAGAATATGATTATTATAACATACGAAGATAAAACAATTTTGGTCAATAAGATAGTTTATATTCCAGGACAGGTGATTTTCCACCTGCCTTTACTGCTTTGTTTCAAAAATCCATCCTGTACAATATCATGCGACACAATGGTCGCGATTCATTATACTGAGGCAAGGGAATTACGGAAAGTAAAAAATCTTCAGTTACAAGCTTTTTATTCACCATCATCATCATCATTTCAGCCGAAAGACGTCCACTGTTGGACACACAGGTCCGCTCATTGTGGCGGACCTGTGTGTCCAACAGTGAGAACGGACCTTTGATCTCGCATCCATGTGTCCACTTTATTGCGACAGTATTTTTCTTTGTTTTAAATAAGTTATTATACCCCAAATATTCCATTTTTTTTAGTATTAAAAGTAGATTTTAGACTAATAGATTTTCGTTATTTTTTTTTTATTCAGTTTTTTTTACAACTTTAAACGAGATGAAACCATGCTCTTTTTTTTCACAAAGTTAGAACCGAACCAGTCTTCTTGAAATTATTCCTTGCCATCTTTCTCTTGTATAAAATTTGATTTCAAGTCCATCTTTAAACTGTAATTTTTTCTTTAAAATACTTATTTTGTTTCGTCTCAGCAACGGTAGGTAGGTAATTGACTTTTGACAACTTTTTAATGAGTTTTTCGATGTTGATAGGTTGTCTCTTGGGCACTTTTTCTTTCATATTTGTAGACATAAAAAAACATTTTCCTTTTATACTTGACCTTTTAGGATTCATAATTAACTCTGTGATCTCTTACTGGCGGCATTAAGAAGATAAAATAACTTGAAAAGCCAATTAGAAAAAAAGAAAACAGAAAAAATATAGCCAACATACAACACTGAAAACATAATATTGTAAATACTTTTAAAAACACGTTGTTACTAAACATGTGACATTATTTTTTTTTTTAAATAAATTAATAATCAAATGATTTCTCCCACTCTAGAGCGAGAAAATGTTTCTAGAGTACAAACTTTTCCTGACTAAAGCTTTCCTGTGTTCTTCAGTTGCCTTTTGCATTCTAAGAAAGCGGTAAATATTTCGAAGAATCCCTTAGCCTAGGAAATCGAAACTTTATATTTTTATTCATTCCAGTTATTTTGATATTTTGCCTCGATGATCACCCACGTCAAAAAAGAAATCATCATGTGTGAATAATAAAAGAAAGAAGTACAGCAATAGTAAAATAATAATAATATCTAATAATTTCTCTGGAGCCCTGACTTAGACCCGGTTCCCGATACTGGGATACTGTTTATTATATTTTTTAAGTTTTATATTTTAAATATTAAATTTAAAAAATTTAAGTTATCAATATGTGTAGAAATGAAATAAAGGAAATAATAATTTATTAATAAGTAAGACAACATTATTTTGGTCCATAATATCTTTTAGTAGGTACCTAATTCTTAGGTAGAATGTAATAGTAAATACAAGTGTTCAATAACATTACCTAAGTGAAGGGGTAAACGAGTACATGTACATTATTTATCTCGACTGGAAGAGACAGAACGTGACACTATTCGTTATTGTCACATTGAGCTTTGTATCTTTCTTTTTAGCTTGTTGTTGTTGTGGTTGTTGTGAACTGATACTAGTTTTGGTTTAAATTATTCCACGTTGTATTTTTTTTTTTTTTATAATAAATAGCAGCGGGACAAACTCGGTCAGAGATCGACCTTGATAGAGGTTTGAAAGTAGAAAAGGGAGGCTTTTGCCCAGCTATGAAACACAAAATAAGCTATTAAAAAAAAAAACAGCAGTATACAGCACCTACAGTACCTACAGTAAGAAGGTTAGTAGGTTTATAATTTATTTTTTTAATGTATTACAACGAAAAACTCCAAAATCCCTGATAAAGGAGTTTAAGAAATTGAAAAAAAAAAACTGCTATTATTTGGTAACATCCGTCTCACAACTCTGTATGGGCCTCCTCCTCCTCTTTCCACACCGACCTGGACCGAACCTGATGTGTAAAGAAACACAAATCTACACTAACATTATAAAGATGGATTTTTTCAAATTTTAATGGATAAACTCAAAAACGACTGTGCCAATTTCAAAAATTCTTTCATCATTGGAAAGCTACATCCACCCTGAGTAACATAGGCTATATTTATTGCCGGTGCGAAGCCGGGACGCTAGTTAAAAATAAAGAACAAACCCATAGCTACTGTAGATCATATACATCTTTATTAAATAAATTAAAGAATTAATTAGACTACAGCCTTATGATTTAATATATGGTCTGCTTCAGTCAGTGTCAGTATTACCACAAAATATATAGGTACAGAAGTCAATCTACATACAAAGCGCGCTCGACCAACGCACACATAGACAGCTCACGGACACGATATCTCGGTAGCCTCTCGGCCCACTCGTCGAACAGTTCCGTCTCAAACGCTCATTAGTGTGCGTCGACCGAGCGTAGGTATAAAGAGTGTAGTACATACATGAGATTGTCTTCTGTACCTGTCTATTTTGTGGTATTACTGAATAACATGGATACTGTCACCCTTTTTACATATTACAGTTTCAGTACCCCTTTTACTGCTGTTGTCTCAAGACACATAAAGTAACTCGTTAAGAAATTACAAGTGTGTTGCATAAAAAGTGTCATTTAACAGCGCCAGTAAGGATGTGCTATTATTCATAAACTCAGAAGCGGGGTGTTGATCCGACACCCTGGGGACGCGCGTTTTAATGTCCGCATTTGCATATTGTAGTATATGCTTGATTTTTAGATAAAAAGTGACTCTTGAAAGGCAAAAATTACTAAGCGCCATTCAGTAAAATTTACAAAAGAGTGATTTAAAGTAAAAAAAATTAGTAAAAAGACAAATCAAAGAGACGAAATAGTAGGATTTAGATAGGTATTATAAACATTATGGTAATAGTAGTATTAGTATATATTATATAGTAATCAGATATAGTACATAGTAATCAGATTTTTTCTAAAAAAAATAATTTTGCTTAGTAATTTTTATCTTTCAAGTGTCGCAATTTCTTGTACAAACAAGTTCTTTGAGTAGTGTTGAAGAAATAAAGGAAAATTAATCAGACGCAGACTTTTTATTTTGACACATAATTCATTCAAAATCTGGCTCTTAAGAGGCTCCTTTTCCACTCACTAAATGTGTAACAACGTCATAACGCGTAAGAGGGGTGTATGAAAAACAGCAAAAATGTATGTTGAATTGCGTGCCCCTAAAATAAACATGGAAATTTGGAGCAAACAGATACTTGAATATTGATAATTATAATTTTCAACACTATTTTTTTTTGTGTATTTTGAACGCTAACCGTAGAACTCTTTAGGTAACCTGTATAACGCTTATTTTATTTGCTTATTAAAAGTTTATGCACTAATAAGAAACACCGTACAAAAGGTGGACTCGGTGTTCTATGTAAGTATTTTAACACGAACATAAACTCTAAGCGATACAGCGCGAATGGAACAAATAATAGATGTTGTTGATAGATCTACGTGTCGAAATACGTAAAATACGCGGGTTTAATGCAGCAACAAGCAAAGCGAAGTGGATGCGAGATAAGTTCATTTGATATTTTCACGTTATCCGTGTCTTTCCTGTAAAAATGGCAGCTGAAGCGTCGACTTCACGTGCACGTTGAATTCACGTGAACGCAATCAATTTCTTAGAGGCGTGGCTGGAAAGACCTCACGGCGTCCTCACCTTCCGCATGACGCAGGTCCTCACCGGACATGGCAAGTTCGGGAGGTTTCTGCATCGGTTTCAAGCGGAAGAGACGCCCGGGTGTCGCCACTGTGCGCAACGCCCGGAGGACACGGTGGAGCACACCGTCGAGGTGTGCCCTGCTTGGGCGGAGCATCGCCGTGCCCTCGTGGGGGCGATCGGCGGCGGAGATCTCTCGCGCCGGGCCCTGGTGGAGGCCATGGTCCGGAGCGAGGAGGAGTGGCAGGCGGTCGCCTCCTTCTGCGAAGCAGTAATGCTAGCAAAGGAGGAGGCCGACTGCATCAGGCAACGGCGCCCTCGCCGCCGTCGCCGGGATTCCGATCCCGATTTCCGGCCACCGTAGACGCGGGCTCACGGACGGCGAGCCATGGGTAGCTCGCTGTCCGTTCGTCCGGTAATGGACCGAGTCCAAGACGTCGTAGGCGCGCACTGTTCCCGCGAGCCTCAAGGAGTTTTCAGCATCAGGAGGGGCCCAGCTGGGTCGAAGCCTACTGGGGACAGGGTTGTCCGAAAGGGAGCTCGTGCCCCGGTATGAAGGCTAGAAGGAACGGCGCGGGGTTTTTAGTCAGTAAGAGTCTGACACTGTCTCCCGCTCCACTCAAGAGCGGGTTTCGTCAAAGATGATTTTCCCCGTCGACAAAAAAAAAAAAAACGCAATCAATTTTTTTTATTAAATTAGTTATCTTGTGTGGGCTTGCGGATGGTGAGCAATGGGCAGCTTGTCGTCCGGCCATCCGGTAACTGGCTGGACTGAGCCCGAGTCTCAATTAGATGTCATCAAAACCTAATCAGGCCATGGATTCACTTCGGTAAGGAAAACCCGGGGTCCTGGATCGCAACACAAAGAAAAAACATAAAAGTAGGCATAAGTCTGCAAAAGTCTGAAATGCCCTCCCATTCTGCCCAAACCTAACCTTAAAAATGAAAAGCAGCACAGACACACAATGTAGAGTACATTGTGTGTCTGTGCTCTACATTGTGTGTCTCAATTCCTCGCATATACTACAATATGAAATATCATCAGTGCCATAACATTAAACGATGGAAAGAAATAAAGAAGTTATAATAAGTCTAGCGGCACCCTCGCATACCGGGACACTTCCAAACAATTAGAGGGGCTCGTTAGCTTTACGAGATATTTAGCGCGTCCTTCCTACTTCACTGCATTTTATTAGTGCGCGGTGCGTAAAAGTAATACAGTTTGTTTTTGCTGACTGGATTTTAGGGTGGTAAAAGCTCGCTCTGTACGCTGTGGAGCGTGCTAAGCTTGGGGTTCTTTTAAAGGTTAAGATTCGTTATGAGTTTATCAGGAAAGGAACCGCTGTCATAGCTTACTAAGCAGAGAGCCATCCATGTTGATCAGACTAAAAAACCAGTAAAACAGACGTGCCCTAAAATGGCATTAGGTGAGTGTCCCTTAGGTATATCAATGAACTTGAAAGACTGATCCGAAAGTGGCTTTCCGACGAAGGATTTTGGTGCTGCTCAGTAGAGTGTCAGTATATACCATGTATCTCTCAGTGGGCTGTGATAGGCCAAGTATGAAGATGTCACCATTTTATGTTTTATTTTTTAACTGCTCCACCACACTACAGCCAATGACTTAACCACTGTAAAGTCCCGATAAAGGAAGATCCTCCGACCAGACGGGTGCTATGTCTGATCTGGACAACTGCCCCAGAGATGATTTCGAGCTGTTGTATAATAATTATGTTCCAATCGTGCGGAAAACTCTAATTGCGCGATGCTGGATTTCGTAGTTTAGTTCCGATATGGCGCCATAAATATCGCTACAATCAATCAAATCAAATCAAAAACGTTTATTTCAAATAGACCAATTTACAGGCACTTTTGAATTGTCAAAATGTCGGTCAGTCAAACAAACAAGTGAAGCTAAATTGCACGTTCCAAAGAGTAGATCTCTATGGAGAAGAACGTGCAAGAAACTCCATGGACACTCTTTTAAATCATATGTGTTACATATAGTGTTTGGTTACATATTTCTTGTTGCTTCTATTATGTGAGCACAATGTAGATAATAATAAAAAAATATTAAAAGATAAAAACTGAATTAAGCCACTGGCAGCTAAGAGATGACCACTTGACCAGTCTCATCTGACGGCACCCGTTCACGAGCATGACGCGTGCATCAGCCCCACTCAGCTCAACCACTTTGAAGGGAACCGAATGACCCAATAACACGCGCCACCAACAGCGAGACATTTGAGTGAGCATGTCAAACTCTCAACTGCCATGCTCGCAATGTCAAAAAAATAAAATAATAAAAAGTTGTGACCTAACAAAAATGCTCCATGGTACTTCACATTCACAAATTTGGAAAAAAAAGTGCTTCTACATTATACAATGCTATTATTTTTAGATATAACATGTAAAGAATCCTAAGTCCTATTGAAATAAACTAATCAAATAAAAATAAAATGCTGAAAACAACAATACGAAAAGGGCAGCAGCATCTCTTCGAATATATATATAAAGACTAATTTGTAGCTACAAAAGTATGTGGCTGTGGAGCAGGACCGGCATTTAGCCAAGCATTTTTATCAAGGAGATAATCTTCCAATTTATAATATGCTTGTCTACATAGTGTGCGTTTAATGCAGGTTTTAAATTTTGACTCGTTTAATTGAAGAATTTCTAGTGGAATTTTATTATAAAATTTTACACAGTACCCCATAAAAGAACTAGCTACTTTAGCTAACCTGAATCGAGGTTGATCTAACTTGTCCTTATTTCTAGTATTAAAATTGTGCCTATCACTTATTTTAGTAAAAAGATGAATATTTTTCCGGACATACATTATATTTTCATAAATGTATTGACAAGGTACCGTCATGATGTTTATATCTTTAAATAATTCCCTAAGAGAATCGCGCCTGCGAAGATTGTATATGGCTCTGATAGCTCTTTTCTGCAGAATAAAAATAGACTCTATGTCTGCAGCCCGTCCCCATAGCAAAATACCGTAAGACATGATACTATGAAAGTAACTAAAATAGACCAGCCTCGCGGTATGTACATCAGTAAATTGACGGATTTTTCTGACAGCATATGCTGCTGAACTAAGCCGTCCTGCCAGAGATGTTAAATGAGGGCCCCATTGTAGCCTCGAGTCGAGCGTGATTCCCAGGAAAACCGTGTTTTCGACGATTTCTAGTTTCTCCTTGTTCAATATTATTTCCAAGTCATTACTTTTAACATTCGGCAACGCAAATCTTATGCACTTCGTTTTTTTTCCATTTAGTACTAAATTATTAACAGTACAGTTCCAGTTTTGGACCTGCTGTAGAGCGTTGTTTACGTCATCAATACGTGTGTAACGTCTATTGATTTTAAATATTAAGGATGTATCGTCAGCAAACAATACTATATGTGGTTGTTTTTTCAATAAATGCGGTAGATCATTTATGTACACCAGAAAGAGGAAAGGACCCAATATAGAGCCCTGTGGTACCCCCATTTTTATTTTTAAGCCCCGTGAATTTACACCATTTATCTGAACTTGCTGTTGCCTGTCATTTAAATAAGATTTCACTAGGCTTAGTGCAAGTTTACCTAATCCGTAATGTTCTAGCTTTAAAAGCAAGGTTTCATGATTAACACAATCAAAAGCCTTTGAGAGGTCACAGAAGATTCCAATAGCATCTTGGGCTTCCTCCCACGCTGCAAATATGTGTTTTAATAAGGAGACACCAGCATCAGTCGTACAACGTCCTTTGGTGAAACCATACTGCTGTTCGTGTAAGATTTTATTACTGTTAAAATGAATAAGCATTTGATTGAGCATAACTTTTTCAAAGACCTTACTGAAAACCGGCAACACGGATATAGGTCTATAATTATTGGTGTCATTATGGTCGCCAGATTTAAAAAGAGGTATAACTTTACTGAATTTCATTACATCTGGAAAGACTCCTTGGTCCACACACAAATTAAAAATTAAAGCCAAGTATGGTGCTACGGTCTCGATTATAGATGTACAAACTTTAACAGACATTCCCCATAGGTCCTCGGTTAATTTTATTTTTATTTGCCGGAAAGCCTTTATGACTGTCATGGGGTTTATATGTTTGAATTGAAATTCAACCGGACAGCCTGGCACGTTTTCTTTCAATAAAGCAATTGAGGCCTCTGGCGAGGAATTTAAAGCTTCCGTTGTCTTAAGAGGTATGTTGGTAAAAAAATTCACAAACTCTTGGGCTACTTCTATGTTAGAATTTATGGGACCATGTGAAGTTTCCAATAAAAAATCCGTGTTTCGTACCTTATTTCTACCCGTTTCATTATTAATAATTTTCCAAACGGTCTTTATTTTATTGTCTGCCGATTTGATTTTTGTGCTAATGAAAAGGGCCTTCGCTACTTTGCAAATTTTTCTAAAGAGTTTAGAATATTTATTTACATACTTGTTAAAGCTTTCAGAGTTAAAAAATGGCTTAAGGCCATATAGTTCATATAGTTTTTCCCTACTTATCCTTATACCTTTAGTCGCCCAGTCACTAAATACAAACTTAGGGAAAACATTTTTTGAAACTTTTATTAAATTCATTAAGTATTACTGAAAAGAAATTATTATAAAATTTATTAGCATCATCAATACTATGGCCCAGAACATTTAACTTATTTTGTATGTTACTATTAAATTTTATTAATTTGCTAAGTGTAATTGGCCTAAATTGAATTTGAGTTTTTTCCAAAGTTGCTTTAGACTTAAAAGACACCGTTTGTCCACTATGATCAGACGGAAGATAATTCACTATGGCTTTATCTAAATAATCACAATCACAGAAAATATTATCAATACAAGTTGCAGAGGTTGGAGTTACTCTAGTTGGTTCTGTAAAAACATTAGACAGATTAAATGATTTAAAAAGACTTAAAAATCTGCAGCTATTTGAATTATTTTCTAAAATATTGATATTAAAATCTCCACAAATAATTATGGATTTCTTACTGTCTGCAAGTTTTGTTAGAATATCTTCCATTGTTGATTCAAATAAACTTAAGTTTTGAGGGTCCGGGGGTCTGTACACGCACACTACAACATGCTCATCTAGCTCAACACAGGACAGTTCAATGCAATGTTCATTTGACAAGCTAACTATATCATTACAATGTTGTGTAAAAGTTTGTAATAAAAAAAATGCTTTCAGTTGGTTTATAAAATGTGCTAAAGTATTACAGGTTTAATTTACATTTAGTTCATTCACTCTTTATGGTTTATTAACCTAGAATAAGTTGATTCATTAGGTAAATTGGATGGCCTATTTCCCTATTTTCTACCAGACAAGACTACATGGTACACTGTGTATGTAAATGAAGCGACAATACAGCAAGTCATGAAATTGATTAAGAAAACGTTCTAGTAAGACATGAGTTTGCAACTTAACATTGACTATTTACAAAGTAATATAAAGATACAGACAGCAAGAAATATCTTCGGTTTCAGAATTGATTATAAAAAGTTAAGACATGTCAACCTTAGGATTGTTCGAAAGAGCTTTACCGAGGTCCTGGAACGTAAAGGGCAACTAAAGGAATACACGTTCCTACATCAGTAAAGATGCGAGCAGGAAAAGATAGAGCAGAAAAAAATATTTGAAAACAAAAAATGGCAAAGTTTGACTGATATTCAGGCTGAATTAGAATTTAACAAAGACTCATTTGGAAATACTGTTATATTACCACATGGAAAACTTTACACAGATTCTTCCGGCATGTCGATTACGGCAAAGACAATTTCCAAAAGAGGGGTTCTCAGACTATTCCAATCTTCAGTGCTTGTGCGGTGTCTTCGCAGACCATGCCCCCCCCACATCTTCTGCTACAGGTAACAAGGCATGTGGCTGAAGATGTGGGCCCCCCCACATCTTCAGCCACATGCCTTGTTACCTGTTCACGAAAGGATCTAATGACAGCCAGGCCAAATACCGGACCAGACAAAAAATTAAACGCTAATTCATATTTTCAAATCAAAGGAAGAATACAATTTTGACAAGCACTTTGAAGGTGAAGTTTACTACCATTAGGAGTTATAAAAAGATTTATTTTAACATGAAGAAAACCTATACAAGTGACCTATGTCGAAGCTAAGAACCGTCTTTCTTAGCTAACCTTTGGTCTAAGTTGTCATTGATCGACCTTTGACAGTCGTTATGGATAGTCAGAAGGCAGAAAATCTGACACCAGTCTAACACTAGCCAAGATCTACTATGCTACCAATTTACTGGATTGAGGAGGTCTGATGGGCAGTCGTTTTACGTAAAACATCCACTCAGCTGCATCCACGTAGACTAAAAGCCAACCTCATCTCAGTTGAGAAAGGCTAGGCCGGTATATCACAATAGTAAAATTATAATAATAATAAAATGTTTTTTTTTAATAGTTCTTTATTTCTTGTAAAAATAAGGCTAAAAAGGAAAAATAAACAAACAACCACCAATTACAATGATGGGTATTTTTATTAGAATATCATTGACCAATTACTAATTATGAGTAAGAAAATGATTTCCAAAGGTTGAATTTCCATCGAATCCTTTGTATATTCATGTTAATCTCGGCAAGTTATTTTTATAAAAGTTATTTGAAGCTTTCGATTTGATTTTCATTTAAGCATATTCTTATTGCTTAATAATAACTCACATTTCAAAGAACCTATTTACGATCATAAAAAGTACGTAATCAATAATACATTACCGTCCTAATGATCCATATAATGCACCTCTTGACCTGGTTACCAAAATTCCCTTTTGGGACTACAAGATGACAAACTAGACTCTGGCATTTTCAACCTTATAGCTTTCATTATAAGGTTCAAAGAAGTTTTAGGTTATGTTTGTTTCTTTTTATTGCCTAGCAACGGCCTGTGCTTCTACGGAACCGGTAGGACGATGACCTCTGTGGTACTTGATAGACAGGAAAATTATTGGAAAGTCAAGTTTTCCTGCAATGTTGTGTTTGTGGAGCAGTTTGCATGTGATTTTATTTTGTTGTTTGTTTTTTTAATGAGCACTAGACTGAAGTAAATCTTTACTAATATTATAAAAGTGAGAGTGAGTTTGTTTGTTTGTTTGTTACGTCTTCACGCCTAAATAACAAAACCGATTTTAATGAAACTTGGTACACGGATAGACCATGTCCTGGAATAAGACATAGGGTACTTTTTATCCCGGAAGTAGGTTCCCTTTAGATAATTTTCTGCTATCACGCGGGCGAAGCCGCTGGGAGCAGCTAGTCTACTTATACCTTTTATGTGTTTGACACGGTGAATAAAAAACATTAATTGGGTTTTTTTTTTCGTGAAATAACAAGCTAAAAATCCTTAATTTTATAGTTTTTAAAATTAAAATAAAATTTAAGTCACATACTAAAATTATATCAATATGCCTTTTACATTTCTTTTGTGAAATCTGTGTTTCCAAATTGTATTTAAAAACCAGACATTTTCTGCCTTTAAAATAATAATTATCATGCCGTCCTATTAAAAATTATGTTCATATGCAAATATTCATTATACGCTTCACACCACGTCCCTCGGGACATCGGTGTTGCCAGCCGAGATAATTACGACAATTAAGGCTTATTTCGCCGACGATTTTATTGCCAGAGGGAATATTAAAGAACTATTTTTAATTGGATTGGATTTCAATATTCTTTTTGCTTTGATTTCTTTTTTGAGATTTCTGTTGAAAAATGCTTATAGTTTAATTATTTTAGTACAATGGGGAAGCGCGTTGACTAAAGAACTTTACAGAAGTCTGAAGCGTTAAAAGAGGAAAGCTCATATTTACTACAGTACACCTATTGAATGTTGTTAGGGCACGGTTTTAACAGTAGATAGTTATAATTTTATCGCAGTTTTTTTCCCTCATCTTTCACACAATGCTGTCTTGTCCAAAACTTAATATAGCTTATACTATGAGTACTAGAGACTAGACATCTGATAGACATACTTTTATATTTCATAATTCATTAATTCATGAATCCCCAAGCGACCACCGGTGGCCGCGCATCTATTGTCTTACTATTGTGTCTCTAATTAACGGTATCTGAAGGGTTAAACCCCAAGCGAACGCCAGCGTTCGCGCACCCTTTTTTTCTTTCTATTGTGTCTCTAATTATCACGATTGAAGAGTTAATACATAACACACATGTTTTCGAAAAACACCCAGACACAAAACCAATCAACCAATCAGCCTGCTTTGAAGCATTTAGCTAAAGGTCATGAATTTTCAATTTCTCTTGAATGAACCTAGCCCAGTAGCTAGTCAGTGTGTCAAGAATGGTAACTTAACCATAGACCAACTTCGAGAAGATGGCACTAAACCTTTGAATTTGACTAGTGCGAATAATTGTGCTTATCACCAGCATTTGTCTTGAAATCGAAACCTTGACTTCTGACATAACAGTCAGGGATACTAACCACTAGACCCACAGGTCAGCCAACAAGCCATTTTATAAAAATTTCACTCATAACTAAATTACATATACCTAAATATTTATCAATAAAACATTTTACTTAAATCTTTTTCTTTTCACTAGTGTCATAAAAAACATTGTAAAAGCATATCTACCTCCAAAGAAAATTTTCCACTTCTTATGTTTGCCAATTTCATGCTCTAGTGAGGTAGATGCGCGAACTAAAAGCGGCTTGGTTTTATGTCAAAGTACCCTCTCCGTCAAAACACACGCACTTGAGGGCATGCGCCATGACATGCGGATGTGACGGTGTTTAAACTGGAGTCGCAGAAGGACACAGTGTTTTATAGTGAGCGTAAAGACGCTGTGATCTTGTGGGAGTGTGTGTTTTGGATGCGGTTGTTGTGGTAGGAATGATATAACTGTTCCTAATGAAGCCACCTAGCCTTAATGTTATCAGGTAATCAATGACAAACATTCGGTGTTTTTTTTTATTGTTGATAAGTTTGCACTTGACCGCTATCTATATCTGATGGAAAGCGACGTTGCGGTGGACGATGAAACGCGTTTACCTAGAAGAAACCTATTCACTCTCGACTTAAAGATTCCCGGATTGTAGCTATCAGGAAACACAGACTTCAGAGGTGTTTTCTGGTGGTGAATGTGATCAGTTTATTGTCATTTGGTTTGTGGCTATATTGTAAACTAGCTTTTGCCAGCGGCTTCGCCCGCGTACATAAAATATAGCCTATGTCACTCAGGAATAAAGCAGCTTTCTATCGGTGAAAAAATTTTAGCAATCGGACCAGTACTTCCAGAGATTACCCCCTACATACAAACTTACAAACATACAAACTTACAAACTTACAAATTTTACCTCTTTATAATATTAGCCCTTCAGATACCGTCAATTAGAGACACAATAGAAAGACAATAGATGCGCGGCCACCGGGTGTCGCTTGGGGATTCATGAATTAGTATAGATTTTATAGTAAATCTTTTGAATATAATTCACCCAAAAATTCTTGATCCAGATATTTTTGTTTGTAATTTGCTTAAAGTACCTATTTAAAAATAGGCGAGTTGATCTTGCATGCGTGAGTAAATAATCCACGTGCACCTTGTATCTGTGTAGCATGAACCATAGACGAAGGCAGACAACTGCCATGCTGTCTACATGGACTGAAACTAGCCAGGTCACCCATATTAGAACGCTAAATTACAATGATGCACCCGTCTGGTCCACCTTTAAGCGTTTCGATATTACGAACACAGAAAAAATGTGTACATGATAGATAGATAGATAGTTATAGCATTTATTTGATGCACACAGAAAAGCAAACAAGTAATAATACAAAAGCACAATAAAATTACAAAAATAAGCACATAAATTAACAAAAAATAATATAAAAATGTTAATAATCACAAAAATAAATTTAACGAGTACCTTCTCAAACACCACACAAACATAGGTACTTAGTTTTGTGAAACAAACAAAAAATTATAATAATATTAGTAGCATAGTGCGGTGTGCGCTTCTGGGCTGCATCAAATGGGAGCCCAACTCAACATGTGTCAGGAAAATATACCTGACGCTGGTATTCTGCTGGGTCCCTGTAGTGGCATACGGACGTCGAGCCGAATTTGTGGAAGAAGTGCTATGTGCTCGTCATAAATGTAGTGTAAGTGTTAAGTGTGGGGAAAGTTGTGTAAGTATACAATTTAATCAATGTAGTGTTTAATTGTATGTCCGAACGTTGGTAGTTTTGCATTGTGATTTCATTTTTAAGGGGAAAAGTGCAATTTATTTGCTACGTGACTAAAACAATGGTGTATATTTGTGTTGTATATTGTTTATGGATCTCCGGTAAGCGTGTGTACAAGACAAAAAAATAAAAATAAATACTTATAAAAATCAAGTGTATTTAAAAATCATTGGTTCACTTTAACCCTTCAGATACCGTCAATTAGAGACACAATAGTAAGACAATAGATGCGCGGCCACCGGGTGGTCGCTTGGGGATTCATGAATTAAACAGGCTATTACTCTTGTCTTTTGATTTGTATACAGTTTGGTGCTCGCAAGATATATCAGGTAGCCATAGTATATGAACATACACACTTTACTTACACTAACCCACCTTCGTGAGAAAGAACAACTACACAAAATCTTTTGACACGGACACGGTTGTTAATGGAAACCGTACCTACGGCTAAAATAAAATGCCACAGTCAGCATAACACGTGGGGTGCTACGCGTGGATGGCCGCGGTGCCAAGAGATTTTTATTTGACAAACTTTTTTCACAGCCACCCCGTCTGCGAACTAAGCAAATAGGTACCTAACTTCGTGACTTACGGCGGTTCTGCCTAGCAAGCTTCTATGATTGTTTGAATGAGCTAGTGAAAATAGAAACAATTTTAAACGAAAACATTTTTTTCGTCGATTGAGTGACAATAGTTGAGTGGTAAAAAATGTACCTCTGTACTTTTGGGTGCATAAAGCATTTAACCCTTCAGATACCGTCAATTAGAGACACAATAGTAAGACAATAGATGCGCGGCCACCGGTGGTCGCTTGGGGATTCATGAATTAATAAATAAACAGTTGTGGTTATTGATTGATATTATTCGAAATCTAGAAACTCTTTGCCCTTCCAATCATCGTGGGTTTTAATTTAGATCCGTGATTCGATTGGTCGAAAAAAATCATCATAATTTTAGCCGAAAGACATCCTCAACTGTCACTACATAAGCCAATTTTGTTCTTCTCTCCACTAATATATTCCAGCAGTCTTCACTGGACTATTGGTTGGACTTCTTTTGCGCTGAAAATCAGCGCTGTGAACTCATCGTATAATGCGTGAGGCCGCCGCTTTATGCTAAGCGTTCGGCCGTTTTGATTATGTTTGTTAGCTAATTTAAAAATTGCGTCATTTCACGACAAAAAAACCGTTTTACTCTCTTTCTTTTCTTGTAAGACCTTTCAAAGCTACGTTTGGAAAAAGTAAAACTTTTAAATTCATTGTTTTAAATTATTATACTCGAACCTTGAAAACTCCCATGGTTTAGAGTTGTTAGAGTTGGAATGCGTGCGTTTAAACCTTGGGGTACCTTGCAAGGCCGTAACCCAAGTGGAACGAGCATAGGACTGGACGTGTGAACCGTGAAATGTAATTCATAAAAAAACAAGAAAGAAATTGTTACTTTGTCGAACGTATGTAGATAAGTGGCTGGGAAATGTGTAAAGTTGAGATTATTCTAATCGATTTTACATCTTTTAGAGTGTATGTTTATTGTGTGAGAACTTTAGGGGTTGTAAAACTAATTCACGAAGAGTCACCAAACTTAAGTGGCAATGGGCAGGGCACATTGTTCGCAGAACGGAAGGCCGTTGGGGCCAAAAGGTTTTGGAGTAGCGACCACGTACCGGAAGGCCTACTACAAGGTAGACCGATGACCTGGTGAAGTTTGCGGGAATCCGATGGATGCGGGACGCACAAGATCGATCATTGTGGCGGCACTTGTGGGAGGCCCATGTCCAACAGTGGACGTCTATCGGCTGAAATGATGATGTTGATGAAAACTATTTCTGCCTAGACAGAGATTCAGTAAAAAAATGACGTCAAAGTTGGCGCAATAATTGACCGATTGGCTACTGCTCTTCCTATCGCGAGTTCGACTCCGGTAAGGATCAATTACATGTATGGGTTACATGTATGTATGGTTTACAGATAGTTGTTCCGGGTCAAGGTGTATGCGAATTTATTTAATTTTATCTGTGAATGCATCCACAGTACAGGAGTAAACCATCCTGTAGGGCAACGTTTCTTAAAAAAAAAAATCTAAAACGTACATTTGCTAAAACGTTTGAAATATTTACCTTGGATCCAGGACACAAAATCAACTAATAGACACTTACAACTGTGTCTATAGTTAGTGTCCTTAGTCTGAAAAATCCTCTCACGCTCCTCAAAAACAAATAAACATATTGTACTTTTTAGCAGCGTCCTTATCCAATTTCTCTAAATCAAATAATATGCAGTACTTATTTAAATCACACTCTAGAAGGCGCCAGATAATCGTGGAATAAAGTACATTGACCTTTTCCTAAAATCTCTGCGTAGGTACTCCAAAAATAAGCAATGAACCGCTTTTCATTACTAGATCACGTAAAGGATCACGATAGATGTCAATTCAAGACAGTTTTATGTCTTTATTTCCGTTTTTGAAATCAATTCATTAAATTCGCTAAACACTCGCGTTCGCTCGTTCATTGTCTTTCCATTGTATCTTTAATTACGGTATTCGGTAATGTCAACGAATTTAAGAGGGTCAATGACCTTTATTCCACAGTTATCTGGCACCTACCTTAATAAAGAATTTCAATCAATTAAATTGCGTGGCTATACCACTATTTCATTTCGGTGTAGTTTGCCGTTTCTTATATCTGTATGTCACATATTAGAGCAAATATCTAAACCTAGAGGCCGTGTCGAACGAGGTTTAACTCATTTCCCGTACGTTTCCAATATGTGGGGCTGCATAGAAAATTGAACAAATCAATGACTGAATAATGGGGATTATGTGGTGCTACTGCGAAAATTTCAATTTAACAGCTGATAGTAGTTTTGCTAGCAGAAAATTTATTTCCATGGAAATCGTTGCAATTTCTAGAAGGGCCATGTGTGCTGGTGGGTCATTTGTTCAGGCTCTGAAAGCTTTTTCCAATCTGTTCATAGCGTAAAATATGACCCAAATCTATAAGTACCAACTACCAATACTTTCATATTTCGAACTAGGTTTCAGCTAACATTTGGTCTTTTTTTTAAGCTATTGCATAGCTTCTATCGCGGGCTTTGAGCGTGGAGACCGAATCCAGAAATTCCGTATCGAAAAAAACCTAACACCCCCCACTAAATGGTTGTCATGACAACTTGTCAACTTCAATCACAAATAAGTTGATAATAAAAAATGCTATGCATTAGCTTTACCGCGGCAGACTCCGAGTGCCACACGCCTTTTTTAATTTTATTTCAGTCTATCTAAGTATTTAGTATTTTGTTGCCCATAGTATGTGGGTTGTAGCTTTTTCCAATCTGGCCCTAAGGATAATTTCTTTTTTTATTTTAAAAAGAAATTAAACGTATCTCTCATTATTTCATCCGCAGCGTGTAATGACGCCAAGTGATATTCTTTGTGAATGTTTATTTTATGTTTTATTTTCTCTTTTACAGTTGCTGAACACATTGTCTACAGATCTGGAAGATATGCTAACTGAACTGTACGAGGACAAAGTGATAACAAGGTGAGTGATAGTTGTATACATTTTCTTTTGGGTATTCACGTGTAACTGACTCACCGTTGAAATTGTGACTAGCGACGTGCCCCAGCTTCAAACAGGTTTAGCGAATCTTTAGGCTTTTCTCTACAATAATATGCATGTATTACACAATTAAACCTTCCTCAAAAATCACTATATCTGTTGGTGAAAACCGCATGATAATTCGGTCAGAAGTTTTTGACTTCATTGCGAATACACATACATTTATATATTTTTGCAAGGTATCTACCTAATATCTATCTACATTTATTTTTCATGGATATGTAAAACTTCAAAAATAATTTCTATCAATAAAACCATACATTACCTGACTAATGTACACATATATCGACCTGTTACAGTCTCTACACATTTGCCGGGATCGGCCAACTTGTCCACTAAGGGTTTTTTTTTCGGTGGGCGAAAATCATTTTATGACAACCCCCGCTCTAGGATGGAGCGGGAGATAGTGTCAGACTCTTACTGACTAAAAACCCCACCCCGTTCCTTCTAGCCTTCATACCGGGGCTCGAGTTCCTTTCGGATAACCCTGGCCCCAGTAGCCCACTAAGGGCTCTTTCCTGGTCGCAGGCGCGGACTAACTGACTGAATTCACAATAACTGAGTTCGATGTATTACTTCAGGGTGGGATTAGAACAGGCCCACCTCTGGTCACTGTCTTGCTGAGTAGACAGACTCCCCATCTTTACATTTATGTGTCGTATATGATTTCATTTTGAAAATAAACAACACTTTTTCAAAAATCAACAATGTTTAACTACAAAGTACTCTTCTTGGCTAAACAATATCAATACCAAAATAAAAAGTACCACGAGAAAGTAAGTAGGCACATACCAAATGTATCACTTACAATCTAACAAAGACATTAACAATTTTTCAGCAATGAATCAGTCGCACTCATCTCACTACAAAATCTAATTAACAGATCTAACGTTAAGAGAGAAACAAAAATTAACGATGACAATTAAACATTTTTCCTTTCTACAACCATATTGCTACACGATTTTGAACTTTATAGCAATGGAATAAGATTATAAAAAGGTTTTCTGGATCGTAATAAGTGTTGTGAAATTGTATTATAGGTACAGTAGCGCGCTTGGCTGGCGGATAAATCGAATTACATGCGGTCCTGACTTCGACTCTTGACTTGAGCGTTGAGCGGTGCCTTTGATACTGAAACCCTTTTCAAATGTTTGTGACGTGAACTTATATGTATTATGGACTAAAAACTCTTTGTATGTTTTTGATTTAGCGACAGTGAAGTATTAGTACATGGGGATGATGTGGTGTTGGCATTTTCAAAAGTTGAACAGTTAGATGACAAGTCGTTCTTATCTTTGCAATTTTTGGTTAAATCCAGGTTTTCCCATTGGATTACCAATGTTAGTTAATTAGCCCATTTATGTCCCACTATTGGACGAAGAGCTGATTTTTCTATAGCATGAAAGTTTACAACAAAAAACTAAAAATACCTGTTAGACATTTTCCGTAGAAGAGCTTTTAGACCGTAATTTTAATTCCCAAGGCAAAATCTGTATGCCTATTTAAAAATCGGCCCTAAAGAAATTAGCAAAAAAAATTCTCACCATAAGTATCAGAGGACAATCAAACTTTTCTAGAAAAATAAAGATTACCAATAGAGAAAGCAAGCACTACGTCCACACTCGAAAAAGTCTTTCGTTTTATTTTTAATAATCCCACAAAAACGGTCAGCATTCGGCAGACAGGATCAAACAGAGACCGCGTTGTTCCAAAATTAAATTAACAGTATGCTTTCAATTCCACGCACAGTTCAATCTGAAGCCTGGACCACTTTTTGCTTTTGTATCAAACCAGCCAATCCGTTGCGGTCTATTGTTTTATATGCACGGCTAAACCGTTTACGTGACTATAACCTTATTGTAAAGCTGCTGTTTGGAACTGTATAGGAAAAAATAAACGAAAATATTGTTGAGTTATTTGACCAGAAATCTGGAATAGAATATAGGTTAGGTAAACAATTAATTGGTGCCAAATTAAAGTCACACTACTTTATTTTGGCACCCCATTAAATATTTTCACCGCAATTCTCACGATGTTGCAACTAATTTAAAGAAGTTTCTTAAACTATACATAAACAAATATATCATAAGAAAATCAGTAACAGCTTACTTAGCGTGTCTTGACTTCATGCCACCGACTACGCTCTCCTGAAACGCAAAGGGCAACTAAAGAAACCCGGGTGGGTCTTAGTTAATAAAAGTCTGATACTCCCTCTCACTTCACCCAGAGCAGGACAACTTATATTCAACGATGTCCCGTCATCATAAAAAAGGTACCACATACACCTTGCATTTTATTATCCCATAAATACTTACTGTTCCTCTTTAATATTCTGCCATGGCGTACGGATTCAAGGCTAAAAGTATAAGACAGTTTTGAATTTCAATTCTTCCGTTTATTTTATTACACTGTTTGAATTTATTTTAATCCAGTTTATCATTCAACACCCCTACTCATTGTCAACAAATCCGAACCAACATTGTTTTAAAAGCGAGACTGAAAAATATATTACTGGTATCATTTTTAAAGCCAATAGCGTGTCCGTGGCAAATAAATCAAACGAGAAACAAGATGAGGACGGTATCGAAAGCCCAACAAATCATCTGTTGGCGTCAACGTTAACAGAGAGGCTTTCCCAGCAATGCGAAAAATAATTGCAAAGGTTTTTGGTATGGCCGAAAATATGTATTTGTGGGCTTGTGGGGCGGAGATGCGAAGGTGAGAGGAATACACGCAACGCCAGAAACATCTCTAATTGAGTTTGTTCTATGTCTACTTATACTTACCTACTTGTAAAACAGTCATAACTTGGCCTGCTGACATACCATAGTTGGGCTGCCATAGTTTTCAAAACTTACAAGTAGGGAGTTCCCGGCTACATGCGGACGACGAGCAATGGGTAGTTCACCATCCGGTGGTCCGAGCCCGAATTGATTGAAAAAGAATAGGGTATCTGAAGGGCATAGGTGTGGTTTTAGCCAGCCAAAGTCTGACATGCCCTCAGAGCTCAACTCTAAAGTGAAAGCGGTTGATGAAAAAAAAAAGCATTCACAGCCCAATAATTTAAGTGTTTCCACGGATTCCTGCAAAAACCACATATTTCACGCAAAACATACCGTTCACACCTCAAGGGATACGCATAAAATCCGCCCACTACGCAGATTTACCATATAAAACTCCGCGATAGTCGTCCCAGCATCATCACATTATGCAACCGGTGTAAGATTATCATAAACGTATAATACACGCCGTGTTGTGTAGGTAAAGCGAATCGCTTAGTGCTCCCTTGCATTTTATGTCAATATATATTCACTCCATCCTGAATTTACCAAGCAGTGTAAAAGATTTATAAAATAAAAATCTCAACTGTAAACCCAGCCCCTTACTTCGAGATTAAAATATCCCTAAGTGGGAAAGATAATTCATTAAATGTTTAACGTTTGTTTAGGCTGGAGCAAATACAGTGGGTTGTATAATATTAATTCTATTTCAAAGCCTTCAATAACGAATTCATTTGAACACTCGAAAGTGTCTTGTGTATATGTAGAGTTGGATAGACGAAAATATGAACCGTCAAAAACAACAAAACGTGCCCAAACCAGAAGCCCGAAGTTCCGAACAAAGCATTATGAATAATGAAACACCCTCTGTACAAAGGTTCGGTATAGGCACTACCTACAACCGCAAAACTGGAAATTTTGCGGTGGGGTGTCGCTAGGAGAAAAAACGAGAGCGCAAAGTGTTTTTTACGGCTTTAATACGAGTTTATTAAAATATTTAAAGCGGAACTTTAGCGAGAATTTCCCTGAAGACATCTCAAAAAGGTCCCCTGTCGGACCGATATGAAACTTTCAGGCGAGGTGTTGGAATGATAAATTAAAACGCGACGAAAGGGCGTCGACATGTGTTAGTGTAATGAGATGTTTTCGCTCCGCCTCATAAATTATAAAAAAGTTGGAACTTTTGACATAAGAGAAAAATGCTCATTTCTAGTGTTAAACCGTTTAAATGATAGATGATATTTATTTTGCAAAAGTTAAATAAGTTAAAAAAAAACCATTTACACGTCTATTTTGGTTTCAGTCAGTTTAAACTAGATGAGGCCGGTGTTTCCTAGCTGACTACCCTGAGAAAAACTCAGGAGGCAAAGTCTCTTTTAAAGTCCATAATATAGTTTATCAAACATCTAAGATTACCAAACAAAAGTAAATTATCATTAATTTCTAGGTAATCTTAGTTACAGACGATTACTTGAAGAATGACTTTTGATTTTTGCATGACTGTGTTTGTTTTTTTTTTTTTTTAACAGAGAACCAAAATAAAGCAATGGTTTCCAAATAAAGCAGAGCTTCGTATGTATGGCTAGATACTATTAAATTCATTTTTAAAACATATAAATCACCAAATGAAAGCCACATACTAATAAAAGGAAAAAAAAAACATCACCATAACCACTTTCACAAAGCGTTTTACAGATCGGGTTATTTGCATTCATTTTTATAGACGTTAAATTAAATTTCTGAAATGCTTTCCCAAAAATTGGTACCTATTGAAAAGCGCCCCTTTTCAAAGAACAATAGAACTCGATTGGCGTTCGCGCGAAATTGTCTAGAACCCCTAAATGGACTATTAGGCACAGACCTCGCCTGATTTTGGTTCGCTTGCAGTATGGAGCTGTGATTTAAAATGGGGGACTGTACGAAGGGAGATAGTGGCGGAGACAGGATACGTGTATTTTTGGTAGGCAATAACTTCAAATACATTGTGGTCTTCTAATACATATTATGTATGCTGAAAATTATACAGTATGCAGGTGGATGAAAAAAAGTGGCGTATTGTGGACGCAAATATATTATGTTCCATTTAAACAAAGATTTTTTAATAGTCCCACTTGGGCGCCATTATTAATTGATAGTTAATGGCGCCCGTGTGGGACTGGTCTTTTTGGAAGTCAGATTAATAAAGTAATGAAAGAAAATAATTACGTTTTCTTTTCAAAGAATTTTTTTTTTTTGTTAAAATTAAAAAATCCTTAAAGACAATAATTACGTTTTCTTTTTTGGACTCTTTAGATATTCACATTTCTTAAATGTGTCTTAATTTACATACATGACATTATCCTTTAAAAATATTGTTAAATTAAATTTTTAAACAAACAGAGATAATTAAGCTTCATTTTATCTTAAAGATCGAGATAGTAAGCAATATTATTGTCGGTAATATCTTATTGTACGTTGAAGAGAAACCTGAGTTTCACATATTTTCCCTTTGTACTGGCTAGACATTGTAGCGGGAGGCCTTTTGTGGTTTTGAACTCGCCTGCACAGCAGTACTGCGCTTTTAGTTCTTAAAACCACCCCCTCATATACCTCTGTATAGGCTTGTTATAGTGATGTGGTTCGTCTTTGTCGACATTAGCTTTTAGTAAAATAATACAGTTAGGTTATTATTGTTTTATTAAATGTATGTTTTCGTTTGTAAGTTTCTATTGTACAATGCCTTGGCTATCCTGTGTAACGTTGTACAAGACGTGCTTGTGAATAAATAAATAAATGCACTTAATTTCTAGCTGTACGATAAATGGTGAAACCATTGTACGTATATATTATATTATATTATGTACGTGCATTTTAGCTTCACTTGTTTGTTTGACTGACCGACATTTTGACAATTCAAAAGTGCCGGTAATTGGTCTATTTGAAATAAACGTTTTTGACTTTGTATATTTTTTGTATCTCTACACAGGATGTTTACCCATGCAACAAAACTATACTTACTTAAAACCAAGTTTAATGCACGTTCATGACTCCACTACAGTGAAAATAAAACCGCATCGATTTTCTTTTTTGAATTTATGCTGCAAGCTCAATATCTTGAAAAAAATAATGTTTTTTACTATTATGTAAACAAAAATTTTTTTTTCAAAATTCCAATTCGTCATTACATCTAAGAATAAAAAAAAAAAACAGTAATTTAATCTGATTCTGATTTATCAATTAATCTCTGACATTGCAGTTATAGAAAGTTCCTTAATTCAGTGTGCCTGATGGCAAATTTAATTCATGAATCCCCAAGCGACCACCGGTGGCCGCGCATCTATTGTCTTACTATTGTGTCTCTAATTGACGGTATCTGAAGGGTTATAATACTGATTCATCATATTATGCTTTTAATATCGATATCGACAGTACATTACTCGCAAGCCCAGCTCTCATCAAAATGGCAGTACTTTTGAGTGATTGCGAGCGAGCTCCGCAAACAATGCCCACACCGAGTCAATCTCGCAGTGAATGCTCTGTAGTTATACAGCCCAAGGATGGCGGAATATCGCAATATTCAGAGATAGTTGATGACAAAAATAAAACCTTTACCAACAATGCCGAGGAAATTACAGAAACATTTTACTATTTGCAGGACTAAGAAAACAATGGAACTTCGTAGAAAAATAAATGGAATAATAGGCTCTTGACGACGACTGCCGACTGTGATTGTTGTTGAGATCTATGGACGAAATTATATTTTGTCTTTGCTTGAAAATATGTTGTAAAGACTGCTAATAAAAACAGAGAGTAAAGTCCCACATACCTCCTTTGAAAAGGGAGGATCCTCCGACCAGACAGGTATTATGGTCTGGTGGGCTACTGCCCAATAGTTGATTTCGGGCGGTCGTATATATTCAAATCGCGCGGGAAACTTTGATTGCGCGATGCAGGATTTCGTATTTTCTTCGTAGTTCTTATGTGGCGTCATAGATGTCGCTACAATACTATTCACTATGCATTTATCATGTTTGAGTCTAGCGGATGACGAGCAATGGGTAGCTCGCCGTTCGGCTATCCGGTAGCTTTCCGAGGTCGTGGAATGCAAAGCGTAGGAGTTCCTACTCCTACGTTCCCACATAGGAGTGAGTTTTTATCAGTAAAACTGACACGCCTTCCCGCTTCGCTCTATTGCGGGATAAGTCATTGGATGATTTCTACATTAAAAAACAAATTGTTAAAACATAATATTTTGTGACCAATCGAACCACGACGCATTATATTTTATCTATAGTTTAGTTTATGATGATAATGCCTCGAGAGCATTGGTGGCCGAGTGGCAACGGCCCCGACGTTCCAACCCAGCCAGGCGCATTACTTTGTGTAATTTATTTCATCACCACTTCTCTCATAACGGTGAAGGAAAACATCGTGAGGAAACTGGCATGTCCTAGAACCAGAAATTTGAAGACATGTGACATCAACCAACCCGCACTGGGCCCGCATGGTTGATTACGGCCCATTCCCTCTCCTAGAGGAGGCCTGAGTCCCAGCAGTGGGAACATTAAAAAGGCTGATGATGATGGTGATAATGCCTCGTGCCAGCCCTATTCTATAAGTTCTATAACTCATATGTATAGTCCTATCCGCTATCAGTTTGCACGGAAGTCTGTCAATCAATAGTTACCGTTTTTGTTTATATCGTACACGTAACTGTTGTCATTTAAACCATTTTGTTTGTTGTTTATTTTATTTGCAGCCAGTGTTAATGCTCGCAATTTATTGAACAGATATTAGGAAGCAACAATGATAGCTGAAATTGTTGTTTTGCAGTATTATTTATAGCTATTACCTACTAGTGTGTTTTACAATGAACTTCCTTAAAACATTTACAGTAAAATCTGGTTATTTTGACCCCGGGGTATACAACATGTAATTAGAATAATACATAGCCTTACACACTCTAATCAGAAAATTAAGTTACAATCACAACCAAATATTAGCACTGAAATAATTAAATGCACTTAAGAAGTGTTTTTTAAGAAACTAGTAATCGCTCAAAATCTCCCGGAACCCCGGAACCGAGTCTCGGAATTAGTGATCGTTTTAGTAATTAGTAATAATAATTTTCATACACACACAAGATATAAAATCAATTTACACACAACATAAGAAAGCAAAACACGCATAGCATTGAAAAACAGTTGTTACACTATAAATCAACACACATAATATAAAACAAATACACACTTTCAATATACGAGTAGTATAGATAAGTATTCCAGACTTTTGTTTTTGATTTGGTTCTAGAAATATTAATTTTCAGAATGTTTACTTTATGATTTTATTTTCTCTAATATTACACACAACAGCAATACAATTTCTTTCTTAACTCCCAGATAAGGGGAGCGCAAAAATTATTTCCAAATTAACCGTGGCCAACCGCCGGGTGCGCTAAATTAAATCGAACGACAGCCCTCGGATGGACAGCCATCGGGCCGTTTACCCTACGTAATGGCGTCATCAAAATCTACGGCAAAAATGTGTTGCAAATGGCGCTCGCGATGAGGTCATCAACCGTTATTTATGTATTTTATTACATATTTTATAAATATTACACTTAGGTACAGCCTGAAGGTTTAACGATTGAACCAAGGGTCCAAAATATGGGACGAAGTACCATGAGACTTTATTCATCCTCATCGTTATCATCATCATTTCAGCCGAAAGACGTCCACTGGTGGACATAGGCCTCCCCTAAGTGTCGCCCGGAACAACTATCTTTAGGGCACACAAATTTTTCTTTCGTGCAAGAATTGCATCTTAAAGACGTAGCGTACTCGTAATCAGCTCAACCACTTTTCAAACTGTGTCGTCAAAAATTATGAATAATTTAGTAACTTTGGAGTTTTCGCCACTTCCCATGTTGCCATGTATTTTGCTATACCTACCTACGTCTTTATGACGTGACGCAAACGCATTAAGCATCCCTGTCACCTGATTCCCACTCTCCTCCGCTATTGCACCATAGTTTTTGGTTTGATATCAACAAAATATCTAACATGGGAACTTATTCTTATTAAACTTGGCATAAAGCCTACATAAATTATCGCTCATTGAACACGTGTAGTTGACAGGTGGCTAGCCATTGTCTTCTGGCACCAGGCTCACCTGTTTAATTCAGATGTTTCTTATGACTTCCGCAGGATAAGAAGCAGCTGTCAATAATGAGATAAAAAAAAAAAATAGTATCAGGTTTTTTTTTTATAGTATCAGGTGATAACCACATAAGTTCTTAATTTGTTTAGTAGGACTAAGTTATCCACTTAAAATTACCCCTTTTTTCAAATCCTTATCCTTCTGCATATACATATCTGAGAGCTTCTGCATATACATATTTAAGAGCAGTGGTGGCCGAGTGGTAACGGCCCCGACTTACGTGTTGTAGGTCGCGGGTTCAAACCCAGCCAAGCGCATTACTTTGTGTAATTTATTTCGTCACCATGGCTCTCAAAATGGTGAAGAACATCGTGACAACATTGTGAGGAAACCGGCATGTCCAAGAACCAAAAATTCGAAGACATGTGACATCCACCGAACCACATTGGGCTCGTGTGGTGGATTACGGCCCATTTCCTCTCCTAGAGAGGAGGCCTGAGTCCCAGCAGTGGGAACATTATAAGGCCGACTATGCTATGCTATATACATAATATATACAGGGTTATTTATAAAACACTAACAACCTTGCAGAACTGTATTACTAACATCATAAACAACAAGTATTATTCTATGACTTTTTACAAAACGTAATTCATTTACCAAAATCAAAACTTACTTCTTACGTTTGTATGACGCGACGCAAGCGCATCAAGCACCCCCGCCTCCCAATTCTCACTCCCCTCAGCTATTAATTATATAGACTATAGAATTACATATTCTTGTGAAAATTTCAACTTTCTACTTACAATTATTATTATTTATTCATTATTTCTTTATTGTCGGGCAACTGCCTGCTGATAGGAGGACGGACTGACAGACAAACGGACGTACAGACGTCGCAAGCTTAGTAATAGAGTCCATTTGGCATCCTTCGAGTACGGAACCCTAAAGTCGAATTACTTCTATTCTTAGATACTTTCTTCCTTTACGATATTTACTTCCTTTCCCGCCCTTGATTCCCCAATATCTGAAGCAATAACGTCAAGCCATCACCCTGTATAAATATTACCCTAGTCTCGTACCTAACTAAGTGTTGCCAACTATTACTAGCGCCAAAGAAACAATAACTATAACAATAATCTTCGTCTAGCTTCGCCCTGTTTGTTGACTGAAGCCAATTCATGAAAACCAACCTTATTTTACCGATGACGAACTAAGATTCACATCATTTCAAACCTTATACTAACGTCGTAAGATTGTCTTTTGGTGACAAAAGGTGCAAATTATGTTTGTAAGAGTTTATTAGTCGGTCTTCAGGCTGAGGTTTTGGAATGCTTCAGTAGATAAAGTCGCTTTCGTACGATGTGACTACGATTTTGGAGAATTGTGCGAAGATAATATAGAGGCTTTTAGCTTAAGAAGGAATAAGCTACTCATATAATTAGGATAAATAATAAGACATTTTTCTCGCCTTTAAAATCAAAGAGCTGCTAGAATCATCAAAAGTGAATCAGATTGTACACTCTTAAGTTATAATTACCTAATTAAAACAAATAAAATTAAGCTACATTTATTTTAGGTACCATTATAACTTATATAACCAATATTTGTATATTTTTTTAAATATTTATTTATTTAAATCTTTATGCACAGAGTTGTACAAAGGCGGACTTAATGCGTCTGGGTGTAATGTGTCTGGGTGTAATTTATCTATAATATGTAATAATAATAATAATAATAATAGCCGTTTATTCCATATTTCAAGCTTACATTTCAAATGTTGTTAGTAATTAGTTAGTAGGTTTGCTTAAATTATGTTAGTAATTTTAGTACCTATTTATTTATTGAAATATGGACCCCCCGTAAGGGTAAAGGCCTCCTCCATCTTCTTCCACAACTCTCTGTCTTTGCCTATATGTAGCCAATTCTTTCCTACTACCTGAATAATGTCATCAGCCCACCGTCTCATTGGTCTTCCAACATTTCTTTTTCCCACTGGGCCTTTCCATCGTGTGGTTTCAGTAGTCCATCTTTTATCTGTACACCGTGAAATGTGTCCAGCCCACTTCCATTTAAGTGTAAGTGCATGGATAAGAGCGTCGGCCACTTTTGTTTTTTGTCTGATAGTCACATTCTTCACTTTTTGAATTCTTCTAATCTTTAACATGCTTCTCTCCATTGCTGTTTGAGTACATTTAATTTGTTGCTTTACTTTGTTTGTGAATATCCAGGTTTGACAACCATACAATAAGCATGGTAAGAGACATGTATCGAAAACAACTTTTTTTAAGTGCATATTGTAATTTCCTTTTAGAACTTCCTTCAGACACCAATATTTCTTCCAAGTTATGTTGATTCTTCTTGTTATTTCCTCTTCATTGTTGAGTCTTTTAAATGATATTTGTTTACCCAGATATATATACTCGTTGACATATTCCATGTTATTTCCTTTTATTTCAATTTGTCTTTTGTGGCTGTTAGTCATTATCTTTGTTTTGTTTATATTCATTTCTAAACCAATTTTAGAGCTTTCATTATCTAGTGATCTCATCATTTGCTCAAGATCTTTGGAAGTTTCAGCAATTAGGACTATGTCGTCTGCGAACCTCAGATGATTTAAGTAGCATCCGTTTATTAGCACTCCATTGTTTGACCAGTCTAGCTTTTGAAATATATACTCAAGTACAGCAATGAAAAGCTTCGGAGACAGAGGGTCTCCCTGTCTCACTCCTCTTTCTATATTTATCTCTTCGCCTCTTCTTTCAAGTTTGACTTTACTCGTACTGTTTGCATATATATATTTTAAGATGTTGATATATTTTTGGTTCACATTTGAACATTGGAGCGCATTCCATATTGAGAAATGGCTGATGCTGTCGAACGCTTTGCTATAATCAATAAAGGCAAGATACAGAGGTCTGTTAAACTCTTGGTATTTTTCTATAATTTGTTCCAGTGTCTGTATGTGGTCCATTGTGCTGAACCCTGACCTAAAACCTGCTTGCTCCCTTGGTTGCTGACAATCTATATCCTGTGTTAGTCTTTCTAGAAGTATTGATGAAAATAACTTGTAAGTACTAGCTAGTAGGCTTATGGGTCTGTAATTCCCTATGTCTAAGGGGTTTCCTTTTTTGTAGAGTAAAATTATGTCTGATGTACACCATTGTGCAGGTACTGTTTCCGTTTCTAGCACCATATTAAATAAATGTAATAGATGGTGCATCAGAATAGGTGCCCCTATTTTGAGAACTTCATTACATAACCCGTCTGGACCAGGACTCTTCTCATCTTTTAGCCGCTTTAAGTGTGTTCTGTGTCTGGGTGTAATTTATCCATAATATGTATGTATTTAGAAATATATAAGTATCTTTATCAGTTGTCTAGTACCCATAACACAAGCTCTGCTTAGCTTGGGACTAGACGGCGTTGTGTGATAGTTGTGGAATGATATAAAAAAAAAAAAAACAAAACAAAAAAAAATGCCTTAGGCATTACCTGCCAGTAAAAAAAAAAAAAAACACAAATAAAAACAACAACAACAAACAATATAAATACAACATTAGTTTTAGTATATGCGAAACACGAAACACGCGTCTAGTATTTTTATGTAAAATTGTACCTATCATGAAAAATCACAAAGTTATAAGCTAGTTATGTCAGCAAAAATACACAGTCACCGGGCCATCCAGGCGACTGAGGGGTTGTTTTGCACTTGCACTCAGCTGTTTGCTGGTGCCTAATGCCAGCTATGATCGGCCGTGACCTGTGTTGTACTTGGTGTTGGTGGTGTCAAACTTGTTACCCTTTTAAATATTTTTGGGAAAAAATATAACATGTTGTAAAAACTATTGGAATCCATTCAGTTACAGATTCTGAACAAACTATATTCAGGTTTCGCATAAACTAAAAATAATGATTTAAATAAATACCATTAATTATAACCATTATCATAGCTTCTGACAACAACTTCGTCCGCATGAAAGTCAAAAATTATCACAAGGGAACGAAATTACCTTCAGAATACAAAGTACCTATGTTTCTTTTGTCTTAAGTGTAACGTGATTGTTCAAAGTCAAAGTCAAAATATTTTATTTCACATAGGCCTACATGGGCACTTATAAAACGTCAGAAGCTAGTGTTGAAGATGTAGTGGAAAAAAAAGAGGTAGGTACTGCAGCAAATGTACATTTTTCAGCTACTCACGGAAACAGACCGAAATAGAATAGGATACAGAAAAAAACAATAGCTGTTTATAAAAACACTCGACATATTAAAACAAAGCGACAATGTTTACACGACCGAGCAACTTCGCGATTTATTCCTCCCACATGTAATAAATAAGGAGATGTTTTCCCATAATAATCTCCACTTTATCAGTAAAAACAATGCACCAGAAATATACTCGAAGATATTTTTACGACTTACAGCAAATCCCTGTGGAATCCATTGCTTCATCGTGCGTGAAGTATGGAAGATAAGGCGGTGTAAAGGTGTAAGCACACGCTACTGAAGGCTGCCGCGGTGCATATCTCGTCTTGAGTTTTCGGAAAGCGAATTTTTTACCTCGGCTTTCCTGCCATGGCTTATGCCACTTACACTACCACTGATACAACTATAGAAAATGAAAAGTAAATACAGTGCAGGTTTACATTAAAAAAAAAATCAAGTTCGAGTCGGACTCGCACACTCAGAATTCCGTACCAATTATGTAAATAGTTTGGTTCTGGAATAGCTTCTCGAAAATTTTGGAGATTTCCAAATTTGAGAGGTATTGAGAAGATTCTCAACTGGATATTTCAGAATTGAACTTGAACTTTTTGCTGAGGCAGGTTTTGGCAAACTAAATGAAGTGTAAGCACACTTTTTTGAGATATAGGAAAATAACTTTTCCCGTTTTGTGAAGCGAAAGGCAGTGTCAGACTTTTACTAACTAAAACGTCGATTCAAGTTTGTCGACGGCGAGTAATGGGTAGCTCGACCATGGTTTCATTTCTGTAAAGAAAATTGAGGTCACGAAACACAAGGCAAAAAAAGAACATAGGAATGGGTTTTAGTCAGAAAAAGTGTGACTTAAATATCCTCTCGCTCCGCTCAAGGATGAGATATGTCATTAGATAATTAACCACCTCAAAAAATAAAAACCTGTGTCGATTCAGTTGCCCCTTACGTTTATTACAACATTGGTAGGCATTGGCTCTAGCGGACCATGTCAATTGTGATGACAGTTCTTTGAGGCCTGTATGAAACACCACAGGCCGTCGACCCGGGTCGGTTCCGTTTCAGTGTACTAGTGTGTGCACATCTTAAGACTGTTCATATAAGACGGTGTAGGCAAAAACAGTTCCCTCCATTGCGAACTAACAGATGTGTTTGAATAATTACTTTTGCATTAAGCTCGGAGCTCTTGTTCGAAGGGAGGAATAGATCGAGAAAAAATCTGGCGAGAATCGAAATGAGACGGGTAACATCGGGTAATTAATACTAGTGAACTCTGTTGCTTAAATCGTTTTCACATTATTTCTCTTTTACTTGACCTTCTTCGTTTGTCTAAAGTTGATCTAACAGTAAGGCAGATTAAACTTGAAACGGAATGTTGCCAGCGTGTCTGCGAATGAGGAAATTCCGCAAGAAATGGTAGCGCATCTATTTTGCCACATAAGAAAAAAACTACAAAATTCTGTATCGCAGTGATAAAAATTTCCGCAAGTCATAACACAACTGTCCGAAATCAACCATTGGGCAGTTGCCCAGGCCAAACATAACACCTGTCTGGTCGGAGGATCCTCCTTTTTCAACGGAAGTTTTCAGGATTTGACACACTGTTCAATACACTCTCGGGCCAGTGATCTTCAGCTTAGCTATACACCCAATCATTCGAAAACTAAATTCCAAATTTAATGTGTGGTACCTCGATGATGGAACCTTGGGAGGCGAAGTAGACACCGTTTTCAATGATCTACAATTCCTAAAAAATCAACTTTCTGCTATTGGTTTAGAACTCAACTTTTCTAAATGTGAAATATTCCTATCTGAAAGTACTGACCAAAATCTGACTTATTCGAAATTCAATGCAATAGCCCCTGCAATCAAAATTATCGACAAAAGTTCACTTCGTCTCCTTGGGTCCCCAATCTTTGAGAATTCCTTTCCCGGTTTTGTGGAGGAAAAATTCAAAATTTCAATGATGTTTCAGAAAAATTGCTCGAAATTAATATGCATTCGGCCATTACCCTAATCCGTTATTGTTGTTTTGGTCCTAAATTAATTTCTTTCCTTCGTGCTTCCCACTTATGGAGGCACCCTCACCTTTTGGAAAAAATGGACCAAATTATCCATACTCTTACTTTAATTTTAAACATGACCTTGGACGATCGAGCTTGGGCTCAAGTTACCCTTCCCATCCGTATGGGAGGCCTCGGCTTCCGCAAAATTACCAGTATTAGTTTACCGGTATTCATATCTTCGGTCCACGGCACTGATAAATTAATCAGGAACATTCTAACTTCTACACTGATTCTTTTAGAAGTGGCGTGTTTCACCGAGGCTATGGATGCGTGGAGACTCGCTTGCCCGAATGCAAATCCACCTAACAACCCAACTTCCCAGAGACGATGGGATGAGCCGCTCTGCAAAGTAGTTCAGGAAAACCTAATCCTAACATCTGCTACTACTGCGGAGCGTGCGCGCCTGCTGGCTGTGGGAAATTGGGAGTCAGGTCTTTGGTTTCACGCACTGCCGTCGTCGAATATTGGCACTTTGTTTGACGATACCACTTTCCGCTTAGCTGTTGTCTTACGTCTGCGCCCTCTGTTCTCCTCATCGCTGCCACTGTGGCGAAGTTGGCAACAGCCTCGGTCACCACGGCCTGTCATGCAGTCGAAGTGCGGGACGCATAGCGCGGCACGCGAACATTAACGACATCATCCGACGAGCCCTTGTCACCGTCGGCGTTCCGGCTGTTTTGAAACCTCATGGCCTGGCACGCGACGATGGTAAGAGACCAGACGGTATGTCTTTATTTCCTTGGAAGATGGGTAGGCTTTTAGTGTGGGACGCTACTGTGTCGATACTCTTGCGCCATCCCATCTTCCTAGCTCATCGTGCTGTGCTGGTGCTGCCGCGGCGGCTGCGGAGAACCTCAAGCGGCGAAAATGTAACAGCCTCGTTGGCAGTTATATTTTTGAGCCGTTTGGGGTTGAAACTCTTAGGCCGTGGGGTCCGAGTGCTCATATGCTTTTTAAAGATTTATCCAAACGCTTAGTTGACTCTTCGCGTGACCCAAGGGCTGGCTTCTACCTCGGTCAGAGATTAAGCATTGCCATACAACGTGGCAATGCTTAATCTCTGACCGAGCCTTTTGGGCACACTTCCAGTCGACAGCGATGCGGAGGAGTTTTTTGACGTCATATTTAGCTAGGCCTTTAGTGTATATATTATTTTTAATTATTTAAGTTTATTTTATAATTTAATTAGTTCTAAATGTAAAATAAATAAAAGAATTTATATGTATGTTAAATGAGTAAACGAAATAAAAATAATAAAATATATACTCTTAAAAAATATACTTCCGATTTGCGGAATTGTAACAAAGGACTAACCCTTTTTTTAATTTTAGTTCCATGTTACTGCTTTATTATCTCTAAATACCGTTGCTCATATTTTTAAATTAATAAGTTATTACTTTTTATTCTAATATGAACCACCAAAAAAATACCTAGACCATGACCAAGGCAAATTGTGAAATATTGGCTCTTTCTTACCTTAAAGAAATCCTTTATTATTATTTTTATACTTCGGATAATTCTTCATATTACCCCATACATCTACTTACCAAAAAGGATGTAACACACGCGTACATCTACTTACCAAAAGTACAGTCCCCAATGTAACAGCCATTCACGCGTCCCAAACTAGGGTTTAACGATTAATTTAATATGATCTAACAGAGATTAATTTCAGTTGCGGAACGCTTCGAGGCTCGAGCTGCGGTCAGGGACACGAGACATGCATCACGCCCTAAACACAATTAACGAGCAGGCTAGGGTTACCATTCATCTACGTTACACTGGTATTTGTCTTCATAACGGTCATGAGGAAATGAGCCTTCTTAGAGCGATAATTGGGTGTGAGTGGCGTAGCATCCCTATTTATTTATTTATTTAAATGATATGGAGGACTTACAGCTAAAAAAAAAAACAGATTCAGAATGATAAGTAATAGTAAGTCAGCCTAACTGCCAACAAGTCCTCAAGTACAGGATAATGCAAATTTCCATTAACACCAGTTGTAAAGAAAAGAACAAATTAGCTATTAAAATTATTAGTTTATTTTTTAATTATTATTTTTGTATTAAAAACTGTATTCAAATCTGAATTAAGAAATAAGATCAGGTAACAATAAATTGTCCCGAATCTCATTTTTTTTATAACGAACAAAAATCAATAATTTTCTACTATCACGTGGATGTTACCCAGTATTACAGTCTTACATAATTATAAAGGTAAGCAATAATAATACAAATTATTTTATTTCTAGTTTCTTAGCAAGGATAGTTGCTTTATTTTATTCAGTTTAGTATTCTTAAACCCCGGTAACATTTTGAAAAATTTTGTTATAATAATTTTGGTCAGTCTCAATTTTTTATTAACCTTTACAAACCAATTATTTAGGTACCTTTTATAATACAAAATTTTCATTCTGTTTGAAAATTTTAAAAATATTTTCCAGCCCGTACAGTTGTCGTTTTTTTATCGGATGGTAATCCCATGCGAAGTGCTCGTACCTTTGGTCCAGGCCAGCTAATGTAAAAACCTCGTTATGCCTCGAAGGCACAAAAGGATTTGGTCCCGCTAGATACGTTTATAACTTTATTTGGTTACATTGTACTTAATGGACTACGGCACCGGTTCGCATTACACGGGTTAAAACTGAAACAAGTTTTTAATGAAAATAATTTTTCATTAAAAACAGCATGGTATAATATCTACATAATTAATTCTCCTCAAGACAATCATACAAGCCAACACTCAATGGGGTTGTGTCGTTTAACTACCAAGCTCTTATAGCCACCTTCCGGTTCCATCATCAGACCAGCTCCATGTCATTACATACATTATAGCATCATGCTAATATTTATAGGTGAAAGTTTATTTATTTATTATGTATGTGTGTATGTATCGCTCAAACGGTAGAAAGGATAAAATTTTGCACTCTGGTATAGGATACTTTTAATCCGGGAGTAAGTTCCCTCGGGATAAATTTATATTATCTTGCCTATAGTCCATCTAAACACGAAATTACGTTAAAGTAGCATACATTTAATAACTGAACTAACACAGCCCTTTTAGCAGGCAGGCTTGTCAAAAGTCCAAAAAAGGACGGTATCTATCAAAGAACTGATCTTATGATGAAGCGATGGACAGGCGTGGGAACTCTATAATAATACAATGTATTTTAACATTCCCTCTCCTAGAGAGGAGGCCTGAGTCCCAAATGTGGGAACATTATAAGGCCGACTATGCTATTCCAACATTGCTTCTGTTTATTGGAATTATGATGTGTGAGCCAGTGTGTATCTCGGCTGTAAATTGTAATGTTCTAAGGGTCGCAGTAATGACTTACTAAATCGAAGTTGTAATTTTTTTAGAAGATTCAAATGTTTTTTTTAATTGTTTTTTTTTTTGTTTGTAGGAGGTAATCTCTGAAAGTACTGGTCCGATTGCTAACTTTTTTTCACCGACACAAAGCTACTTTATTCCTAAGTGTCATAGTTCATGTACGCGGGCGAAGCTGCTGGCAAAAGCTAGTTAAAAATATTATTTAACTATGAAGTTTTGATAAATAAGTAAGTAAAACGCCTGTGAGTTTGTAGCTAATATTTCTTATGTCGCAACATAACTTTATTTGACGTTTATTAGCTGGGCGGTGTTTACCGCACTAAATTATTAGCTCGATTTTAGTTATACAAATAAGCGTATAGATAATGTTTATTTTATGTTGTAGGCTTTGGATAATATTTAATGTATAAGCATTTAGGTATATGTATTGTGTTGGTAATTTTGAATGTAGATAAATTATTCGATACTAAAATCCACAAAGGTATTAAATATTAAAGTTGAATGGATATTTATCTACGTGTGGATATTATTTACTAAAATATTAAAATTAAGTAATAAATGAATGATTGAGTTTCTATAAATCGTTCACAGACAATCAGTTTGTTTTGAGAACCACTTCAATTTGCTATTTCCAGATTATTAATTTTATTGTTCAATGAACTAAGGTCTTTTGACAAGCTTTTATTTAGTTTCATCTATCCCGATGTTCAAATCTTGTAAATTAATTTTGACCCACTTCCCGGTTACTGTTTGAGCAGAAATTTTGCATGAATGTGTAAATCAGATGACAATGCAAAATTATTATGACAAGGAGCTGATCTGATGATGGAACCGAAAGGTGGCTATAGGAACTTGGTAGTTAAAAGACACAACTCCATCAAGTTTGGGTTTGTTTGATTCGTCTTGACGAGAATTAATTATATCTAGGTATACCGAGCTATGAAAGCTTGCTATAAAAATATGATTTTCATTAAAAGCTTGTTTAAAAAACATGGGTAGGATGATGAGGAAAATATGCATCTTTAAGATGAGCGAGAAGGATAGGTAGCTACATTGTATTATCCGACAGCTGTCGCACCATCCTATAGCTACTGGCCTGTTGGTCTAGTGGTTAGTGACTCTGACTGCTATGCCAGAGGTCGTGGGTTCGATTCCCACCCAGGACAAATGTTTGTGTGATGAGCATAATCATTTGTTCTGTGTCTGGGTGTAATTTACCCATAATATGTATGTATTTGGAAATATATAAGTATGTTTATCAGTTGTCTAGTACCCATAACACAAGCTCTGCTTAGCTTGGGACTAGACGGCGTTGTGTGATCGTTGTGGAATATTATTATTATTATATTATTATTATTATAATTGTAGTGTAACGGTCCCTTGGGGACTTAATGATCCCATAAAATATAAAAATTCCATAAAATCATATCGATATCTACAAGTCCTACAACGATCTTTACCGACAACTTACTAATAAAGCACATCATTGTTTTGAAAACTCGAATATAATATTTTAGCTATTCCTAATAAAAATCGCCAGAACTCTCAGTATTTATTTTCAATTCCAATCTCTTCCTCAGAGTACCACTTCCAATTCGAAAGGAATAACTGTAAAATGAGTTGCAGCAATTGCCGACCAGCATTAAATCGAAACACGAGAGTAGCGTAGCTTCGAGCAATATTGCAGCATAACATATAAGAGGGATTACACACGTGCCCAGCGGGCAGTCGACGAGGACATGTTTCATGCATAGACTAGAACATGTTCATGTATTTACTATGAACATGAAACGAGCTAGTGTGTAGGTAACCTGTTGGATTTAAGCACGGCGTTAGATATTTCTTTTGGTTTTCTTATGACCATGCTTCTTTATTGATAGAAGCAGCGTCCACTGGCGAGGCTAGTAACTTATTAAATCTAAGTCTAGCAACACATCTGTTGAATTTTTCGACGGTTGTTTTTTTTATTTCAGCTACAATTCTTTTTGAATTTGGTCTTTGCCCATGGGTATCTGTCTGAAACCGTGATGAGTAATTGCAATAGAAAAAGCATGCGAAATTTGTGTATGGTTTCTACATACATATAAAATGATGTTACTTTTTTTAAGACCTTTGCCCTACAAGACGATAACTAGATTAAAAAAAAAACTAATTGGTAGGCGAGGACTCTATGATACACAAATAATTAATTTCTGGTTATACCAATACCTACACCTGGTACGTCGGTTTCGTCTCTCATGAATTTATCATATTATCGTTTCCCTGAACACAGATATTTCACATCTAAACCCTTGAAACCGTAATGTTAGGAAAGATATCAGCCTATCTCGTCATGCTCCATCTTTAATAACTCAGAAACATCATGAGCCGGATGCCCAAACAAATTCCCCGCTCCAATTTACAAAGTGGTACTTAGGTATTTTATGCTAATGCCTTCTACAGGCGCTATGAAATAATAATACCCACTCCAGGGATGCAAGGTGGGGTGCCACGACAGAAAACCTCCACGAGTGCCCGCGGCCTGTAGTTCCCTTGCGGACACGTCCTGAGGGAAGACCAGTCTGCGGGACGGTGCACCCTGGGAGGCGGCCATAGACCCCCTTGGGCACTCCAACCCAAGGACCTCTATGGCCGTCTGCGAATGTTCTGTCCGACGGACCACTTCAACGCGTGTCCCTCTGCTACAGCAGAGGGCACAGTGGCGAAGTAAGAGCGGGCCCGGTGTGCACTCACACTGCCGCCGGGCAGGCAGGAGGAAGACGTGTTCCTCCTTCTGCCACCGTTAGTCTCGTAGCCCCAGAGATTGTCCAAGGTCATGTTTCTGACTCTTGATGGGGGACGAGGGCCTTGGCTTAACCGCCCGGGCCGCGAGGAAGACAACCTCTATAAAAAATTACCCCAAACCTCCAAGCGGCGGCGCACCGTGAGGGAGGTTGTTAGCTTGACTAATGGGTAGCTAAATTAGTCTCTAGTGCGAACCACGTATTTGAGCCAGTACAACAATATATATACTCGTGGGAACAAGATGCAAAATTCAAAATTTTTCAAAACCCCAAAAGAGAGTGACGCGCGGTCGGAGTCCGACGCGCAGTCCGAAAGGAGCTCGGAGGGCTCGGAGTGCGAGGAGGCAGCGGGGACTTCAGGGAGAGGCTCAAGCCTCTCCCAGAAGAAGCGCTCCGCTTCCTATAGGAAAAAGGAGGACGGGTCGTCCTGCTCGGAAGGGCGGGCCAAGATCCCCACTAGCAGCCGTGGCGCCGGCCGAGCCCGCGGTAAGGGAAGGGGCCTCACGGCCAAAAAATCCGCTGAGCGAGCCGACAGGCTTGCCGCGGAGGGGCGCCACCCCGGCACGGGCGACTCTGGGAGAGACCTCTCGGAGCCGTCCGGCAGCGAGAGGCGCACCGAGGCGGAGTCAGGCGGGGAGGCGGCCATGCCCTTCAAGGAGCTGGCCGTCACCCTGCTTCGAGACATGGCCCGCCAGAGGGACAAGGCCACGCGGGAGCGAACAATCCGTCGCCACGCCGCGTCCCTCCAGGGGGCTTTAGACGCCTCCGTCGAAAAGAGGGTGGAGAGGCTCCGCAGCGAGCTTCGGGCGGAGCTCCAGGCCGAGCTCCGGGCTGAGGTCCGGGCGGAGCTCGCAAGGGCGCCGAACAGGGGCCGCCAGGAACCGATGGAGGAGGGGCGCGAGCAGGAGCAGGGGCAAAGCCAGCCCCAGCCCCAGCCCCAGCCCGAGCCGGAGAGTCAGCTGCTGACATTGATGCAGCGGGAACTCGCAGCTTTGCAGCAGGGGCTGCAAAAGCAGCAGCTGGAGTTCCAGCAGCGCATCGAGCGGCAGCTGTCTCTCCTGGAGGGCATTGTCCTGCGCCCTCCACTGGCGGCCTCTGGCCAGAAAAAGGCGGCTTCTTATGCCGCTGCTGCGGCCACGGCTTCTGCGCCTAAGGCGGGCCCGTCGGGGCAAGCGGGGCGCGGGGCTGCGGCGCCGGAGCCGGCGAGGCCAAGGCCGGAGCCTGCGAGGCCGGCCCCAACAGGCAAGCAGCAGCAGCGGCGAAAAAAGGGTGCGGCGGTGCCTGCCGCTAAACCGGCAGGACCTCCTGCCGCCGTGGCGACTAGGCCGCGCCTGCCACCTCCTCCACCCGAGGAGTCTGGCGCCGAGTGGACGGTGGTCGGCGCTAAAAAGCAGGCGGGCAAGGTGGCCAGAGCGGCCAAAAAGCGCGCGAGGCGGCAGGAGCGCAAGAAGCGGGCCATGGCGGCGCGTCTTCGCGCCCCAAATTCCGAGGCTGTAGTCATTACGCTACAGCCTGAAGCGGAAAAGAAGGGCGTGACGTACGACGACGTCATGGCGAAGGCGAAGCAGGCGGTGCTGCCCCACCTTGAGGAGCTCGGAGCCGCTGCGGGCTTCCGCATGAGGCACACGATCACCGGGGCCCGAATCCTCGAGGTCCCCGGTGCGGCCAGCGGCCCTGCAGCGGATGCCCTGGCTGCCAGGATCAGGGCGTCTCTGAGCGAGGAGGAGGCCCGAGTGTCCAGGCCCACAAAGTGCATTGATATGCGCATCATGGGCCTGGACGACTCCGTCAAGGTGGGCGAGGTGGTGGCCGCCATTGTCAGGGCGGGCGGGTGCACGGCCGAACATGTTCGGGCGGGCGCCATCCGCGCTGACAGCACGGGCATGCGAGCCGTAACGGTAAGCTGTCCTGTGCAGGCGGCCAAAACCATCACCGGGGAGGGCCGTCGGCTTTTGGTGGGCTGGGTCTCCGCACAGGTCAAGTTGCTGGAGCCCAGACCTCTGCGGTGCTTCCGCTGCCACGTGGGGCACCACGTGGGAGCCCACTGCGCCGCGGAGGATCGCAGCGACCGCTGCCACCAGTGTGGCCAGCCCGGTCACAAGGCCGCAGAATGCCGTGCTACGCCGCACTGCTACGCATGTGCGGCGGCCGGCAAGCCGGCCGACCACCGGGCTGGGGGCAGGTCCTGCGACCCCCCCGCCAAGGCCAAGGGCAAGGCCCGCAGGTCCATCCCCGCCGATGTCCTCGCCACCGCAGCCGCCTCCTTGGCCGCCGCCGCCATCGCCGCCGCACCCGCCGCCGCGTCTGTGCCCCCTAAGAGGGCTCGGGAGGAGACTGTAATGGAGTGTCAATAACGGCCCCATTACGTCTCCTCCAGGCGAATATCAACCACTGCGCCCCCGCTCAGGATCTGTTGCTCCAGAGCATGGCGCAGTGGTTGATCAATGTCGCCGTAGTCACCGAGCCGTATTTTGTCCTGCCCAGTGGTGACTGGGTTCAGGACCTGGACGGCTCGGTGACCTTAATTAAGTCGGCCGCCGCCGGTACCCCGCCCCCCGAGTCCGTCACGAGGGGGTGGGGTTGCGTGGCAGCACGGTTCGGGGACATCGCCGTGGTAGGCGTCTACCTGTCCCCGAGCCGATCTCTCGACGAACTGCACGTCTCCCTGATGGAGCTAAATTCCGTCGTCGCTGGGTTCGGTTCCCTCCCCGTGGTCGTTTGCGGGGACTTCAACGCCTGGAACACGGCTTGGGGTTCCCGGTTCACGAACCAGAGGGGTCGGATGGTGGAGGACTGGGCCTTGGAGCTGGGCCTGGTCGTACTGAACCGGGGTTCTGTCCCCACGTTGGTGCGGATGCGGGGTGAGTCGGTGGTGGACATTTCGTTCGCCAGCCCCGCTCTGTCGCCGCGTGTAGTCGACTGGCGCGTGATGGAGGAGGTGGAGACGTACTCCGACCACCGGTATATCCGGTTTGACGTCTCCGCCGAAACCTCGGCCGCGCCGGTCCGACGGAGCCCTTGCGGTCCGCGGTGGGCGCTTAAGCAGATGGACCGGGAGCTCCTCCTGGAAGCCGCGACGGTACAGGCCTGGGTGCAAGCACCGGACAGGCCTGTCGACATCGACGTCGAGGCGGAGTGGTTCCAGGAGGCCATGTCGCAAATTTGCGATGCGGCAATGCCCCGTGTCCGTCCAGGACGAGCTAAGCGCCAGGTGTACTGGTGGTCGCCGGAGATCGGCGCTCTGCGCAATGCGTGCAATCACGCGCGACGCCGGTACGCCAGGCACTGCAGGCGCCGCATCCGCCCGCCGGATGCGGAGGCCAGAGAGGCGGAGCTATATGAGGAATACAGAGAGGCAAAACGCACCCTCCGAACGGAGATCAAGCGGGCCAAACTCGAGGCCCGCAACGTGTGGCTGGGGTCTCTGAACGCGGACCCATGGGGGCGCCCGTACAAGTTGGTACGGGACAAGCTTCGCCCCTGGGCTCCGCCGTTGACTCAGAGTCTCCGGCCCCAACTCGTGGAGGGTGTGGTTAGCTCTCTGTTCCCTGCGCGGGAGGAACACTCCCCCCCGCCCATGGCTCCGCCTCCGCCAGCGGTGTCTGACGCGGATCGCAACAGCGACGACGACGAAAATGCTCCAGAAGTGACCGAGGTAGAGCTGAGAGTGGCGGTGCGAAGGCTTAGTGCCAAAAACACCGCCCCAGGACCCGATGGCTTGCCAGGGAAAGCCTGGGTCCTGGCCATGGAGGCTCTCGGGCCTCGACTGAGAGGGCTCTTTAGCGCATGCCTGGAGAGGGGCCAGTTCCCACTTCGCTGGAAGACGGGGAAACTGGTCCTCGTAGCGAAGCCAGGGCGCCCTGCGGACTCTCCGTCCGCATACCGGCCCATTGTGCTGCTCGACGAGGTGGGCAAGCTCTTTGAAAGAGTTATTGCAAACCGCCTCGTCGTGCGGCTAACACGGGTGGGGCCGGACTTGTCGGACGGACAGTTCGGCTTTCGCAGGGCGCGCTCTACAATAGACGCCATCATGCGCGTGCGAGCCCTCACGACAGGGGAAGCGGTGTCCCAGGGTAGGTGTGTCGTGGCAGTGTCCTTGGACATTGCCAACGCCTTCAACTCCCTGCCACCCGACCGACCGAGACCGACCCAACCAACCAACCAACCAACCGACCCAACCGACAACCGAGTCCAAGACGTCGACGGCGCGCACTGTTCCCGCGCGCCTCAAGGAGTTGTCAGCAGCAGGAGGGGCCCAGCTGGGTCGAAGCCTACCGGGGACAGGGTTGTCCGAAAGGGAGCTCGTGCCCCGGTATGAAGGCTAGAAGGAACGGCGCGGGGTTTTTAGTCAGTAAGAGTCTGACACTGTCTCCCGTTCCACCCAAGAGCGGGTTTCGTCAAAGATGATTTTCCCCGTCGAGAAAAAAAAAAAAAAAAAAAAAAAAGGGATGCAAGGTGCTTACCGTAACATCACGTACCGAGATGAGTTCTATACTTATCCGGTAAAACATACGTTTAATGGACTTTTTCGACGAAACTGTTTTAGCTTTGGGTAAATACGGGCTTAATGGTTGTTGTAAATTTTGTTGTGGTATTTTATAAAACAGTAGATGTCTGTGTATGTAGACGGGTGCTGTAGGTATTTATTTACTGCTGTATATTTTTATGAATTGCGTTTTATGGTAGCTTAAACGTGTGAAAGGACTTTTGGAAAGCTATCCTAGAGTAAAAGTTATAACGAAAGAAATGAACAACCAAGTTTTAGAAACAGCTACGGATATTGGTGTAGCAAAATCTTAATTTGCTGATAGATAAGATAGAGAGACATGTGTTATTACCCGATTACGGTAAAGCAAAAAATAAGGATGATGATTTTAGCAGTCGAATCGGGGTCAAAGGTGATGTCAAATGAAAGAAAAAAACATTCTGAATGTAAAATGTACGCATAGTACGAAAGTCCACGCAAAAAAATTCAGAAAATAATTTGAAAAATGAAAATAATGATGTTTTTTCGTAAGTTTGCCTATAGTTTTTCACAATATTACTTCAACTTGTTAAGAATAAATGTATCTTACTTTATAGAAACCAATCAAACGATCTGTTTAGAATTCCCTATGCACTTAAAGTTTCAATCATGTGAGAAGTTATATTTGCCCGGAGGTGCCTGAAGTCTACCGTCTGTTCCTACCAATTTAAACTCGGTAACACTAGTTAAACTGCCTACTATCTCTAAATATCACTTAACCGCAGCCAACAATTCCAGTCCATATTAGATTCCTTACCAGATGGAACTTACTTTTGTCATAGAACAAAATATGTAGATGCGACACTCCTATTTCAATTAAATTATAGCGCATACCCGTTTTGGGTCATGGGAAAAAAAAATATTGGCACAAAATATACAGTTAATATTGGCCAGTTAGGAAAATCATAGATTTTGTTGTAAACACAAGTATTTGGACTTGAGTAAGCGGATAGTGACATGGCAGTGAAATTTTTTTGCCATGTATCAGTTTATAGGACATAGTCATAGTCAGCACATAAGTTATATCAAAACCAGTACTGGTAGATAAAACAATTAGAGTAAATCTATTTGCTAGTGAATAGGTTTGCTGTAAAAAAAACCCAAGTGTGGATTAAGCTCGCCTGTGTACATATCAAGTGCAGATGGCGCTGCCGTCATGTAAACAAGACGCTCCGTATAATCTAGTGTTTAAAAATGTTTAAAACAATAGTTTCGAAGTAATTGTGTAACTAAAATAATCTATACATTGTAAATATTCCGTGAAATTGTTATCTTGATACAATTCTTACCGTAGACTAATTTATAATGTGTTTAATATGTGAACTATGAATAGTTGCTAACTCAGTGTTTTTTGGTGTCAGTGGCTTTAAAAGCGATTAAAAAAACCGAATATAACCCTAACAGTATTATAAACAGTTAAGATATAACAGTGTAATTCCAATAAAACATAACGAATAAACAGTAAACAAAATATAATTGTACGCGTCGGTTTTTGAATTTGGTTCCAAGTGTTAGCGTCGTAACGAACTTTTAAAAAACACAATAAACTAAATCAAAATTTCAACAAGTTTTGTAAATCCCAGATAGCCCTGCGTAGCGGGTATGTGACTGCAGTGCAAGACGTCACGAGTTCGAATCCCACATATTAAAACTCTTTTTGTGTTAATTTTGAACATTTTAATAATATTTATATCACTAAATTCAAATAATTTCAAATAATAATTTGAATTATGTTTATTCAAGTTAGTTTATATTGAATTGACTGTGCCGCGAACATCAACAGAGTCAACACCCCGTTTGTTTACTGTGGTGGCAATCACCCGCTTGCCGTGCTGTTGGCCTTGCTGTTCTTCTGGTAACTGGGTTAAACCCATGCATGTGCTTTTCGCTTCTGCGGTCGCGATTTGATTCTGACCCATTTGCATATTGTTTTCGATCAAAATGAATTGCTCTGCATGTTATTCTATTATTGTGGATGAGGAAGAATTTCTGAGATGCTCTTTGAGCGAGTGTAATAAAACATACCATTTATTATGCATGGGTAAAACAAACCTATCACAGGAAAACAATAAATGGATTTGCCCTGAATGCTGCTGTACGTCGAAAAAAAGCTGTGAAAACAGTCTCACACCAAGCGATTTAAATTTATCCGACTGTAACATGACATTCAGACAAATGAAAATGGCTAGTGACGTCGAACAGATTACTGGAAATCATATGTGTCATGAACTCTCGCTTGAAATAAACAGTTTGAAACAGGAAATATATGGTTTGAAAGAACAGCTTACTAATGCAGTATCTTTGCTTGCGAATTATGAGGTAAAATTGGAAAGTCATGTGTCCATAATAGATCTCTTGAAGGAAAAACTCGAATTACTCACCAACGACAGGTCGACCTCTCCTTGCAACACTACCAAGCCGGCAACACTGACTTCACTCCTGTTCCTATACAAGTCTCCAAAAACAGAGTGAAGTCCAAGCAGTGGAAACAAAAAAAGCGTAAACAACAAGAACCGATAGCGCTTGACCAGTTACCTCCATGTGATCAACCTGAACCCGATGTCACTGATCTTACTCCGTCCAACACCCTTGACCAAGCAACTCCTACTATGACTACGAAGATAGATGCTGTAGGTAACTCTGTCAAGGAGCCTGATTCTCAATGGACGGTTGTAACCCGGAAACATCGGCAAACCATGCCCATTAGTGGTACCGCTGGGCCTGCAGTAACCTCACTAAAGGCAGTTGCACCGCGCAAATTTTTACATCTTTGGAACATGCAATCGGGAGCAGATGAAATTCGTGAATATCTTCAGCAATTATGTCCAGAAAGTCCAGGTGCTTGTTCAGTTGAATTGTTGACATCAAAGGGCGACTACAAATCTTATAAAGTAGGCGTCCCAGTTGCTAACTTTGAAATGTTTCATTCAGCAGATGTATGGCCAGTTAATGCAAAGATTAGGCCATGGGTCAACTATAGAAGACCATCTGGTTCCAATAATCTGAGTGGACGGGAAAATCAGGTTTCAAACAACCAGCCCTTTCGTACCACATAAACTTACAAACTTACATTGTTTTTACCAGAACGTGAGGGGTTTAAAAACCAAATTATCTATGTGGCGAAACAATTTACTGCTATTAGAACATAACCTTGTTGGTATTACCGAGACATTTCTTGATGATTCGGTTGAAGATGCAGAACTAGCACCAGGAAACTGGAGTATTCTTCGTCGTGACAGAGGCACGCCGTGTGGGGGTGTACTACTCGCCGCGAGGTCGCCTCTTGTGTTGCGACGGCGCCGTGAATTCGAAACCGACTGTGGTGAAGATTTGTGGGCAAGTTTCACGTGGTGTGGTCGTACAGTGTATGCGTGTGTAGTATATATTAAGCCAAGTGCCAATGATGAAGACTATATGCGTTTATTTTGTAAAATTGAAAATTTTGTTAGTAATTTGAAGGGAACTGTATTAATTTTAGGAGATTTAAATTTGAACAGTGCTTCTTTATCTATTGTTAATTATTATTCTTATTTTTTATCCTTTTGTTGCTTGGACGAGAAGAATGTTGTGAGTAATTCGAATGGCGGTATGCTAGATGTGGTGTTGGTCCGAGAGAATGTTGACACGATTCATACATCTGTCTCCGCCACGGAAGGTATAGTTAACCCTGACAACTATCATCCACCATTAGAAATTGATATTCAAATTAAATCTACACATATTTCTGATGTCATTGAACCAAGTAACATTGATACTAACAAAGATTGGAATTTCAAAAAATGTGACCATGAAAAGCTTTCTGAACTTCTTTCAAAAATTTCATGGGAGAAGGTTGTACAGACAGACGACGTTTGCTTAGCCACTGAGTATTTTTACGATTCGATCTATACTATCTTTGATGCTTGCATACCCAAAAAACGTCGCTGTAAAACGACCAGTAGACGCTATCCGGTGTGGTTCACTAAAGATATAATTCAGGACACTAGACTTAAGCTTAAATGGCATACTATTTGGAAGCGCACTAAATGCAGTTCAGCCTATAAGACTTTTTCGGATTTGAGAGCTAACCTTAAAAAACGAGTAGCACTGGCTTATGCTTCGTATACAAGTATAATTGAAAATAATTTAAGGACCAATCCCCGTAAATTCTGGCAACATATTTCTAGTCTACACTCAAAAGGTGGTTTTGAACCGATGGTCACCTACAAGGGTGAAACATTTACTGGAGTTCATGCAGCTGAAGCTTTTGCCGATTTCTTCGTCAGTGTTTATCTTCCTGATATTCCACTGCTTAATGCTGATCTAGTTTCTTATACGAATAATAATGCTAATAGTAATTATATAAACATATTTAAATTTTCACCTCAAGACATCATATCAGGAATAAACAAACTTAAACTAAGCAGCTCTGTAGGGCCCGACAACATTCCCCCTGAAATATTGAAAAATTTAAAAAAACAGTTTTGCTTACCACTACATCATATTTTTAATCTTTCATTAAAAAAAGGAATCTATCCACCACAGTGGAAGATTTCAAGGGTCACCCCTATTCCCAAAAGTCGTAATAAAGCATTAGTAGAAGAATTCCGTCCCATTGCCATTTTGTAATCACCAGCTAAAGTGTTTGAAAACGTACTACATAATTACATTTATTCACAAGTTGAAAAATATCTCTGCAACGAACAACATGGTTTCCGAGCAAAAAGATCAGTAAATACAAACCTTCTTACCCTAGTAGACTACATATCAAAACGTTTGGACCGTGGTGGTCAGGTTGATGTCTTGTATTTTGATTTTCGGAAGGCGTTTGATAGGGTTAATAACGATATTTTGCTTGCAAAACTATGCGCTATCGGTTTTCCACCTGGTCTTCTGCGGCTCCTCGCGGATTACCTTCGCGATCGCCAGCAGTTTGTCAGGCTAGGCATCTATGAATCCCAACCATATCATACGCGTTCCGGAGTCAGTCAAGGATCAATCCTAGGACCACTTTTGTTCTTAATAATGGTCAATGATCTTCCATTAATTGTTCATCACGCCAAAAGTCTACTGTATGCAGATGATTTAAAACTTTTTTCCGAAATTCACTCTGAAGCCGATTGTTTGGCGCTACAGTGTGACTTGGATGCTATATTAGAGTGGAGTATCAAGAACAAAATGGAATTTAACTCAACCAAATGCTTCGTTATGAGTTTCACTCGCAAACGACATCCTATCAACCATGAATACAAAATAAACGAGAGTACTATTACCAGGACCAATGGCATGAAGGATCTAGGTGTCACTTTTGACAACAAGTTAACATTCCATGATCACATCATTTTGGTAGCAAAAGATTCATTTAGGCGATTAGGATTTATACTGCGTAACGCTAAAGACTTTAGTAACATAAATGCTATTAAATCTATTTTCAATGTATTAGTTCGCAGTAAGCTGGAGTCCAGTGCATGTGTCTGGAATCCCTATGAAAAGAAATACGCATTACTTTTAGAAAAGGTTCAGAAAGCTTATCTTAGGTACTTATATAAACGCCTTCATGGGTACTACCCATTCTTGTATCCTACTAACTTTCTCCTAGGGAGCTTAGGGTATAATTCACTCGAGGTGAGAAGAAAAAATGACCAATTAATTAATATATGTAAAATATTTCACGGGAAAATAGATGCTCCTGAACTGCACGACGAGCTTTGCCAACTGTTTGCTCCGATTAACTATACCCGTAATCGGAGGCACCGACTGTTCGCTGTTTCTGGGAGTCGTACCGTCGCCCGAGCCCAGTCTCCTATCCCTCGTGTAATTTCCGCGCTCAACGCTCTCTTGGATGCCAAACCTGATTGTGATGTGTTCGCGGATGAATGGAAGAACATTTTGTCTGTCTGTTTGGAGTTTTGTGAGATGAGTGTATGACTGTGGTGTAGCTATTATTTTGTATTTTTTACTTTATAAGTTTACTAATGTCTTTAACTGATGTAATTGGCCTTTGGCCGTGTTATGTTAAAGTAAAATAAATAAATAAATAAATAAATAAATAAATAAATCAATATGAATATTAGTACAATAAAAAATATGAATATTAGTGGGCCTCGTCTTCTATTGAAACTCTGTACAAAACTGGGTCAGCCAAATACCCAAGTATTACCAAGAACGTTTTTTCTACTAGGTATTCCAGCAGTGATTTGCGCATCGGTCCAATTCATTATTCTATGGTTTCGGCATTAGATTAGTTGTAGTTGAGCGGAGCGTCCCCCCGGGGCTCAGAGAGTGCATATCCTTGTTTGACATGAGACTCCGTAACTTATTCCGACTTGTACGGGGCAAAGTTTTGGATACACCCTTTTAGACATGAGTTCGAATCAGATGTGAAAGTAAGGCTTGCTGATGAATGCTCTCTATAGATTCGCTTCATCAGTCTGTATGGAGTTCGGGGCTGAGTTTTACCCTCTCTTTCTCACGAGTTACTTCAGTTGGTGTATCGGTGCGAAAGTTAGTGAGAAAACTGGTGAAAAATATAGTCTGAAGACGAATGGGGATCAACTCATTAAAGAAGAGGCTAACTTTTTGAAGGTAAATTCTGGTCTTACTTTGGCACCAAATCATTTTGGTGTTTTTTAAGGATCGATTCAAGAAGAGAATGATAGAGTGCAACTGCATATTTGACCACTACATACCTGGCTATTCAAACACAAGTATCATATAATGGCAATTAGTGTCTACTAATTAGTAATTATTGGGATAGAAATCTACACTCAGACTTTTAATGTCTACTTAACTTTTGAAATACAACTCATTTTCTTCACAATATTTGCCTTAATAAATTGTATGGACGGGAGAAAAGCAAAGTTTGCCAAGAAACTCGAAACTGTTGAGACGGTGTATATTCCACTTATTACAACTTACATAAATCGGGGCCTGTTGCTACTGATTTATAGTTTTAATGAAAAAGGAACTGAAATACTGTCCTAGTTAAAAAGATTTCATACGTTGTTTAGAGTAAGTAAAGCAAGTTTCATAATGACAGCGCGCTTGCTTGATGACATTAATTCATGAATCCCCAAGCGACCACCGGTGGCCGCGCATCTATTGTCTTACTATTGTGTCTCTAATAGACGGTATCTGAAGGGTTAAGCGGAAAAGCTTTTTTAAATTATATATTTTTTGTTTGTTTCAGGTATGTGCCTTCTCCAAGTTATTACAGTTAAAGTGTAAGTAGGTATATTGAAAACATTGACTTATTGTACTCATTTTGTATATAAAAAAAAGGTTTTTTGCGCATTTAATTTTATTATTATATCTAGCCCATACTGTCCCACTGCTGGGCAAAGCATTTAATTATAAGCTTTTTTTTAAGTTTTTAACATAACAACTCCATGCATCTTTTCTCCAGTTTTCGCATATCCGACTTACATTCAAAGCAATGAACAATACGAGTAGTTTACCTCAAAAACTGTTTTTAAAAAGTGCAAACGGTTTTTCATTTTCATATATTTGTCAAGGCATTTTTGTAATTATTTAACATGGCAGGTACATTCTCATTTTTACTCTTTGCGTAATGCGAATTTCGATTTGTAAGAAGGTATACCTAACACAAGTCAAGTATCAAATAATATGTGCCCTACGGCAATTGAAGTTACTCTTGGTTACAAAGTTTATTAATAAGGGGGGTAGCATTTCTTTTTTTTTCAGTTTCCGTCTTTTGCTATGCACCCGCACTATGCCTCGGCCTTACTCGGCTCGCGCCTCGGGCGTCTTTGTAATTATTCAGCGAGCATTCAGACGCATCTGCGCGCTCCCACTGCCGACGGATTTTTTATTGTCTTAAAAAATATTTTCCTTTAGTAAGGAATTGATCATAAGGTTAGAATGGTTATTTGCGATTTAATTTAAAACTTGTAAGTGGTGCGCCATCTATTCTAGCATTATAAAGAGGAAAGATTTGTATTTTTGTTTCTAATGAATAAAATCAAAAACCATTTGACCCATTTCAAATATTATTTAACCTGTAGAATGCTACTTTAGCACTGAGTGATTGGCACTAGGTGTATTTTTTTTTTGTATGCATATTTTAACTTTATTTTGTTGTTGCCGATTTGCCGATTGAATTTTGTTCTAGGATATGGGCTTTTCCCTAAAATAAATAAATTTAATTTTATTTATTAACTATCAATTTTTTGCTTTTACGCGGGCGAAACCGCTATCAGAGAGTAGTATTGAATAATTTGGGATTTCACAAGTAGCTTATTTATAACATAAAAGCATTACTATAGAAAAGTATATAAGTCGTATACATGAAAAGTAAAAAAATGCTTTATTCTAAAATACAATAGAAACTTTTTAAACCATCATAATCATCTTCTCGTTATCATCTTCATCCTTAATAAAAATATTTTCAAAATCAAATTCCAATTACCTTTCTCAACATAAAAACGCTCCTGTGATAAATCTACCAGAAAATCATCTTCCATGTAAACGAGACTTTACAATATTCTTTTGTATAAAAATGGTCGACAACGCGTCTAACCGGAGGGAATTTAATTAGACGGCGTAACCGCGACTTAATGTACCGTGCACAGATATAAGGGAGATTTGTAATGACGCATGGGCAATAGCGCACAGGCCCTTTGCACATAATGAATATTTTCTTTTGCTTGGATACGGATCTGCTTGTATGAGATGCTAATAATATGCAGCGTTGTTTGGTTCTTTTGTATTTTTTTTTTATGTTTCGGAAAAGCGCATATTACTAAAAGAGTTCTGTGTATACAGGGTTATTTTTAAACACTGGCAAACTTGCAGGACTATATAATATCATAAACAACAACTTTTGTTCTATGACTTAAAAAAAAATATCATACTTTAGTTCATCAGCTTTTCATACAAAAATAAAAATATTTAAATTGAACGTTCTAAATGTTGCGAAGTCTATGCTGGCGTATCAATTTTCTAGTGTGATTAGTACACGAAAATGGTGCGAAAGCTTGCTAGGTAGGTGTGATGATAATTTTTTGGAAGCCTGCTTACTATTATTACGAGAACAGTGCACGGGAGACGTAAGTAGAAACAATAAAATACAGAGTTAAAATTGGTTAGATAGTACAACAAAATCTTAAAGGTTTATTTTTGGTAATTGTGTTATGTTTTGTAAAAGTCATAGAACAAAAGTTGTTGTTTATGATGTTTTAAACTAGCATCTAAGAGGTTGCTAGAGACACAAATAACCCAGGAGATGTAGATGGATGGAGAGGGAGAGGAAGGCCGAAGAAAAGATGGATGGATTGTGTGAGGAGTGATATGAAAAAAAAGGGAGTTAGTGATAGTTTGACGGGTGACAGGACAGAATGGAAGAAAACACGTGTTGCGCCGACCCTAAGTAAAATGGGATAAGGGCAGAGGAATCTTCTTCCTGAGAAGAAGAAGAGGAAAAGTAATTGAAAGATTTCTTATTGTTTTGTAAAACCCAAATTGGTATTTCTTTTTACATTTTTTTTTTTAATTTGCAGGGTTTTTATGTTTATGTTGTCTTGGTGTTTTGAGATGAATCCGAAAAAAAATCAATTCACAGTAAATCCAATATGGTACCTACGCCACTTTTTAAAATATTATTTTAAAATTTGTTGCCTATGTTGACTAATTGTTTTGTGTCAAAACGTTTCTGGTAAATTGATTAACAAAACAAGGAGATTTAATTGATAAGCTGACTAAGTAGCCATAACAGTTTTATTTCAGGATAAAACGCTTGTACGTTTTCAAACAAGTTTCCAGCATTAATTTCAGAGAGCAATTCACGGTTTTGTTCTGAACTAGCTTATGAATTTTCTAACTTTACCACCCGCATCAGTTATCTTCAAGTGCTACTTAAAGTTCCCTAGTTGGTACACATACAGCTATTATTACTTTAGAAAAACAACAGGATGGCACATAAATGCATAAGTTAACTATTGGTTAGCTGTATTCCATAACGTATGCGTAAAAAACGGATATCACAATACAGTTATGTTATAGCAAACGGGACGGCCGACGACACTTTTAATAAAACGGTTTACGATACAAACGACTGTTCTCGTCGACTTTTTGTCGCAACGCAATGCACGTGTTTTATTTTATTTTTTGTTACGTTTGTATGAATAAAACAATAAATGCTAATGATATTCAGCAAATACAGCTAATACCGTGTGGTTTTTAGAATTGTCACATGTTTGCGTGTTTTATGCGTTTTGTGTGATGACTGATTTTAGCTTTGTTTGGAGTATAAGGAAAGTTGTGTGGAGTCGTTGTGAGTTTTAAAATATGTTATTAAATACCATATGTGTATGAATGGTTGCGTGTACTACTTTTAGGAATTTAAAGAGGTTTCCTTATTGTTGAGGAAACATTAGTAAATAGTAGCTGTTTTGATCAAAATATCCAAATAAACCAACATAGAAGTATTTATAAAAAGTTTTATTTTCATAATAATAATAACAATCTTTATTTAAATTTTTACACAATATTGTTACATGTAGCCACAAGTAAAACTTAAAAGATAATTATGCTAATTTCTAAAGAATAACTATGAGTATAGCTAAATTATCAATATTTCAGGACTTAAGAAAAAATAACTTTAAACCTAGCTTTATTATACCTATATAAGTAGCAACTTGCCCGAGCTAGGTTTATAAAACCTGTATTTCAGGTCATCACTTAACAAGACTAATAAATAAAGGCATGTATACAGAATAACAACTTACGAACTAAACCTTTACAATGTGTAAAACTGTGTAATTGAGATTCATACGTTTGTCCAAAAGTTTTTTTTATTATTGATAGGCTCGCGACCTCTATCTCAAATGATGATGAGCACCAACGATTTCGTTTGACAAAAGCTCTTCAGCGTACAATTATGCAATAACAATAAAATGCACATAGTAATGACATCACCGTATATACCGCAAATGCCACTCAATTCAGTCCAATGTTCTATCAACACCATGTCCTTAATAAACCTTTACAGGCCATTTGATAGAGTTGCGACGAATCGTTTAAACCGAATCGTTAACATCATGTTCAATCATCGGGTGATTGTGCACTGATTGCTTGATGCGATGAACGTCCGCACATTACTGAGTAAACACGAGTTAACCGCTGATCAGTTGAACTACGATTAAGGGTAGTGTGACATCGGCCATCAGAATTTTATACCGTTTTTGTGATTGGATCATTTTCTTTTGCTTCCTCAGTTGTATTGTAGACTACAACGCCAAGATAAACTGTGTGTTCACTGTGTGTGTATTTATTTCATATTTTATGTGTGTTTTAAAATATTTATCGGTCTAATTGTAAACAATCATAGTCTTTAGTCACAAGCTTTTATTTAGTTTCACCTGTCCCAATGTTTGTCTGTAATCAAATCTTGCAAATTAAATTTGATCCACATCCCGGTTACCGATTGAGCTGAAATTTTGCATTCATGTGTAAATCAGATGACAATGCAAAATTATTATGACATGGAGCTGATCATGGAACAAGTATTATACCGCCCTATAAAAGGTTGCCATGAAAAAAATATTTTTAGTAAAAACTTGTTTTCGATAGGTACATAAAAGTATTAAACGGGCTGGAACTTTCAGGAAGGCATCTATTAGTAAATTTCCCTTTTTAATTTACTGTAAAACACTTTAAATAAGAGTTTAAATAACCATGGATGTAGTTAGTGCCTGAACCGCCGAGCTCCAAGCCAGGTCATTAGCGGTCCAGTTTGTAGGAATAATGTTGCTAGTATTTTACGTATAATATATTCGGTATTTTGTAATTTAAAATTGCTCTCAGAGGCCTCTTTGAGTGGGTTTTCTAATTTATTATACTGTTGTTTTAATATTCCTTGTAAAGAAAATTCAGTAAATATTTCTCGGGACGCATAAACATAAAATAGCTAAAATAAAATTGTGAAAATTATACAGTCATCGTTGTGAAAGAAAATTGACTAGCCAACCTTTATTTTTCTATATAACTTGCCTTGACTTCTGACTTAACGTAATTTGTAATCTAAACACTTTAACCAAATCTACGTAATGGATATTGTCATTAGAATCAATGCTGTTAATTATAATTTATAGACACAGCTCGTATTGTTAGGAGGTTCCTTTCTTTGGAGCCTGACCGGTAGCTACCTACCCTATGCCCGATGCCGATGGGATACTATTTTTTATATTTTGAAGTGTATTTTTTATGTTATATTTAAAAACGTAAACTTATTTAATAAGTTTTAGTGGCGAATAATGAGAATAATAATAATATTCCACATCTATCACACAAGGCCGCCTAATCTCTAGCTAAGCAGAGTTTATGGAAAGAACTTCCATGCCATTCTATTTTGGGATTATTCAAAAAAGTTACCGCGGCCCTGAAGCGCAAAAAAAACACAGGTGAGTTTTAGTCAGTGAACGTCTGACACTCCCTCTAGCTTCACGCAGAGTGGGAGTTTAGGTTTAGGGATTTATTTAATGATTTCCCACTCAAAATAAGCTGTCCAGTTTATAATATTTCAAATCTTAATCTTCATCTGCATCTACGGTTACAGCTCCGTCCCCGAGTTTGACGTTATGTAGGTAGCCGATCTCAATAAATGGGCCGATCTCAACACTAAAATAATTTCTCAATTCCCTGCTTCTAAAAGAAAAACTCGGTCATGGTATAAAAGGCAACGAAGGAACAGGAGTGGGTCTTAGTCAGTAAATGTCTGAAATACCCTCCCAGTTTCATTAGATGATTTTTCCACCTAAAAAAACTAGAAGTTCCTGAGATTTAGCGCGTTCTCGCTCTTCAGCTTTATAATCACACTAGTCACACTAATAAAGGCGAAAGTGATGGAGTTTGTTTGTTATTTCGTCACGTTTGAATGGCTGAACTGGTTTTGATGAAACTTGGTATATGGGTAGACCACCCCCCAGTATTATTTTAGTCAATTCAATCCATCCTATGGTTGTCTGGTAGATATCGATGTTAACGATAAGACCGCCATTGTACCCATAGATTTAAGTTTATGAACATGCTATATTAATTTTTGGTGTACAATAAAGTTTATTCTATTCTATTATACGTCCTGGAATATTAATATGCTATCACGCAGGCGAAGCCGCTGACAGCAGCTAGTATTAGTATAGATTGAAAATTCACGATTGAAAACCACAAAACCATTTTCCAGCAACCTCCATGCAGATCACGTATTAATGCACCTGTACTATTCCCGATGTCTCCTCATTTCGAGCCTCCTTTCCAATAATGAGTAGCACAGACCCCTTCATAGGTAGGTAGTAGGTAGTTAACAATGGTCCGTGATTGCGTGCCTCGCTCTGTTCGATGCGGTTTCGCTTCGGTTTCGCTCCCCTGCCGCAGACGCGATGCGGCTTGATACACGAATATTTTATACAGCATGTGATTAAATCTGTATTCATTAAAGATGAGGCAGGTGTAGCTGTTGAAGTTTTGGGTAAAATAGTGAATTTGTTGGAAAAGTTTTGGTTTTGCGATTGTTGGGAATTTTTCTTTATATTTTATTGTACCTTATATCAAACAATGAGAATAGGACAGCTGAATGTACACAAGTGACCCAATAAGAATTAGATTTTCTTACAGTAAACCTAAACCAGGAATGAAAGAGAAGTTTTGCACTTTACGATAATTTTTAAATTTGTTTATTTTTTTTTTATATTAATTTATTTATTTTACGATATTTATGTACACACATGATATTATAAAAGAAAAGAAGGGAATGGATACTTAAATTTTGGAGCTGAAAGTGTGGTGTGTGTTTGTTGTTGTGGACAATATTTAGTGTCACTACAATAGAAATGTACTGTAATTACCTGATTATATATAGATTCACATAAAAATATTTACTTACAGTCAAAGATTGAAGAGAACCAAGTTAAATATTTTCAGACAGTTTTTGTAATTACGTTAGTTTTACTTGACTTGTTAATTTAGCAAAGTCTGAAACCGAAATCTGGTAGCACCACTGTGGACGTTGATATTTTAATAAATAACTGAAACTAGAAAGTATTTTATTCGCTTCAGAGGAAATAAGGTTCCCTTTAGATTACATCAATCGAATTCCATTGAGAATACCTCAAAAGAAAGCGCTTTGATTACTTCAGGAACACGAATGTGACGTCCAAGGAACGACTCAAAGGCTATTTTTACGGACGTAGAGATTGCGGACTCGTAATTCAATTTATTGCGTCTACCCTCCGGCAGGGGGCGCTGGCGATAATGCAATTTGATCGAACCACTTATTGGCCCTTTACCTTTTCATTACCGCGACTAAATTTCAATTTAAAAGAAACTTCACTTTTTTATGAAAGGGGTGATCTACACTTCAGGAACGTTGAAAACTTGTCGAGTGTGAAAATGTTTCAACATTATGGGTTCCAACAATGAGAACTTTTCACTTTACCTCTTGACACCTGGTTGCGAGTGATGAATTGTGGAACAACATAATGTTACAGAAGTTATACGTTTATGTTTTTGAGAGAGGACGACGCCCCGCCGTGAATACGCGGCCCTTTTATTTTCAAAGCGATTAAAAAACTTCTATCCCCTTACAGAAAGGCTTTAATGTTTCCCCTTCATAGAAAAGCATTTTTCCGACGTTTATTTATATTCGTAAGAAAATATTCCTTTATTTATTCACTTTCTATTGTCGATGTAGTGTTTATTGTCAATCAAAATATTTTGAACTGGGAACATACAATGGGGGAGCACGTGTGAAGAAAATATTGAATTTAAATAGAGTTTCACCCTTGTTGAGGGCTTAGCGGAATAGGAAGTAAATTTTTATTATTTTCATTTTGAAAAAACCTGAAACTTTGTAATCCGGTTGGCAACTCCAGTCAATTCGATTGCATCGAAAAATTGATCAACATAGGTAGACAAATCACATAGTAAAAATGGTGAAAACTATATGGTTATGTTCCGTATTGCTGTAGTTTTTTACCACATTTTGAATTTTTTTTTGTTGTGGTGTACTTTCCTAATCCACTTAAAACATACATAATATATATTTTTACTGTTGAAAAGTTCACGTTTGACCGTTATTCTCTCCAAAATAAATACTAATAAAATAAAAACTAAAATAAATGTGAAAATGTAAGCCAAGACAATATTATACGAGTAACATGGAGTGGTTGTCAACTTCACTGACAAAAGAACTGACATCTAAATGGGTGCCGAGTCCTGTAAGAAATTTTGTTAATAATTTGGGAATAAGAACTCAACTTTTAAAAATACATATTATTTTATTGTGTGGTTGAGAAAAATTTGCAATATTTATTATTATATTATTTGACCTGGCTAGTTACACACACGGCAGTTGTCTCTTGGATTGAACTTGGCTCGATACACACTCCCACGTGTCTAGATATTTTATTGAAGTACCTACATAATACCATTTGTACTCAGGCTCCTAGCTACTAAAACTCCTATTAATTGTTCCTCCACCAGCAAAACTCTTCACAAGTAACATGATACGCTAATAAAGTTGCACAGGCGTCCAGTTTATCTAAATAAAACAACAATGTTGTAATTATGTAACGAAGTTGGACAGGGGTGGCTCTCTCTGATAAAATATTTATGTACTTGTTCCATGTTACAGCCGGCTTCGAAGGGTTGTCGAAGTTTTCAAGTAGGTAAACAAATGAACCGACCGGTCTTTTTCGTAGGACAATGTTCTTCAAGTTTGAATTATGCGGTTTTGTGCCAATTATTTCGGTGTATTTTGGGCCCGTTTGCATTCGAAATAACTTTGTGCTACTTTCGAATGTGGCTAATTTTGGCCGAGTTGTATTATGTAAAAATATGAGATACGTTTTACTTGGAACAAATGACCTGTTGCGGTCTTCCCGTCCAATTATAATTGAGATGTCTCCAAGGCTAGAGCGAATCTTTACAAATTAGTTCGGTTCACCATCAACGATTATATATATCAATGCTTTCCATCAGGTAGGAGCGCAGTCAAACACTGGTTTATTTATAATTTAAAAAATCTTTAAAATCTCTCAAAGAAATTAAAGGACTGTTAAATGTGTAAAACACAAAATTCAAAGCTCTGATGGACTGTTTACTAGTGTTTATGGCTATCTATAATTAGTTATGTAATAATTAATCTTTGGAACAGGAAATGTCTGTCAGAGGACTTGCGATGTCTTGATGAAAGGGACGGAAATCCTTTTGCATGACATTTTAGATGAATCATGAAAACGTGGGTACATATTACTGAAGTTATCATAAAATCTATCTAGATCTGAAAATAATTCGTCTCCTAATCGGTAATGAAAATCAAATAGTAATTCTATTCCTGAATACTTGAGTTTCTGTCCTATTTGATAAGACTTCAAAGCAAAAATGTGAATTTAAAAAATAATTATAATAATAATTTCAAATACACACTCACAAAAGAAATTTCTCACTTTTCACATGTATAAATGTTGTGTAACTTGTCTGTTACCTCAGTGTCGCACTGAAGGACAGTCTAACCTACACACAGAGTTTACTTTACATTTTCAAAACTGTTAAAGGATTAAAGTTATTACACTATCTTTCAGGAGATTTGTTTCACGAAGATCATTGAATGTTATCTGTTTACTTGCTTGGAACCAGGTAAAGGAGTTTGCTTTCTAGAAAAATACGGTCAAGTAAAAAGTTTTTACTTATAATAGTATATAAAGTGTAAGTGAATAGTATATAATAGGTCTATTAAGCTTAATCTCTGATACAAATCTATAATAGCAATCATATTGAAAGTTGCCCCCAAACAATAATAGTTTAGCGGATTCAGCCCCATTTCTTCTTCTTCTTCTTCTGAGTCGGTACACTCTTGCTAGAGTGGTCGTGGTCATCAATGCGAATCACGATTAGTGATCATCTTTGTAATGTGGCGCCATTCATCGCGGACTGCAGCTTTCCGGGTACATTCATAAACCGAGCACTTAGTTGCGGCCTGGTCTGTCCATCTCATTGGTGATCAACCACGTGGCCTGGTGCCCTCAACTTTGCCCTGCACTACGAGACGCCCCATTTAGCATGATTTAAAATCTCTACCACAGTTTTACTATACAGAATTCCCTGATACTTTTATAGACTGTTAAAAGCATAAAGTTTTTACTGGACCGTATTTTTCTAGAAGGCAAACTCTTTTACCTGGTTCCAAGTAAGTAAACAGATAACATTCAATGAGCTTCGTAAAACAAATCTCCTGAAAGATAAAATAAAATTTTCCTCCGAGGAAATATAGAATAAACAGTCTTGGTACTTGGAACTTCAGTCGCCGAGGCTCTGCATATAAACTACTGTCTTTGAGTTTAAGCATAGAGAATAGAAAAGGTATAGAAACGACACTTTCTTTCGTACATGTGTTGACACTCCATGTCCATGGAGTTTCTACCACGTTCTTTTCTATTTAAGATATGCTTTAGCATATGTAATTGGTTTCTATTATTTCTAGCTGACCTTGATTTCTCAGGTTTATTTTAAATTACTACTTTGATTGATTTTTATTTTAAGAGCAAAATTATCAACTTAAAACGACCTCTCCTCTGGGATCCGAGGTTTCCTACCTTCTAAATATTTCATATTGTAAAATCTAATAAATGATAATAGTCACTAAGACGATCGATCCTGAATAAATTTAATATTTCTCTCACCCCTAATGCATTTATTTAGAACATACAGGTGTGTTTTTTATTTTCCTTCATCAAAAATTCCGATACAAAGCGTCATCATTTTTTAGTCCTTCGTTTCTTTATTAACGATGGTGAACTCTTACTTTTTGAAAATACACTAATTTTTTTTTAGAAATGCTCTTCTACAGCTCGAACGTATGCGGTTCTATCTAAGCCTTTGTTTCAAATTGTTTGCCTTTGTCAGTAACATAAAGGATTTTTATTAGGCAGGTGATGCGTTCGTGCCGCGAGTTTCGCTTCTATAAGTACTTGGTCTTAGTCTGTGGTATAAGGTAGCGCTATGTTAAGGATTTATTGTCCTTCGGAGAATGTTCACCGCGTAATGCTAAGCTCAGTTTTATTAAAACGAAGAGATAATGTCTAGGGCTTCGAGATAGGTCCTGGGCTAGTGAAATATTAGCTGGGAAATAGAATAGGAGTGATTTTATCTAACTTTATTATTTGAAATAGATAAATGGGATTAATAACTTCCTAATGGCAATTATACGTTTTATTTTTGTGTTTAAGTGAGAAACCATCAAATAACTTTTATTGCTCTGATTGCAGCAAGAGGGAGTATCCATCTGACTAAAACCCAGTCGTGTTCCTCCAATTTATTGTCCATTACGTTCCAGGGCAGCGTTAACTCTTTCGAACAACCTCGAGGCTCTTGTCAGCATTAGTCCTAGCATGCTTAGTGTTATCTACGCTACGTTGTGTTTCAACAGTTTGTTCTTTTCTGAGATTGCTTATGTTATGTTACCTATGGTGAAATTAAAAAAAAATATTTTTCAAAAAACCTAATCTGTTTGTAGATGTCCCCTTAAATTCACTGAAAGACAAGAAAGTACGTATTGCCGTACTCGAAATGAGAGCTTTAGATTCAAATCAAGGAGAATTTATATTTTTGTCCTTATTCAAAAAACATCTTAGTGCCATTTTAATTAGGCGAATACGCAAAAGCTTCTCAAAATCTTTTTCACTTCACAAAAGCACATTCAACTCACTCAATCCCTTTTAATAACAAAACGAAACCCTTCAAAGACTGCACAAAGGCCCATAATTCTGTGGTTTTCCTTAAAATAAGCGAAAACTGAAGGTAAGGGACTCCAGTCGCAGCAGGGTTCCGTATAATTGAGTGCATAAATCAAACTGCCATTGGAATGAGATGTGATCCTTCATAACTTTACTGTGAAATAGTCGAGCCTATGAAAAAGTGATGGGGGGATGGAACGGCTTAACCATAGTCTGATAAAAAGTGTTAGATGTGAGAGTGGGAGAGATAAAGTGTTGTTTAGTTGTTGTGGTGTTGTTGCCATGGTGATGGGGTAATAGTGTTGTGTAGGCAAGATAGTTGTGTAGGGTCGAAAGGAAATGAGGTTGTTCCGGTTTCGTTAATAACTTTTACTTGATATTGTCACGGTTGGAGCATTGGTTTTTTGTTGTTCATAAAAATAATTATGAAAACGTCCTGGTTTGCTTAATCGATTGTTTTTGTTTATTTTTAACCGACTTCTAAAAAAGGAGGAGGTTCTCAATTCGGATGTCTGTATGTTTTTTTTTTTATGTTTGTTTGCGACTTCGCGCATAACTTCGTCGCTTGCCAACTGATTTGAAAAATTATTTTTTTGTTGGAAAGGGTATACTTCCCAAATGGTCCCATAGTCACCAAGTTGGGATCTGATGATGAAATCTTGGCGAAATCGAGGGAATTCCTCAAATTCAATTCAATTTTTTAGTGAAGTCGGTTATTTTCTTTTATAAAAAGGTTTTTATGACAATTTTAATAAAATTCTCGTTTCAGTTATTTTAGAAGGTCTGAAAATAGGTCTTAGATTACTTTTTACCTACCCCACCCCTCATTTTATTATTTGATAATTTACATGGCAGAACAACATTTGCCGAGTGTGTGTAATAAAAAAAAAAGTAGAAAAATTACCGATGTATGTGTAGATTTTCTTAAAATGAAACCAACTGCAACATTATTATTTTCCTCTTTGACGACGTTTCAACCTCTTAGTTCGCTCTCGTCGCTATACTCAACTATCAGATAAGTGCCTCCTCATTCTGCACTTTACTGTCAGCTAGTGCAATGCACTGACAGCGTGATCCTTTTCATTATTAAAGATATTTATTACTGTAGACAAGTTTACTGCAGTACCTGGGTTGAAATATATTTATGAAGTGCCCGACCTAAAAATGAATTGATTGTTATTAAATATAGGACACTTAAAATCGAGTATTTTTGGGATTGGAATAAAAGTATAAAACTAATAAATTGTATTAAAAAAACTGTTATCCAAAATATTTTAAAAATTAAAGTTAAACAACTTTTAATAAGTAACTCTCTCTCTGTAAACTCAAAGACTTTTCAAATAATAAACATAAATATAAGCAAAAAAATGACACCTAATGTAACATTGTAAGTTTGATAATGTCTATTGTGGGCTAATTTTATGAATGATATGGGACAATGACATGAGTAATAATTTTATTACTAAAATATTATAAACCCTGAGGGTACAGCCGTCATCAAGCAATGATTTGTAAGTAAATGAGGAAGCCACAACACAACATTTTAAAAACTTTGTTTAGGTATAGTTACACTAGTATACATAGCTGGTTGATAGACGTCCATGTCTACGATTTTTTGATCCTAAGATAAACCGGTTTCTCATGATGTCTTCCTTCACTATTTCGAGAGCAATGGTGATGATAAATAAAAAGGTGAAACCGAGTTACAATAAATCAGATTCTAAAGAAAAGTGCAGTGTGACCTTTAGTTTGGACCAATATTCTGATGAGTTTATCCCGTTTTTCTTGCCAGCCATCTTCCTGAAACCATTGGTCTTACAACCACGCCACAAAATACATTATATAGCTCGTTTCACATATAGTATAACACCATAAATATTAAATAACAGCTTAACAAATGTGCTGGGCCGGATTTATGTCTCAATATCGCACGACCCTTGGCACCTGCCCGCCTCTTTATATTACAATATTGATTCATAGTTGCTAATAGCTCCAGATCACGCGATGCAATTATTCTAGGATTATTTTGAGGTTTTAAAGTAATCGTTATAAGTTAACATTGGTTTTGTGTCAACTAAAAGCTAGGTAACCCACATAATGGGTTTAAGCAGACGCAATTAGATTTACCAGAACATAGATGAAAGGAAAACTGGCCAGATAATTTTAAACGTTAAGCTTTGATGATATGTCAATTTTCGTTTCGCCTACTTTGTTTAGAGTTTTAATTTTCATCGAAATCCTATATTAATAATATCATGAAACGAGGATTGACATATCATCATAATTATGTTAACGTTTAAACGATCTGACCAGTTTCATTTGGCCATATCATGAAGTGATCAATTTCTATGATCTGGCCACGACATATATATGTATACTGTATACAATAATTTTTTTTTTCCTGTACTCAGATGAAAGTTATTCCGTCAATTTCGGGGTTATTTTTTAAAACTATTTATAGGTGTGCGCTTGATCTCGCTCGATGGTAAGCATTTTAAAGCCCGTTTGCCTAAAAGTGGCCTATTCACTTTTACCATAAATAATCCAGACTCTGGAGTCACTGATAAAAGACAAATCAGTGACTTAATCCAGATTACTGAAAATTTGTACTAAAACTTTAAGATCAAGCAAAACTAAATATAATTTATCTAGGATCATCCATAATATATTCAAATGTTATTCACCAAATTGAGGTCGCAATTTACAATATAAACAAGAACTAGCTTCATAACAAAACAATAGAACGGTGTTATCCATTGATATGCAGTACAGTGTCTGCAAAGTTGGCGGTCGTTAGGACATTTACTTAATTCTAGGCTGTATCGAGAGTTACCTACACCGGGCTTGTTTGTTTATGAAGACGTGACGTGTTTGCTACTAACTTGATATTTCTCTAGTCAGTTTGTATTTACCTAAGTACTAAACAGACTGTCGGGTGGCTAATCCATTAAGTTTATGCTGGACCACGGATCATTTTTAGGGTTCCATTAGCACCTTAGTCAAAGCCGGCTAGTAACAGTCCGGACCGAGCCTGAGTTGTTGACGGTGCGTAGTGGTCAACGCGCGCCTCAAGAAGATATGAGTAAACCGCAGAGGCCCAACAGGCCCGAAGTCGAAAATCCGGGACCAGAGGAAAATGTTTGAAAATTCGTAGTTAAATCACAAAATAATAATTTTGTTACTTTTTGCGATTCGATAAAATCTTCGAAAGTAAATTCGCAACTTGAACTATTGATAAATCAGTTTTTATGGTACGGTGCACCAGACCAACTTACCCTTGACCGGTTTTTTTTTGTGCTTAAAGTCGATTGGAAAATCTTGGCAAAAACAGATGGATAGATAGTCAAAGGGGACGAGAGGTTCTGGAATGGCGTCCAAATACTGAAAGACAGTGGAAGACCAAGGTGGATCGTTGACCTAGTTAAAGGTCGCGGGAATCTGATTCCACTTGAATCGCGCGAATTTCGCTTCTGGATGCGAGACGCATCTAGAAGCCAATAGAGGACGTCTTTCGGTAGAAATGATGACAAATAATTATTAATTTATGTCGGACACAAAAACAACCATATTTTTGTTAATAAACTAAAAAATATTAATTTATTCGGTACGACACGTTATCTCTAGAGGAAACATAGAACAATGAACGCAAAACAGATCCTAAAACATTGTTTTTTGAATACAAACACCCATTGTTTTGACAATATCGTAACCACATCCTTTTTACATGACACGTTTAGTTAACGCTAACAGATCTCAGATTAAAACTTACTTGTAAATTAATTTAAACTTTTCCCGTTACCATTGAATGAACAAAATGCTAACGTCCCTTTAAAAGCCGCGAAACAGGAACAACCGTTGAATGTGTCGCTGCAATATATTGTGTCGCTTAATTAATTAAAACAACAAAGTTTCAAGTACATTTCCGTTTGACACAGTCATAGAGTTTGGAATCGACGCGACTGGCATCGACTTGAGATACCGTGATTAATAATTCACAGATCCGCGATTTTTTTTTTTCTAAAACTGATAACATCTATTGGTATATACTATCTTTATAAAAAAAAAACAGAATTTATAAAAATAATATAAAACAAAACATCGTTATTTATATTATTACTAAAACATTTGATTCTGTCATTTGATGTGACGTGGCATACCGTGGTGCATCGCATTTAACAGACTCGAATAGTGAAATACAAGTAAAGTCATTTTTGAAATATCTTCATCAGCGCCGAAATTATTTAGCCTTTAAAGTTAAAGAGTAATTTGGCGATGTTATTTCAATGTGTTCAATTCTGATGTTATTTTTTCTATTTTTTATAATGATTACACCTTTTCGTTATACTCTGGGACTTAAAGACCGCAAATTTTCTTAAAGCTGTAAGAAAGTGAATAAGTAAAGTAGGCGACGATAGAACATGCTCCATCGTCGTGCACATCATCGCTTACCATCTGGTGATATAGTGGTCAAACACGAGACTTAATAAAATAAAATAAACGATGACACTGAGACATGATACAGTTACTGACTACCGAAGAGTTTCCGTGCTCTGTGGACACAGCCCTGCGTAATTAGGTTGCACGGTAACTTTGTAAATGACGTTAAGTTACTATGTAGTCGTATCCATTTGTCTTATTAGATGGCATCCTAGTACTTTGAGTGCCTATAAAAATAATTACGCAACATTTTAGAGATATGAACAGCGTCAGAATTACATCTACAAATATAGACTCATATATGCACGAATTCATATTACTATTTCAAGTTATAATATAATATTCCTGAATTTTTACACAACGCCATCTGGTCCCAAACTAAGCAGAGCTTGTGCTATGAGTACTAGACAACTGATAAACATACTTATATAATTCTAAATATATACATTTACATATTATAATACCCACAGAAGTGGGTAGGAATCGAACTCACGACCTCCGGCATAGCAGTCAGGGCCATTAGCCACTAGACTAACAGGCCACTCAAACAAAAACAAAACAAAGTTACAACTCTATGGTGTTCTGCTCTATGTTGAGCCAAAAATAAACTTTTAAACATACCTTCACTCAAATAAAATACACCTCAGCTTTTCTATTTTATAGTGCTTTAGAGGTGGTTAGGTGACCGCAGAACCCGGTTGTGTGCTGTTGACGCTGCTACTCGTCGCCGACATGAATTATTTAGGCTGGCAAGAATGGCCAGGCCGTCAGACTGACGCCCAACGGCCGGCCGTTTGTAGTCAGTCATTTGTGGTTAGCAACGCTTGCAAGGACGACGTGTGCAAATTGTTAAATACAATTATTATTTATTTATTCTCGTAGATTTACTTCAGAAGAATCACTTTGACCCAAAGGCTGACAACTAGAGAATGCTTTATTGCATTAAGTCTGCGTATATGAAGTTTTTTATTTTAACCTTTTAACGCTTGCGTGGGATATATCTGACAAACACTCTCGCATTTATTCCGCCAAAGTCGCACATCCACGACCGAATATTCTATCTCATCAACTCTTTTGTCACCTATGGGGATTGAAGATCTAAACGAGATGGAGTACGCAGTCGCAAACACATGACCCTGGTGAATACGACATAAAAAAACACTCGTTGACATGGGCGATTACAGGGTTAAATATCTTGCCCCATACTAGGAATTATTCCTATATCGTTTATGTACAACAAACTCACAGACAGAATACTCAGCCCCGAAACAACTATCTCTAGGTCAGACAATCGTAATAGTCGTGCGGGAATCGAACCTGACACGCAGCGCAACAGTCAAGCGCTCAACCAACGATCTCATTACGTTTAAATATACCTATAAAAGCAAACTTGAAAAACAGCTAAACTCTTTTCAACAACAAATAGTGAAGAAAAATAAACTAACCTAAAGTTGTTTAAAACTGTCCCATATCGTAGTTTCAGCAGACCACAGATACCACGATTTATGTGCGGACACTCGGACAGTCTTCTCGAGTCATTGCTCCAAACTTTCCACAGGCAGCGATTAAGATTTACAACGGGACTGGTCCTAAATAACTTAAATTGTTGGTAAACCTACTGATCCCTCAGTGTTTCGATAGAAGAGACAATTTATAGACTTGGAGCAGTTGAAACTATTTGTTTAGTGACCAAGTTTAGGAGTTCCTTAGACTGTCTTAAATTCTTGCAATGTTGGGGCCCTTTAAGATATATTTGCATTTATGTCTGCTTGGCTTATAAAAGCTTGAGTAATTACAAGCTTTAAGTATGTTGCGAGATACCTTCGGGTAATTGACTATACTGTAAAGATAAAGCTGTAATAGCTTAAACTTTCTTTTCCGGTTGGTAAATCATCCTGCTTTGGGTAAAGAGAGAGGGAGTCTAAGAAAACGCTCACCCATATTCCTTCAATTGTACATTGCATTTCAAGGCTGCGGTGACTCTTTCATTCAATCCTGCAGGTCTGGCAAGCATGTGGTGAGCCCCGTCCATTTTGCTAAAATCTTTGTGAGATGCGCGAAGAACACGACGCGTTGTCGACGGTTGATGGCGCCAGTGTGTCATGGCGTCATCAGTTTCTTGAAAGTTCTCCTTCCTAAATACATATCTACGTTTTAGAACATATAAATAGTTTAAAACTTTTCGACGGTTTAAAAGGGCTTTTTAATGGTTTGATTGAGTTAAATACTATGATTTTGATTGATTTACTTTTTACTTCTGTTCACGCATCAAATGCGTGAGAATGTGGACTCCAATGCAAATTTTTACTAAAATAAGAAGACCTGAGTTGCAACCACATTCAAGCATTCTTCTTAAGCTACACTTAATTTACTCTTCTCACACACGATAAATTTTTACACTTCCAGCTCTGTTAAATCCATGTACTCATTACCCTCACAATAGGCGTGATAATTGGAATACCCTAAAGCGAATACATTTACATAATAAGTGTAATGTTGTTACACACTCGTAACGTTTACTATTGCGAATAATTGGTTCCGTAGTCGCTTAGTTTTATTATTATTGTAATGGTTATGTCCTGATACCTTCATTTTACTGCTGTAGCTAAACATAGGCCATTTGTTACGTACAATGAGCTTCTTTTTTATAAACAATATATCCACTAATTGAGATTTATTTATAATAGAAAAAAAAACACATAACACTTTTTTTTAATAAAAAATACTTAACTTAAAAAAATATACAAATATAGCCTAGGAATATTTAAGTCAACAGTGAATCTAAGGTTACTACTAGGTAAACGTGATCGATCATAAACTACGAAATCACTTACCATCCAGTGAGGCTGTGGTCAAAAACAAATAATCCTAACGAATAATCTTGAAAAATATGAAAAATAAAATAAACAAATCATTTTATTTTACAGGCTTTTATTTAGTTTCACCGGTCTCGATGTTTATCTATAATCAAATCTTGTAAATTATATTTGACCAATTTCCCGGTTACCGATTGAATTGAAATTTTGCATGCTGCATGCATGTGTAAAACAGATGCCAATGCAAAATTATTATGAAAAGGAGCTGATTTGATAATGGAACCGGAAGGTGGCTATAGGAACTTGGTATTTAAACGACACAACCCCATCAAGTTTCAGCTTGTATGATTCGTCTTGACGAGTATTCATATTTTTTTTTGCTATGAAAAAATGATTTTCATTAAAAGCTTGTTTTAAACTTGTTTAGATAGTTTCGATAACGTTGAAGTATATTGTGTAAAAACTTAAGTCGGAAAACAATTACCGGCAGTGACTTGTAAAATCTATGCTTAGCTAACTCCTACGCAACTTAATTTATTGATAAGATTTTCTAATTTAGATGTAAACAATGATTGCTAAGTAAAATTAAACAATTTAGTATTACCAGCATTAGATATTTTAGTATTCGGTTAGGTTAAGATAATATCTAAAGTACCTAATGGCGATTTATCTTGGTTCCTCCCACGTCTGTGTAAGTTATGGCAAACATTTGAAATTTATTTGATGAAAATCTTTGTTCAATTCCTTTTATGGGTGATAGATCGCTTTTGATACTGCTGTAAAATTATATAAATTTTACATAGTTATCCTAGTAGTTAATTTTTAGGAGATAAAAACGGGATCTTATTGCTATCACTCCGCTGTCCGTCTGTGTGTCACCAGACTGGATCTCATGAACCATGATAGCTAGACGGTCAAGTTTTTCTCCAAAATAAAATAAATATTTAAGTGGGGCTCCCATACAACAAACCTGTTTTTTATATCTTTTGCTACAGAAGGTACGAAACTCTTCATCTGCGAGTCTGACTCGAAGTTGGCAGGTTTATTTTTTTAAGTAGCCACAATGAACTAGTTGCTTGCGTATAGACATTATCAATCTGTGTCAGGACCCTGACTCTTTCGTTGAATAGATACGTGGGATTACAATAATAGTATAGGATTTTTAAGTCCGTGTAAAACTATCAAACACATTAGGATATTATTAGGGGTTTCCTAGTCTGAGGTCTGCTCGGTTCCTGGGGACAGGGTTGTCCGAAAGGGAGCTCGTGCCCCGGTATGAAGGCTAGAAGGAACGGCGCGGGGTTTTTAGTCAGTAAGAGTCTGACACTGTCTCCCACTCCACCCAAGAGCGGGTTTCGTCAAAGATGATTTTCCCCGTCGACAAAAAAAAAAAAAAGGTCTGCTCAGTTTCGAATGTAAATGCATTTTTACGTATGTTTCAGTTCACCTTTTCGAAAACTTCAGGCGTGACATTTCGTTACAAAAATTACAAACTGTAAAAAACCGGCCAAGTATGTTAGACTCGCACACGAAGGGTCCTTGTCTGTAGCAAAGCGCAGCAAAAGAATCACTTTTTTTCTGTGTCAGAGCCCCAATTAAATATTTATTTTATTCTGTTTTTAGTATTTATAGAAATTAATACATAATGGGTTTTTTTTTTTACGGTGGGTAAAAACCCACCCCGTTCCGTCTAGCCTCTTCGTACCGAGGCTCGAGCTTCCTTTCGGGTAACCCTGACCTTAGTAGGCTTCGACCCAGCTGGGCCCCTCCTGTTGCTGATAACTCCTTGAGGCGCGCGGAAACAGTGCGCGCCGTCGAGGTCTTGGTCTTGGTCCGGTCGGGCAGCGAGCTACCCATGGCTCGCCGTCCGCGAGCTCGGTCTACGGTGGCCGGAAGAAAATTTCAAGTGTCTAAATATCACGATTCATGAGCCTGCTGACAGATTGCGGAGTCTAAGCAATAGGGTCCCGTTTTTACGCTTTGTATACGGAACCCTAAAAAGCGTATACCTAACTCTTTATTGACTAATTTATGACCACAAGATAACAAACTCAGTAATACACCGTTCTCCTTAGTTAGGCTCGCTTCTCAAGCGCGACCGAATGCAAAAACTCGCAATTTTGCCATACTTCGCAAGCAAAACACAGCAACAGTAAATGCTAATGATGTCGACCTTTTTCTTTTGATAGCAGCCTACCGATGACGTCACAAAGGTAGAAAATGTACGTAAAAACATTCGCACATTAATAGGCATGCCGTAAGTCGTATGCTGAGTCTCTTCTGCAAAAAACAATGAAATGGATTAACTTTCCTCGTTCCTTGAGGCTGTTATCACTAGGAAGAGGAGTTCAGAAGATTCATTTAATCCAAGTTTAATGTAATAACAGCAGATTTAACTCCCCCCTCCTTGCGTCATATTCCTCAATGCTGAGCTCCCTGCTTCATCACTTCACACATCCAGATCCGCACCACTCTTGACTCTACGTTCACATCGCCAGAGACAGACGCAGATGGAAAAAGATCATTAAGATTTAACTAATAAATGGATAACAAAACAGATCTATCTCCCACTTTTTTTTATTAAATTCTACCTTGGAAAGACAAATATTAGATTTTCTATCTTCTGATAAACTGTAACGACTGCCTAAGATCTATACAGAGTTATTTGTAAAACACCAGCAACTTCTCCCATGCCATCATCATCATGTCATGCTTTTCTCTTTACCACCCTAGGTAGGCTGGTAGAGAATGCCTAAAGCATTAAGTCCGCCTTTGTACTTTTATGTTGCTTGAAGTTTTGATGAATAAATAAATAAACCTCTCAAGACTATGTTACCAACATCATGAACAAAAACTTTTGTTCTACGACTTTTTACAAAACGTACATTTACCAAAAACAAATCTTCAAGATTTCGTTGTTCTATCTAACACATGTCAACTCTGTATTTTGCTATCACTACGTTTATGATGTTAATAATACAGTATTGCAAGGTTGTTACTGTTTTATGAATAACCGTATAATTATAACAGCCAGCAGAAGGAGCGAAGGCTTAACGTTCAACTGTTAGTCTGTTACTATCTTCTCAACGATGACGAGTACCAATAAGATGAATTTCATTCTTGTGAAAGCTTGATCACAATCACAAGTTATTACATACTAGCAACTGGCTCCAGCTTAAAAAGACTCTTACAAATCTATGAAATTCTCGGCTTTACTTTAGCACAACATGCATATACTAAACTTGAACTATTCTTATAAATCACTCTGTACCTGTATTGGTGAAAAAAGATTTTGAGTTTATTTCGAACAGACAACGACGCGGTGGGGGACTTTAAATTTATGTATAAGGTAAAAAAACCGGGCAAGTGCGATTCGTACTCGCACACTGAGGATTTCGTATAATTCCTGAAACAAATCTTGAAGATTTTTTCGAATAGAATAAAGTTTTTTTTTTTTGTGACGCAAATTTTCATTTTGCAGATTTATTTCTATACTACAGGGTTCGGTTTTTTTTTTCATTTTGAGATACGGAACCCTATATATTAAAAAGAATTAATTTTCTGCACTAATCTGTTCAGTAACGTTATTGTACAATGAGTAGGTTTTCAATTACACACGAGCTAGTACGAGAAAAGGGCGGGCCGTAGTCAATACGTCTGAGAACATGGAAGATCTAAATGAGTATGTGGACCGGGATTGGATTATATTTGTTGCTATTGTCAGCAGTCTGTGTCATAATAATTGGTTTTCCACACACTTGTAAGGGTAGGCACTTATATGTACTTTACTTGCTTACTTTTCTAAGTTTATCTAGGACATTACTGTCACCTCAAGACTAGGAAAGTACCTAAAGCCGTTGGTCCCGGTTGTCATTCGTAGATCTTTGATCTTTGATAGTTGTTACAAGTGGCTAGACACCAAAAAATCTGACCATCTGTTTATCTAAAGAGTATTGCCCAGTAACTGATTTGTAGAGGTCTGTTAGACAGTCACTCTATGTAAGACACGGGTATTCAGCTGCATAGAAAGAAGAAAGAAAAAAAAAGAGTTTATTTGTGTTTGTGTTTATTCGGTTAGAATGAAAGCCGACTCCAAGCTAGTCGGGAAAAATGGCTGCAAAAGTGAGGGTACATCCTCTCACCTTAGCCGCCGCGTTAGAAGACACCCGCTTCGTAATCGCAGAGCGATCTCCGATCACCGTAGGCGCGGACTTGCGGACGACGAGCAGTGGATAGCTCACCGTCTTCTCGTCCTATACGGACTGAGCACGAGTCATCAACGACGCGTAGTGTTCCACGCGCGCCTCAAAGAGATGTCAGCAAATTATGGGGAAAAGCATGGAAAGGATACTCGTGCTCCTAGAGCGCAAAAGACTACTGAAAGAACATAGATGTGGTTTTAGTCAGTAACAATCTATCACGCCCTCCTGCTTCGCCCAAGAATGGGAGAAGTCATTGGATGATTTCACACTTAAAAAAAGCTAGTTGGGAAAAATGAGATGATTTTGCCATTATAGAATCATTAATGATTTAATCTCCATGTTATCTAATCGCACCTGAATCATAGATCATGATGACATCCATAATATTAATCAGGACACAGTATTTATTAACCTCCTCAAAGGAAATCAATACCGTCTATTAGCACACATTAATTAATTATAGCTAATTACCGATGATTGGCATCAATGTATTTATATTGCGTTAGTGTGTAGGCAACACGACAGGTGGCAGAACATTGCACTAGTTTTATATTAAGACATAGTCTACAATTTATGACCTACCTTCACCTATATGTTTCTCCACAAAGTAGTTACTTATTACACAGCGTAAGAAAGGTTTTCCAATACAGGCGATATGATTTTCTTTGTAGTAAAAATAATGTATTGATTTATTCATCCCTCCATCCTCATGAACAGTCACGAGTTCGGACCCAGTCAGGTGTACCATTTTGTGTAATTTATTTTATCACTACTGCTCTCAAAACGGTGAAAGAAAACATAAACATGTCCCAGAACCAAAAAATCTAAAAATCCACTAATCCGTACGGGGCCCTTGTGGTGAACACTAGCTCATTCTCTCTTTAAAAGAGGAAGCCGTGGAAATATTATAAGGCTTATTATTTATGCTATGCTCTTCATCTTCATCAATCGAGTACCGTAAAACGGGGTGAATAGAAACGCAGGGGTTAATAGGAACAAAACTTTGGTTTTATTTTTCATTTTGAAGCCATATTATCGACTTCTAACAAATCATCGATTTTTTAAAATATTAATTCATTAATAAATTGATATAGTTAAATGCTGCAAAAAATATTTAAATAACTTGAAAATACCCATTGAAGTTTTGTTTCTATACACCTCATTTTACCGTTAATAACTTTTGTCCAGTTTGAAAACAATTTGTTGACTAAGTCGGCTCGCGATTGTTCACCATCTCACCTGATAATAAGCGATGATGTGGTCGACGATAAGCACGCTTGTCTATTTACTCTTGACTTAAATACCCCTAAGTTGTAGCTATCAGGAAACACAGACTGCGGCAGGGAATTCCACTCCTTGGCTGTACGCACACACAATAAATGTGTTCCCAATTCTCTGTGCGTATTGATGGGAAAATACTACGCTATTTTTTTTGTCATCGTCTTTTGGCGTTCGATCTGAATCCTGTAGACGTGTTTACAGAATTCAATATTATAAAATGCAAAAGTGTCTTTCCATCCTCTATAACACTCAAATCCTGAAATGTTTCATTTTCACACCGGACTACATGTCATTTCCTTTAGTACAACTGTATATGTATATTTTAAGTAGGTAAATAGATACACGCAACATGTTCGCGCATATGCAATAAATATGTGCCTAAATGAAAATACTGACGCCACATCAATGCAAACCGGAAATCAATCTAATTCCTTCAACATCTGTTTGATATCGCCACTCTGATCTTTGCGCCATTTTGTTCACAGCTGTTCTAGGCGTCATTATTTCATTCTACAGAACATAATTATTACAAGTACCCATTTTCCTCATACATAGTTAGCCTGGAGTCCCAAGCTACCGTCCATTTGCTATACATTGTAACTCGCACCAGTACAGACTAGCCTTTATGCCTTATTCATATACTGACTCTACTCAGGGGTGTCACTAAAGAATATGCTTGTAATAAACGATAGCATTGTGAGTTTTAATGGGCTTTAAAACAAGTTTAAATATTTCAATAGAGGGGTTGTTTTCTAAGAGTATGTAAACGTTTGTTTAAAGATATTGTTATGGTTTATAGTGAAAAGATGTTTGAATGGTTCTAGAATAAGCGAAATGTTTTTACAAAGTGAGAGATAGTAGCCATATTTCAGATAATTATTATAACATTCATTATAATAATATGTTGTTGTATCCTACTAATATTATTTTAAAAGTTTGTATGTATGGATGGATCTGTGGAATGATATGTGGATGTTTGTTACTCTTTCACGCAAAAACTACTGAACGGATCTCGATGAAACTTGGTACACGAGTAGACCATATCCCAGAATAACACATAGAATACTTTTTATCCTGGGATTATGTACGCGGGTGAAGCCGCGGGCAAAAGCTAGTAACTTATAAACATGTAATTTTGAAATCGATTCAGTAGGATGTGTTCGAAAAACTGCTTTGCAATTGTTTGTGATAAAAAAAAGAAAGTAAAATAGGCAATAAACTATGGGCATTTTCCCTAAAGCCTCGATAGCCATAAGTTATATACTTGTGTGGCAAGGAATAATTCAGAAGAACTTTTGTAACTAACTTTTCTAAACACTATATTTCTGAAATTAAAAGAATTATTTCTTCTTCTCTAAGGTTCAGTCTATGTCTGTACAAAACTTCATCATTGTTGATTTAATAGTTAAGATGTGAATGTATGGGTATAATTAAATAATAATAATCTTTATTAACACAAATCCTTACAAAAAGTTACAATAAATAAAGGCGTACAAAAGTTGACACCCTGACTACTACTACTACCTAACTAAATTCTTGTGTCTTAGGAATCTGAAATGTCTTTTTAAGTAACTATTATTTTAAACTATTTATTATTTGGCAGTATTCTGCAATATAACAGACTGACAGCCCTAACTCTAAACCAAAGTGATGTCCATCATGTGTCTACGTTGATTGTCGAGGAAATTAATCACAACAGTGGAGTAGCGAGGTAGGCAGGGCGCCCTCTGTGCCTTTGTTTGCTTTATTTTTTATTTCATCTTTGGGCTTTGAACCTATTTCATTGTTTGCACTTGCATGAACAAATGATTCACGATGATGCAATACTTACTCAATCTTGTTGGTCTAGTGTCGTAAGTACTTTGAGCACGTGGTCCTGGGTTTGATACACGGGCCTAGTAAAGTGCTAGTAGGGTCTTTATCTGAAATTTCTAAAAAGCAGCTCGGAGCCTGAATTAGTGACCCTCATAACGAAAATTTGTGTACTAAATATATGAGGCGAAATAAAAGTGAATGAAAGTTACTATAAATGGATTACTACTTATTATAAATGGATTAGTACAACGCACATTTTAAAAGTAATATGTTTAGAATCGGTTACTGAACCTGTTATAAAATAAGTACTTTTTTTACCCTAAAATAATCAAGACCTAATTGTATGCAAGTTACTATAAATGGGATAGTACACTGTACCTCTTGAAAGTAGTATGTTTAAAATCGGCTACTGAACCGATTTCAGCTATTTATAAAATTGATATTTTTTTTGCTTTAAAATAATCAAGACCTATATTTATGTTAGGTTAAAAATGTGTATATAGCTGCGTGCGTAGATACGAGTACCAATGCGCTTCTTATCAATGTAGTGCATCGAAACTCATAATAAAAGACTTAAAAAAAACTGCCTATGTAGGTATGTATGTATTATTCTAGTTATATATGTGAGTATGTTGTACAATACAAATAGGAACAATATCATATTTATCATTGGTGTAAACTGATTATAGGTCGGTATAAATTCGGTCATATGAGATTACAGATAAACATAAATTCGATCAGTAATAAGCTTGCTCTTACCACTGAATTGATATTTGACTAGACCACACACTTTGCATAATAACCAGACTCCATTAGCATACCGGGTAATATCGTAATTCAATATTACCTCAACAATTCCTCTAAACAAGTACAGTCAGCATAAAAAGGTTGTGCAGTTAGGTATTGTAGTTTTCATCATCATCATCATCATCATTTCAGCCCCACGATATCCATCGTTGGACATATAGGTGTCTCCAAGTGTTGACAATGAGCAGTCCTGTCCTGTACGTTTCGCATCCATCTGTTTCCCGCGGCCCTCACCAAATCATCAGTCCACCTTATGGGAAGCTTTCCAGCGCTGCATTTTCCAGTATGCGGACGTCTTCTCTAGAATATTTTGGCCCCATCAATCGTCTGTCCTGTGAGCAACTTGCTTTGCCCACTGTTACTTAAATCTTACTCTTATTCTTTGGGCTATATTGGTATTTTGATTTTCAATTGGTTTATTTTGTGTACCATATAAAAAAATAATTCAACACTTTTTTACTTCTTTACAAGCACTTTAGTTTTTTTTTTTTTTAGAATAGGTATTTGTACCCTAATTTAATTCCTATTCTTATCGAATGAATGGTTCAATTTCCACCATCGCTTTTAAAATTTAAAAAATGCGTATTATGTTATTTATAATTTGAAAAATGCACCAATTTTTATGCTGACTATATCTATCTGGATACTCTAATAATTTTCGATACTTATTCCAGGTACAGCACCAAAACTTATTGGCACCACAAAACCATCGATTAACTGTCTGAAACTAACTCGCTGTATCGAATAAACTTAGGTATTGTTATCGCGAAAAGTTTTGTTATTTGTTTTGTTAACGATAATGTTGCACGATATTAGTTCGTATAAGTAATAATTAATTGCGTTTATTGTGTTCATCCTTAGTGTAAGTTCGATATGATACGCGTAGTTGGAATTGTTTGCGCTATATGTTAGAGAGAGACTAGCTTCTGATAAAGATTTCGCCTACATGAACGTGGGAAAATATCGCAAAGGAACTTATTTGTCCTTGGATCTCTTCTTCTTTGTCCTCGTCTCTTTCCGTTATGCGGGGTCGGCTTTCTTAACCATGCAACCTCATTCATTTCGCTGATTTATACGCATAGTCATCCGTAAGGCTAAGCTTTTGCATGTCCTTGCGGACATTTGTCATCCAGGTAATTTGCGGTCTACCTCCCCTCTCTATCTCTCTCTTATTCGTCCTTGGATAAAATGTATTAATTTGGTGTTCCAAAACATATTCTACCCCTGTACTTTTCATTCAAATCTGTCCAGTGATTTCAACGTGTAAAAGTAACAAAAATTCAAATATACATACGAATTATTGGGATATTATTAATACAATTATATTGTAGTATTAGCTACATCATAAAAAGTATTTTTTTATTTTTATATAGTTCAAAGTAAACAAAAAATTACACGAAAAATTAATCTTTTTATGAAAACAGCATCAAAATTGATTATTAAATGAAGAAATAATTAGTATTTTAAATATAAGTATGACTGGGTGACTGTGTATGAGTGGTTTGATGTGTTGGATTTCCTAAAACCTTAGTACTTGCATATATATGTCGAAATAGGAACCGCTGTCAAAATTTTCACAGCCCTAGTTTCAGTAGTTTTGGCTGTGCATTGATATAAGTACATATGTTGACTTTTTCTCTTCTATATTAATAGAAGATTAATGCAAATTATTAATATACGAAAGAACCTAAAGATATGTATAAGATATCTTTAGTTAATAAAATATTCGGTGAACTTTATCTACAATAGAATAGATAGTTGGTACCCAGTTACCGATTATATGTCTGTAATATATGTCATTGTAACTGCTCTGTAACAAGCAGGTTTATTAGCCAAGCTATTTGAATGTAAAAGTAATCGCTTGACCGAACATTAAAATATAGTAGATACTGTCTCAACTCCTGTTTAATGTAAGGAAGCTGTAGAATAATTTGACCAATATATTTTGTATTGCAGTATAGTGTTAGTCACATAGTATCAACATCACCTTTCACAGGTGGATCGATGATCTTGTTAGGGAATCCGCTAGATGCTAGAAGCATAGGAGTTGTCGAAGTGACGATACTTAGCTATATATACCTGATTATTATTATGTGTATTTTATTATAGCTAGGTTTGCGTTTGACCTCTATTAGAAACTCGTCTGATAAAAGTAACCTATTCAAACTTGACTTGAAGACCTCTAAATTCCAGTTGGTATTTTCTAAAAATACATTGCTTACGTGATAAGATTTTTATAGCCTAAAAAAGCCATTGTATTGTGTCTGCAAGGAATCGTGCTTGACAAACCATCAAATTTGCCAATACATGTGGACACTATGACATCCCACCCATACGTACAAAATGTCTTGGGAAGGATTGTTCACAGAATTCCACCACCAAACATTCATTCTGCGTACAGCTAAGAAGTAGAATTCCCTCACCACAACACCGCTTACTATCGAGTGAGATAGCGCTCAAGCGCGAGCATATTGATAATCATAATAAAAAAAAAGCATTTACAGGGTGTCTGGGTACCGTGTTTTATAATCGTATACCTATTTGAAGAGCTCTGCTTATCTATTCACGAGTGAACCGATTATAAAACAGATTACAAAGATTTACATAACTGTTACATATGCATCAATCACATTCTTTTCCCTTACAAGGCGCACAGTACGTACTGTCTCGACATGGAATAAATTTGTAATGCGTATTGACGTACAATGTCTAGAAGCGTATACAACGTCTAACGTTATATGTGCAAAACCTGAAAATAGTTTGATAAGACCACTTTTTAATATAGGTTACATTTTTGAAAAATCTTCGTTTAAAATGTCGCCCTGACTATTTATGAATTGGTCAAGCCATCACATGCGCAAATCCGCCGAAATAGGTAAACAAACACAAATAAACAAACAAACAAACAAAACACAAACATAATAATAATAATATTCCACAGCTATCACACAACGCCGTCTAGTCCCAAGCTAAGCAGAGCTTGTGTTATGGGTACTAGACAACTGATAAACATACTTATATATTTCTAAATACATACATAATATAGATAAATCACAACCAGACACAGAATAAATGACCATGCTCATCACACAGACATTTGTCCTGGGTGGGAATCGAACCGACCTCTGGCATAGCAGTCAGGGTCACTAACCACTACACCAACAGGCCAGTCAACAAATGGTTGTCCAATCAAATTTTCTCATACACAAGATAATAAAAGCACTTATTTCAATGGAGAAATTCAATTTAAATTAAAAAAGAAATTGAGAAATTTAAATTTTCATTTTAAACAAACTAAAACTGCACATAAAACCTTTAATTTTTGTATAATGATGTTTTTTTCACAGTTTTAGGTCAATTAAATTAAAAATCATTTGGGGTGTCTGAGGTTTTGCGCATTTAACGTTACACATTGTATAAGTGGGTAATGATTATTGCGTTACAGTTTGTCTGAACAGCGAATTTCTGAAAGGTTATTTGTGGTCCTAAAACGCAAAGTTCAACTGTAGGATATAGGTGTGGCCGTCATTAAAAAAATCGTTTCCTTTGTACCATCCTCCGCACCACCCAATCATCGTTTCGTGTTTTTTTGGTCTTAATTAAACAATTTTTTATTTATTCAACTACAGCCACCATTTTAAAAATCCAATGCGATAGATAGATGATGTAGACAAAAAAATAAAAATTCAATTACATAAAAGATTGTTCAAATCTGATTAAAATAAAGAATGGTTCTCGTCTCATTGATAAAGTCAACTCAAACTAGAACAGTATATCAATGAACAATTCAATTAATCACGATCTTGCTAACAATAATTGAATTTCTTTGTCTGACTCTGCGATAAAGCGTCTTATTAACAATCCTTTCTGCGAAATGATTTACAAATTTATTTAATTGCAGTTAACAAATGGTTTGGGAACATGCGAAATCTATTAAAAGAAAGTGGTTTCATATACCTACTGAGATTTACGGCGAAAAGTGTTCCACGCGCATCTCAAAGAGATCTCAGCAAACTGTATGGGCCTAGCAGATTTTTTCTTCTATTAGATAAAAATAACAGCTGCATGAGTTGATTTTCAAAGTTAAGTAACTCCTTCCGAGGTCGTTTCGTGGATGGGTGACCAAGGGACCATCCTTTCTGTAAGAAAAAGTATTTTGTACCCAAATCAATAATATACATTTACATATACGTACCCATAGATAAGTTTAGCTCTGGATTGATTGCTGTAATACTACCAATTGGTAGGCTTCGTTTATGACGTGTTTTTTTTTCGGTGGGCAAAAATCATCTTATGACAACCCCCGCTCTTGGGTGGAGTGGGAGATAGTGTCAGACTCTTACTGGCTAAAAACCCACCCCGTTCCTTCTAGCCTTCATACCGGGGCACGAGCTTCCTTTCGGATAACCCTGCCCCAGTAGGCTTCGACCCAGCTGGGTCCCTCCTGTTGCGCACGCAACAGTGCGCGCCGTCGACGTCTTGGGCTCGGTCCGGACAGTTACCGGACGATCGGACAGCGAGCTACCCATGGCTCGCCGTCCGCGAGCCCGCGTCTACAGTGGCCGGAAATCGGGATCGGAATCCCTCGTTGCCTGATGCGGTCGGCCTCCTCCTTTGCTAGCATTACTGCTTCGCAGAAGGAGGAATGGCTGAAGGAGGCGACCGCCTGCCATTCCTCCGCGCTCCGGACCATGGGTTTATGACGTGCTTGGATTTTTCCTTGTTTAAGGTCTTAACCAATCAGAGAGCCAAACACGGTAAACATTTCAATCGCGTTAACATAAAAACAACTCACACTCAGCACACAGAACTAATAAAGTTATGTATGTCTACCAAAACAGTAAACAAACAACCACCCAAAACATAATTTCGCATAATTATTATTAAAGTAATTAGTTTAGATATGAGTTGACAGCTCCAGGATTATAGTTTTCACTATAATCAGTCAACGCGTCAATCGTTCACGCGTCTCCCCTTTGTTCAATGTAGTGAACGCGCCTTTGTTATGATATTGTTCTGATGTACTTAGATACCTACATAATAATATTATGTTTTAGACATGTATGTGCTCATGCGTGAATGATTAGCTTTGAGCTTTAAGTTTACAAACATTTCTGTAATATGCGCTAGTTAATTAATTATTCGACTATTACTATTATTCGGATCATTCGGATGAATACTTTATGAACTCACATTCTCTTCTTGATTACCGTCTCGTTACTTTGTCTTCATTTGTTTTAATATGAAGTATTTCTTAACTATTTTATGTTTGTTTCAGGTAAGATCAGCGGATCTGGAAGAGATTTATTAAGTTGAGGTATTGTGGAGAATCCTACCTACCATAGTCTACGCTCTCGCCTAGGTATCTCGGTAGGTTTGGTAGGTTTAATGTTATTATTGCAGTAATTCAATGTCAGAGAAATCACACTCTAAGCCACTGAATAATAAAAAAAGAAACATTACCTACAATGCTGCAATGGGAACTCTTGCACCGTAGATGCGTTCACAAACATGGAAACTCACAGACATCAAGATCCGGAACGACTATCCGCAGGTGATACATCGAGGTCATAATATTATTATATAATTTGTTCTTATATGGTATACCTTCTTCTCTTCTCTACAAGTTATGAGCCGTAAATGTAAGCCTATGCCAAGTCAGACTGATAAGACGAATAAACAGTAAATTGGTTGACGAGTTGACTGGAACATTGTAGAATATTGAAAATGTGAATGAAAAGATTAGATGATTCTTAGTCAACTTTTATTTTAATTTTTTTTTTTATGCACCTACCACGTTTTTCTCTTTACCACCCTAGGTAGACTGGTAGAGAATGCCTAAGGCATTAAGTCCGCCTTTGTACTTTTATGTTGCATGAAGTTTTAATAAATAAATAAATAAATAAATACGGAGAAGTTAACATAAATAACAAAAACAAATTTCGGACATATTACATTCATAGTGGATTAGTACAACCGGTATATAAAACTAAGTTAGTCAAAGTGGAGATATATGTATATTATATTATTGTATATAATTATGATTATATTGTTTGTAAGCTACAGATTCAGAATATGAAGTTAATAATGAAGTACATAGGAATACAAATTCACATTCTGAGTATCGTCAATCTTGCGGATATATTTTTTCCATTCATAATTCTAATATTCTTTAAGATATAAAACAAAAACTATTGTTGCTGTCGCACTGTGGAACTTAAAGCATTTAAAGAGTTAATTGACATATATATTGTTTTACTACTAGCGTAACTTGACCATAACCAACTAAGTAATAGGAAGTAGGTACCATGCTCCATAAACAAGGTCTCTTTTACTTATTTAGTCACGGTGTGGGTGTTTTGTACAGTCAAATACTCATCATGAGACACTTTAGTAGTCATGTTAAAGCTATCTGATTTTTTAACAAGCTTCGCACGTCTTTTAAGGTAACGTGCACTTTCCGGGTGGTATTCTAAGAAGGCATTCTTCTTCAAAAGTCGGCTAATAAAATAATGATGCTAACTCTAAATGAGTTAGTTGATTTTTTTGGTTTCTTCTAGGGATGTGAGAGAAAATTATAGTTTTTATAAATAAAAAATATTGAATATTGAAAACAGTCAAATTTTTAAATTTATTTATATTTTCCCCTAATGACACATCCCTAGTATTTTAATTTTCTTTTACACAACAAGAAATCATCGTAATATTTAGCCCTGATTTTGAGACTGAAAAAAATTCCTATAGGTACTAAAAACGTAAAACTAAAAAAAAAGATGAGATTAAATTCTTATAAAAGAAGAATAAATATTAATAGAACTAGTTACTATTTTTTTTTCTGAAATTATTGCGAAATTTCTTCGCGGCATTTAATTTAATTTAGGTGGAACTTATGATTTACCAGATTTTCCTCCGGATGTGCTAAAGATATAACACAGACCAGGTGCTCTATTGTGTGGTGTGCGTTCTACCGCAGATCCCGGAGAACCCTCCATAATTATGAGCTGAGGACAGCTAACGTATGGGTTCGTAGTTTTTGGAGTGTGGAGGTCCAAATTAACTTCCACCATGCCGTGACGGAGACATATCATATAGCATAAAGTTTTTTGTATTCCTAGGTATAATTTGCATGTTAGAAATTTACGTAAAATAGGAGAAGAAGACCAAAAAATATGTTTAAAATTGAGTAGGTATATTATGTCCCATTTTTATTTGTAATGTAACTTTATTCAAAATCGAAAATAAAAAGAATAATTATTTAAATTCGCGCATGTTTGCGGGCCAAACATGTCCAGAGATCGCCCTAGACAGAGAAGATTGGAAGGAGAAAGGGGAGGACTTTGCTCAGCAGTGGGACCAACAATAGGCTAATAAAAACTCTATTCAACATTAAGTTAGTTAAAAGAAACCTTTCAAAACTGGTGGGAGAAGAAACTGTCAAAAAAAAAAAACAAAATAAGGACTCACATATATTAATACGAATACCTAATTATTAACTATTAATTCATTATTATAAGGTTTCAATTTATAAAATCTAATCTTGGTGTACAAAAAGTATATAATAAACAAATAATACATAGCTTAGTTTTGGTTGTGTTACACAAGTACGTGAGAATTTTTAAGAATCGCGTTCTGCCCTACCACGGTTTTATAACACCAATTAATAACAAAACAAACACTCCCACCTACACTTCTACTACGATTGTTATAAATAATAACTCGACAGTGCCCATACAAGTCTTGAGCAGACGTAGAGTTGAATCATCACATTCTTGTGAAGGCCACCGTATTTTTTCTCGTACGAATACGCATATCTATCGGAATTATTGTAAATCAAAAGAGAAGTTTTTTTTATATTATTATTATGGTAAAGCAGACATATGTCCCAGTCGGTAATGTGTCCCACTTGTAAAGCGAAAAAATTTGGTGCTTAGCTTATTTGAGGCGATCTGGTTAGGAGATATTATCTGTTATTGTAGACCACCATCCATGTAGTCCAAAACAAAAACTTGATAAATATGTACCTTCTGTGATTGATGGTCCATCGTCCAATATATAGGTACATTTTTCCAACTCCAAAATTTGTATCAAAATTTTTTCTTACCTTAGCATCGCATTTCATAGATTTGTGGCAAGTTTGTTTCTAAATTAGTGCTAGTGCTAAATTATATTTGAACGTTTCAACCAATCAGCGAAATGAGATAACGAAGTCCCTATTCAAAGTATGTTATACGTATGGAAGATTGATTGGGGACTTCGTTATCTCAAATAGTTTTTTAAGACCACCCATGAAGCTGATTAAAGATACATGAACCGGTAACTACGATAGTGAAAATTTTACTACGCCGTAATTTACAGCGTTTGTATGCGCGCACATGGATTTAAGTCTATTAGGTTTCATGTTTGATGCAGAAGGGGAACCCAGTATTCACCTATTCACCCTTTTGGGATCCAGCTTGATAGGTGAAATTAATAAATTTAGAATTTTTGACTTATTTTCACATAATACGTGGTCGAAGCCGCTGACAGTACTGAAGTATACGTCATAATCGATTTTTTTTTAATTTTGACATCATGACTTCTACCTTTCCAGACTGAAGCGGGTGTCAGAGTTTTGAATATTTTTTTTTATTGCCATTATACTGCACATATTATCATCTATCTGAGTTAGTGAGTCAAACCAAATCTATCTATTGATAGATAGGTAGATAGAAGATATCTATCTATTAAAACCGGCAAAATACCTTCTAATAAAACATTCAATTAAAATAAAAAATATATACATAATAATGAATCGAAAATTCATTGTTTCTATTTTGATTAGCAACACACATAAATGAAATATTAGATGATATAATTTATGGATATGGACGACGCTCTACAAATCATACAGTTCCTACAAGAATATAAATGATAAACAAGTGGCACATGCCATACACATCCGCGAACGTTCACACTAAATTATGTCAATACAGGCGCTCCGATGACCGCGTATGACTCATACGCATCCTTGAGATGCCGCACCGGTCGATTTCTCAACGATCTCCGTATTTATAAGCTAATGAAATGCGTCTACCTATCTTTATTTACTTGTGTTTATTTCTTAGGGCTCTTGATATTTCATGGTACATTACGTTATACATTCCGTGGTAGGTATGTAGTTTAAATTTTTCGATCAAAACAATTTTATCATCATCTCTTCTCGTCAGGTGATATAGTGGTCAATCGTGAGCATTTGTTATCGAAACAAATGAATATAAACACTGATACAGAAAAATCTGGCGACAAACTTATATATTATATATATATATTTTTTTTAAGAGCTTTTAAATAAAGCTTGTTTAAAAAAAAATTATAGGCTAGGCCTACTATTAGTTTTGTCAACTCGTTATACAGCTCATTTAACTCCATTAAAATTGTACAAAAGCTATCTTAAGCGTGTAGTAACAGATTGTATCTACTTAGTTCATGACTTGTGTTGGTCTATGTTAACACTTAAATACTTTATGCTCAAAAACGGAACAGGTGCAGCAAGTCCCTCGGTTATGGTTGCATTAGTGAGACAGTTTTCCTGTACTCCTTTTTTTGTGCTTTGAAGGTCTAGAAGTCAAAGTACAACATTCGTTTTTCATTCGCCAACTGCTTTCTTTCTAAAGGCATTGTTCAGCAAGAAGCTTAGCAGGTTAGAGTTTATTGTGTTGTTTGTAGAACTACGAGGAACGAGTTTTACTAAAAATAATATTTCCTTAGCGATGTTTTCATAAATTCTACCTTTGTGGCTTTGAGATACTAATTCAGACGTTTCATCAGATTACAAACGAGTCTTATCTTCTTCAGCTGTTCCAAGCTTTTAACATGGCTTCAGTCCTTTTGAATGTAAAACCTCTTTGTTCATATACCTTCTTCCGAGATATTTTTTATTCCAAACTAGATTTGGGTTGTAATTATTATAAAGAATTTATACTAATTATAATCCAGTAGATAGGAAAACCAAATCCTTACTATAATATTATAAATGCGAAAGTAACTCTGTCTGTCTGTTACGCTTTCACGCAAAAACTACTGAACGGATTTAGATCAAATTTGGTACGTAGGTAGAAGAGACACTGGAATAACACATAGGCTACCTATAATTCCACTGCTGAGCACGGGTCTCTGCCCGTGCGATATAAACTGTAGTCCACGCGGGCGAAGCCGCGGGCGGAAAGCTAGTTCTTTATAATTTAGTTTTCCTATCTACTATGACGATAATAATTTAATCATCGACATCTAACCTACCCTAACCTAACGGATCAAAGTTATGTTACTCTACTTTATCGTTTATCGTAATTATGGAACCTTCAAAACTACATTAGGTATATGAGATGCTTGTCATCTCATATAATGTAGTTTTGAAGGTTCCATAATTATAAACCTATATATCAGTGAGCACTTAATCCATTACACTGGTACTCCAAGTTTATGCCCAATGTTTATTTATATCTCGTTAATTGCACCAGTTCTGCTTATCTTCCCACGTGTTGATGTCATGTAGCCTCATAGTAATCTACCTAGATATATTTAGTCAGCACTATTTATGTTAAGACTGGCTACAGACTGCATCTTCTGTTTTTATAAATTATAGCTGCTTTTAGGGGTACGTAGTTTTGCTATATTTTCTTCTATTTATTGCATCTTTGCGTACTGTACTATTTACAGATACTTTTTGGTTTTTATCAATAAATTCTTTCTTAAAATTGTTATTGATATGGTCATCTTTGGTTGACCAATAAACTGGTCAGGGTCGTGGAAATCGGATGAATGCATGACGCATAGGTCCGATTTTTGTGCCGTCGCTTTGAGGAAGCCTATGTACAACAGTGGACGTCTTTCGGCTGAAATAATGATGCTTGTCTTTGACCACTATCTCTCTTGATACTAAGTGATGACATGGTTGGAGATGAAGCAGGCTTGTCTTGAGGAAGTTATTCAGACTTAATTTGTACATACAGGTCAGACAGGTCAATAGAATATATTTTATGATTTGTATGGATCTGTTAATTATAATAACAAAGTTTATTTTGTTAGCTGCTTGTTTGCTTTTGTGTAAAAGATGTTAGTAGAACGTGTGTTTGTTTGAATTATTTGCCAGTTGAATAAATATTATTTCATAGTAAACGATGTAGTGTGACTGAATTGAGTTTTTAGAGAATTAAATGCCTATATCTAAGGTAATGCCTTATGCCATACCTAATGATCTCAATAGAAACTACTCTTCTCCCAAGTAAATTTATATTACCTTTGTTCTTAAGTAGTTCCATCGTATTTCTTATTTACTTGTTTATGCTTCAATTATTCAATAATCTCTTAACCCTCAAAAGACGGTTTACCGCCATAAAAATCTATATAAAGCCGGTAGTACACTTCACGTGAAGCGTTGAACGCCCATTTAAAACCGTTTCCCGTTATCACAGCCAATTACGTCGCTCCAAACAATTTCACGGCTCCTATGGTGCTAAATTAATTAAGAACGATGTAAAATCAAGGATTTTATAAGACTAAGACTTAGAATAGAATAGAATAAACTTTATTGTACACCAAAAAGTAACACAGCTTATACATAAAATTTAATTTTTAGGTACAATGGCGGTCTTATCGCTGAAAGCGATATCTTCCAGACAACCTTAGGATGGACAAGAACTTCTTCTTCTTTTCGTGTCGAATGTTCTCAAACTATACTTTCTCTGACCAATATTTAGCAACCGCAAGGACAAGAACTTAAAATAATACAGGGGGTAGTCTGTGGCGTACTGCTAACAAATTAATTCCATATAAAACACAATTAAAATAGAGAATAAAAGAGTAAAGTAGGGTTGGTGTCAGAAATTAAATTATTTAGAATCAAGGTAAGTAATGTTACAAAGAAAGGAAATGGTGGACTTAGAATTATTATTTTTGAAAAAATGATTATAGACCAAATCATTTAACCTTAAATTATATTTAAATTATTTTATTTACAGAGGCTCAAAGAGATGTTAAAGGACAGATGTAAAATATAAAGATAGTAAACTAATAATAAGCGACGAAGTCGTTTCGAATAATCAAGTTGTCGTGAATACGAGTAACCTTGACCATAATCAATTAATACAAAGTAAATATAATTGTAAAACAATGAAAAACAAACATCATATCTAAGACAACACAAAGTCATCATGGACTGAAACAATTTGTCTGCTTCGGTCTTTCCATCCGATTATAATTTAGGTGTCTTCAAAGCCAGATTCAATTGGATTTTAATAATCTAGTGCGCTTTACCATCAACAATTGCAACACTGTCTAACATCAGGTGGATTGCTGTCAACAACTAGTTTATATCATAAAAAAACATAGGTACCGAAGGTATTTACCGAACTATATGGTAGCAATTAGTCATCATCAGTCTTTTTTAATGTTCCCACTGCTGGGACTCAGGCCTCCTCTCTAGAAGAGGGAATGGGCCGTAATCGACCACGCGGCGGGCCCAGTGCGGTTTGGTGAATGTCACATGTCTTCACAATAGTATTTAGTGAATACTATAATATATCTTCCTAACTTCCGACAATTAATAAATACAACTAGTAATATCCATCACGTTCTAAATCTAAATAATTTGCCTCAATGCGCATCTTAAGGGGCAGTGTCGTAATTAATTATGCGCCGGGCACTACCATCCGCACTGTTTAATGCACCAATATGTATTCATAGCCCAGCTTCATTAGCTCCTTCGTCTCAAAGGCACGCTTTTTAACGCACAACTGATATAAATTTCATAAAATTGCCGTCTTGAGATATAGCAAAAATTAATATTTTTTTCCTTTATGTTTTTACAACTGTAATTTAAACTCAGAATATATTGTTTTACTGGAAAGCTTGTTTAAAGTTTTGTGTGCTGAATTTTGGTAGTGGATAGTCGACTTCTCTATTTAGAAATTCTAGAGGAAAAGTTGTGGATACGTTTAGAGATATAGGAAAAGTTTTTGTAACTGCCAATATTTGGAGCAAACTATTTGGCTTTATTCCACCAACGTATAATAAAATATCCTTTTCTCAAATAGTAATTTAATAAAACCATTCTTTAGAATAAAATACTATTAATCTAATTATACAATTCTCGTTTCATATTGATTGTTATCGAACTTGTCCGGTTTGATCGATATTTATGAAATTTTCTGTATATATTTGTGTGTATACTCGCATATTTGGTAGGTCTGAGAATAAGTCGTAGGCCTCCTCTTTTCCCTCCCCATTTTTTTGTATGATTTTATAATTTAGGTTAGGTATATTTAGGTTAGATATATGAATAAATGAGAAACACCACAGTGTTATTTAATGTAATAGCCAGATTTGGCTGAGAAAGAAACATTGTGTCCGACCGTAAATAAATTTTACTTTCATATGGACGTTAGCGAGCCATTCTATGTAATGACCAACTCGTTTCAACTGACCTTTTTTGCTATACGATTCACGATTGCGTCCCATAAAAGGCTATGTCCAGATAACTTTATTCCACATAATGTGTCCCCATCCCTTTGAAAAGGAAAGTTGTATAACATTTTTTGAGATCGCTTCCCTTTTAAGGCCCTCGCAGTACTTTTTATTACAGAAATGGATGCGAAAAGGAATGTTCTTCGACAATATCAAAGGATTTGCCGACTTTGTGGTGGCATATTTTTATTTAAAACGCGCGAGACGTTTGCAATAAATTGTTTAAATGTCTTCTACTTAATAGGATGAAATATGTTCGGTGGACTGAATGGGTATTCAAGTTAAGTGGAAAATCGATTAAAAAATTGGAAAAGAAAAACGGTTGCTAAACAGTAGCTGTTTTGTAAAAGGGCGTGCACGTAAGTATTCAAGTGGTATTTCAAGTAATTAACGGCCGTCGCCTCGGTGACCGAAGCCCAATAAAAACACGTCCAAATTGCATCCCGCATGTAGAGTTCCAAGTTCAAATTAAACCCGTCGGCCGGTCGCTGATCGGTAGTCCTGCAGGGCGCGCGCGCTCACCGCTCCTCGAGGCAGGCAGTGCGCCGGCGCCGATGTTTCCGATCGGACGATTGGATAGCGACGCCGACGCGCACTGCGAATATACCGCAAATATATTACCGTCGCGATTGTGAAAAGTGATCGCCCATCTTCTAGCACAAGTGCTGTTTCAACCGATTTAAAAATCCCAAGTGTTCCTAATTTCGACTGTGTTTTGTGACAATAGTGCTTTCGTGATTGTGTGCTATTACTGTGACTAGTTTAGGACTCAATTGCTTTCTATGTCTAGGTATACGGGCGCTATCTTGCTTAATTAAAGTTCACCGACCTTATGAAAACATGAAACAACTGTGCCACCATCACAATTGATCACACGGACTGCAACAGTATTATCATCATAGGTACAAATGCTGAATCATATTAATGGAAACATGGTTCAGATAGAACTGATTGATGTTGTTAAATCGAATGACCTAATCGACACCTACTGACTGATTTATTAAGAGGAATCTTAATAATTTGTTTGGAAAGCATAAATTTGCTGTCAATTTAATGCCTCCTACCTAAGTAGATATAAAAGCTTCAAATATCTGCCTACAGTCATATGTCTGAGAATTACGAGATGCAGCGGACGTGTGTTTCCAGGAAGTCATTACCTTCTTGTGACAATGACTTTATTTCATCAGAGAGTTCTTGTGCTTGTTGGAACTGACCCTCATCATAAACTATAACTGTTTCTTTATTGGTCGTTTCACTTCACTTCGACTCAAAGTCGAACATTTTATATTTATCTGATTATGAATTATGAGCTGTTATTGTAAAGTTCTAAGTACTGTTATTGTTTAAACTTGCATGCCTTAGTAGGTACGGGGAATTTGATTATATACACTATCGTCAGCACTTGAATCATATTGTGATAGTCAACGTTTTTATATGTATACTGATATCACTTGGATATCGCCTACGCTTACATATTGACTACAATTTAAAGTTGTCTATGTTTAAAATAGAAACGCTTTTGAATTGCAGAATTTCAAAGTTACTTATTTCCTAGACAACTTTACCAACAAAATTTAATTGCTATTTGACACTTCACCTCGCATGTACCATTACATCGTTTTGAATATAAAATTGTACATTGACTAGGTAACGTAATAATTATTTTACTTATAATTTTAGTGAGTTTGCTCTCTTACAGAGAATAGAACATTTTTATACTAAATGAACTGTTGGTACACTTTATTCAACATTTTACCATTAGTGATTTCTATAAATTTTACAATCATCAAACGTAAATTACCAATCAGACTGATATTAAGATTTGTTGCAATTGGTTTTCTCTCTCATATTTCAACTGGATGTGACACAATCATAAAGTTCGAACGAACTATGAGAAAGGATTTAATTGCTATTGCTGCTGACATACATTGCATCATAATTACTAGACATGTAACTAGAGATCGTGAAGTAACTATTACTCTAATTCATGGGCGTTGCAGAATCATTGTTATGATTGTTCTTTTTAATTTTATAGAACAATAAGAATAAACTGTTAAGCTTCAGAAATTAGTTTAGAAGAAGACAAAACTATAAAGATATCTGCAAAACATAAATATACAATTCACATTACTCATTTCCAGTTTACTCCAATTAAAACGCAGATTTAGGATATGAATGCAATCTTCCAAGCGTTTCCGTACTTCAAAATAGATTGCAACTGCCATAAAATTCCTTTGACAGTGCGAACATGAATGCCAACATCAAAACGCGATACACTTGACAAATACGCAGTTATTGCTCTCCAGTTACTAAGACCATATATGGTCTAGCCGGCATCAAGTAGTGCCCTCGAACTTGAGGCCTACTCAGTCCAATTACAGACTGTGAATTCGATAGTTACGGAATTTGGTACTGACAGCAAAACCGAGGCTGTTTTCGCATCGAGTTTATCTCAATTTGTATGTGGGAGGCGAAGAATGTGTGTAAAGCGATATTACTGCCAGTAAACTTATCGTTTTTCAATGGAATACTTAACCTAAATGTTTATTTTATGGAATACTTTTGTTATTTTAGAAAATATTGTATAGATCTATCTATTGTTGTTTCGTTTCATTTGCTTTATTTCGCCTTTGTATCATTAAAAAATTAGATTACGTTTACTAGTTTAGGCATAGCAATTATGCCTCATCTAAATATGTTTACAAGTTAATGTAGAACTTGAACCCGGAAAACCTGCTCCCAATAAGCATTCATACTTTAACAGTGTATATTAGGCCTTCTCTCACCTTTAAGCGTCTACTAAGCATCCTTAAATGTCGAAAGCATCAAACGTCAACAGGAAAGGTCCCTTCAGATAAGCGCAGATCTCTGATAAGTTTCTTTATAAGCAGTATTACGACCGAGTAGGCTATTGCAATTATCTTCGGCTGATCTTAGAGATAAGCCGGTACCAACAACGGTCCTGTCGGTAAGGCTAACGCACCATGAAAGATATTTATAGCACTTATTACTATGTGAAATGCAGTTTCTAAGTTAGAAGTTGGACGTATAATTAGCTTATATCTCTCGGAGGTCATAGTCAAGTAGTGTAGTGATAATGAAGTTAAGTAATGTTATCGCTGTTTTTATTATTATAGCAGTACTATTTGCAACGAATGAATACTGAGAAGTTTAGATAGAACAGGAACCTGGTAGAGAACAGTGTGCTTTGTTAGTGCTTTACTGTATACAAAAATAGAGTACACAAGCATATACGGCAAACAAAGAGATAGAAATTCTCAAATTAAGTATACAATCAAAATGAATTGTTTTGTTAATCTCATCATGAATCTTATGCTGGGAAAACAAACCGTTTAGTTTCATACATACCTAATACTTCTATCGGCAATCAGTGTTCCAATCAACTGGATAAATGTTTTGTATAAACACATCCGTTGATAAGTAATCCTTGAGCTAAATACGTTCTAACGTGTAATAAACACTGTTCCTATGTTTCTATACAAGGTTTATTTGTGGAGTTTCATCGAATACTGGTTCAATGACACCGTCAGTTTTATCTTCAGTAATTGCCGCATCCCTTTGCACAATTGGCGGCAGTCTTAGTACTGCGTCGTTTGCTGCTCTTGCGTTTATTTTGCTTCCTGCTGTAGATGTCTGAGCAATAATTATGATTAGGTGTTAATAAGTGTGTGTTTCTGGTTTGGATTTTCTTATTATATCAAATTACTTTATTTGCCAATTAACAGCTCGTTGACGATGATATATGCGAGTTCTTTAATAATAATGTTATTTTTTGGAGCTTTGTCTTCATTAATGAAGAAATTCGGCGTATAAGGAATATATTATAGGTTTTTTTTTATTTTATTCTGGCAGCTGCAGCGAGTTGACTTTGTGTCAACTCGCAAATGGCTATGAATATTCACTACTTTTATAGCTTCCTTATATGCCCAATTATCAGTTGCATGAGTACTCCTTTCAATGTTTATTTTATGCAAAATATACTCGTTTAATTTCGCAGATAATGATCTTATGTAGGCTTGAGTAAGCAATTTAGGTTCTTTTATCATTTTTAGTGCATTCATGTCCACATTACATAAGTATGGTACTATGATCTGTAAACTGACAAAGGGTTATTATTATAAGCCTAATTTTAGCGACAATAATATTTCTGCATAATTATTTGTCGTTCTGCCATTGTTTTCTTGTAGAATTCTGTTTTGTCTTCCGTCTAGCCTGGCAAGGATTGTAAATTGTGGGATGTTAGTGGCTATAATAATAATAATAATTTCATTTATTTCAGGCTAGAAAACCCATAGTAAAAAATACAGTTTAGTTTACAGTTTTAAAAAAGACAAATAATACGACTACTACACTACTACTACTATAGAGACTTATAATTATGAAATGGTTCCAGGTTATAGTGGAAGTATAAACTGAGATAATTTTGCAGGTAGAAATGACTAATGCCTGATGACTGCATAGCGCCAGTCCATGTACCTAAAAATTCTTGTGCTTAAGCATAGATAGGGTTATTTATTTAAATAGTTAAGACAATCGGAATTTATTCTTATTTATCAAAGTAATTAAGTTGAATAAACAGTAGATCAATAACATTATCGTAACAAACTGTTTAACTTCTATCCATTGAAGATAAAATGACATTCAGTGTTAGTCCTTAAATTAGTCTTTAAGGTCATAAGTCCTTTGCAATTCCACGGCGCGACATCAGGAACGTTTGCATTATTTTTCCTTTGAAACTGACTTTTACGCGTGGGTGTCACGCATAATTCACAATATCCCGTTGTTTAGTCGGAGGGATAATAACGTGTGATGGTTGGTGGTCACTACAGCGTGACGGTGCGGATGTCGGCACAGTCAGTTCACTTGTTGCTTTCCGTTGTTACACGATTATAGAGAAATTGAAATTGCGGAATTTTATCATTAAAATACACGCGGTAATTACGAACTAAGCGAGATATAGCCTGAAAACCTAAAAATAATTATACAAATTTTAACCCTGCAGCAAACTGCATCCCAGTGTTGAATCAAATGAACACAGTGTCTAAGTGACAAGTGAATATCAAACGACAGTGATACACGATGTTAATAACGAAGTACACGGCGATCCTCCTGGAAAGTGCAAGGAGCACGGAGGCAAGGAACATGGCGCTGTCCCGGTCTGATGCCTGGTCATCATCGCTGGAAAGCTCACCTGGAGGACGCCGGCCTGTTCGACGACGACATTTTGTATACAGGTACGTCGAGTTGTTGATCTGCAGTAATAAAATAATTCCAGTATTGTACGTGCTGTATTTAAATCTTTATTGAGGAAGTTTCCAGTGAATACACTGCGATTAAATTACTTAATTTACTTGAGTATATCACCACAAATGTTTTATATTTTTCTGCCATTCATTTTCAAGTCTACAATTGTATAGAATATGCTTTTGATGTCTGATTATGAAATTTTATTTTTTGATTATGTGTTTTATGTAAACAAATCTGGTAGCACACTTAATTACTGATGCTGTAAACATGGCGGAACTCCGGCAAAAAAGAAACGGATGTCAAAGGTCAAGGTCGTAGAACAATTACACCTTTGTTCTACCATGCACTGTCATACACGCACACGAGTGCTTTTGTTGTTTTCAGCACAAGCCAGACAGAATCAAGTTTGCACAAAACGACGACCAATCACAAAGGACATTAGGTATTCATCGTATGCATCGGTGCAGTGGCATTAAAGGTAGTAAATAGAGACAGGACATATTACGAGAATTGAATTTTTATTAGACTCAATTGCATTCGGCTGTTGCCAGCGAGACGATGCGACGCTTACGATAAACTATTTAACGCTTATTATGCTGTAGGGTTGGTAAAAGGAAGCTTTAGTGCTGTACATACTAGGATATGATTCTTATAAGATATTTTGAGAGAAATACACTGGTCAGGGGCGTGGGAATCCGATGGATGCGTTACGCACAGGACCGGTCGTTGTAGTGATACTAGGGGGAGGCCTATGTCCAGCAGTGGACGTCTTTCGGCTGATATGATGATGATGATGATTTTGAGAGTTACTTATTTTAAACAGGAGTCATCTTGTTTGATATAAGTTAAAAACTTATAAACGATTTTTCTGCGCTACTAAAGTGGAATAACGGTCATTGACCCTCCTAAAGTTGACATTTTTAGTTTCAAAATCGGAAATAAAGACATAAATATGTATTGAATCGACATGTATCGTGATTCTTTAAGTGATCTAGTAATGAGAAGCAATTCAGTGTTTGTTTTTCTGATGCCTACGCAAATATATTAGTAAAAGGTCAATGTACTTTATTCCACTGTTATCTGGCGCCTTCTGTAGCAACCGAGTCGAAATTAATTAATTATTAGAACTAATAATGAATTTTTTTAAATATATTTTTATACATTACACACCAAAACTGTTTTACGTCCGTTGTCACAACCACAGGTTCAGTTGAAAACCAGCGTCAGGCACATCTTCTGTCATCCATGCTAAACTGGACCTATTTTGGTAAAAGGCAAGTGACCTTATTATTTGCCTTTTTTATTTTTCTGCCTTAATATTGTTAGAGCCTTATTTTGTACCAAATAAATTCTTTTTCTTTCTTTCTTTCTAGATAGGCGCGTAATTTTGTGTAGCATACATTACGTGTCAGAATCTATGATTATACATAGTTAGCCTATAATTACAATGTTTTGCTTTATTTCAACTCGGAACACTCGTGTATTATTTGAATGTCAAGTAAAACCCTAAGCAATTAAGTCTTTGCAATTATTTTCTGCAGAGACCAGTTTGTTTAAAAGTCGACTGTTTATTCCAGACGGGTTTTCTTCAAGTAGTACGTTTTTGTCTGCAGTTTTTTCATGTTTTGTGCTCTGACTTCTTTAAGCCAATGGGGAAAAGTCGGGACACAATCGTTTTAAATATCGTAACTAGTGTTAGTACCAGACATCAGTTTTTAATTCTGAATCGAGGACAGAGACTATGTAATTTATTAGAATTTTATACTCACCTAACTTCCAACCTCACTAACCACCCAAGCCAGTGCCCAACTTTGTGGAATAGTTTCCACTTTTTTCATTGTTATTATGGCACACGTAACTTATTCCATGAAATAAACAGCTTATATAAAAATAGTAACAGTAATTCTTGTAATATATCCGTTAGAGAGTGAAAGAAAAGAATAAAGGGCACTCCACGTCCTACAAATGATAAATTGGTAACATCCGTGATCGTTCACCATTGTCCATTAGTTTAAATCTACTTGGCCGTCATTGACAGCCTGTGTTATTGGCAATTATATCTTGCCTATAAGTGCCTACCGACCATCTTGTTGGATGCCTTAGGTCCACATGTGTTTTGACTATATAGTAGTTATGGTTTTATTCTTCTCTTTGGTCCTATCAAGAATTTTCTCTACATTTAGCGCCGACTGTTCAGATATTGGCGAAACTCCTTCAGATTTTAAATCTATAGTTGTAGGTATACCAAATGGTAAATTCAAATGAATTTGTTGTATTAGGCATTGGTTCAATGCTATCTAGATTTTGACACCCTTAGGGTCATATTTCACCGAGACACCATGGGGCGGTGCGACCAACAAAATGTACACAGCTCTATAGAGAGTTACTCACCTGGTGTTCGTTTGGTCGTAGAATCAATCTGGTAGCACGACTAGCTCGGACGTGTGGTAACTCTGGTGTCTGTATAGTATCTAGTTTGGTAGCTTCGGGCTATATTTCAGCGAGACACCATGGCGGTGCAACTGGTCGCGCCACCATGGTGTCTTAGTAAAATAAAGCCCTTAAGAATGACCAAATTTTAGATATTTAATGGTATTTCTTTAGTTTCTATATGCCGGGGATACACTCTGTGTATACTGATTATACAGAGTATATCTCCGGCACGAACGACATCACTTGCAGCAAGATTGACCTTAATAAGACTATTGACACAGTGATTGAACATGGTAGTATGCTAGGCAAAACACAAACATAACAAAAACGTGTCTTGAAATACGTATCTCTAACATTCATTCGATTCAATGTCTGTAAGTCGTATTATTCAATGTTTCTAATCGTGCGTCGAGATTGCGTGATTGATTCGTATCTCTCTTCACGGTCGGTTTGAGGAGTATGTTTTTATACCGTTCTAGTAATTGAGAGTTAATATGTCTTTCAAACGACGTACATATGTTCAGTTATGTAGTGCATAACTGCATAAGTTATGGAGATCCGGTTGCCTGACTAAACAATCGTGTGCAAGCAACTTTACCTTTTTTAACCGATTTCTAAAAGGAGGGAACTGCCTTCTGTCCTTCTATGTTCAACTGTGAGTACTTTTTCAAGTATGTTCATAGTATTTGGTAAAGATCTGATTGTGAATTCAAGAGATAGACAATGAAACCATTCAATAAATCACATTAAAAGTTCTGGCGTTGGTGCAATCACATATCTGTTTATTGTTTCCCCATTTCATTTTATAACATAATCTTCCCTCTACTAGAGAGCAGTGTTGGCCAAGTGGTAAAGGCTCCGATTTACGAGTTGTAGGTCGCGGGTTCAAACCCTGCCAGGTGCATTACTTTGTGTAATTTATTTCATTACTACTGCTCTCAAAACGGTGAAAGAAAACGGCATGTCCTAGAACCAAAAATTCGAAGACATGTGACATTCACCAACCGCTCTGGGCCTGCGTGGTGGATTACGGCCCGTTCCCTCTCCCAGAGAGAAGGCCAGAGTCCCAGTAGTGGGAACATTAAAAATGCTGATGATAATGATGATGACTAGAGAGCAGGGGGGGGGGGCTGAATTACAGCACTGCGAATATCATAAACCTGATTACGTTTATGTACCATCATGGCACGGTTGGTGCAGCGGTTGACCGATTGGCTGCTGCGATGAGGGTCACGGGTTCGATTCTTGCACGGAATAAATATTTGTATGGCCTATGTACATATATAGGTGTTCTGGGTCTTAGTGTCTTGTGTATGTGAGTTTACGTTTTTGATCGTAAATTCCTAGAGTGGGGCAACATTTCTAAAAAACAAATAAACAAACGGTGTCAACAGTCGAGTAAAAAACGAAGAAACAAAATCTGAAACACTGGCTTCTGTGGTTTATTTTTTATGTAACATCAAGAAGATTCCTCCTGGAATCTTCCAAAATCTCTCCAGCTTCGCGGTAATATTTTCTGTTACAGTTTGAATTTGAGCAGAAGGAACTAGTGTCATCGTCATTTTTTTAAATTGCATTTACATCACTTTATTTCGTTCAGAAATAACTACAGAAAGTCTAGTTTTACAGTAAAGTTAATTTATCATAACATGATTGCTACATATTCATTTCGCAATCGCCCTCAAATCAACACACAGTATAACAAAAAGTCCATAATAATCGCAAAAAAGGAGCAAAAAGTTAACAACGAAAATATAAATTACGTTCCACGGATCAAGTAGCATGTCCTGCAATTAAAGGATGCAACATGTAATGAAAGGGGGACGCTATATTGTTTGCTGGATAGCAATCACGACACTGCTTGTAAAGTAACTAGAGCTGCACTTATCATAAATAATATACTGGACTTTGAAAAAGTGGAAGGTGTAATTTTTGTGGCAACTACGAACGTAAACTTTTTTTCGTGGGAAATGACTCCTCTCTCTGCAGTGGAGTTTGAGCGTGTGTAAGAATTATGCTTACTTAAATCCGCCTGAATTTCTGCAGTTGATCTGCGTTCGATAGCAATGGTAACTCTTTTGAATAATCTTAGTAGGACCTATTTTTAGAATACCATGTAATTGATATTGATCACTGAAAAAGAAGGTGTCACGGCTACAGTTATAGCACCAACAGTTTCTAGGTTACTTTCCGTTGATTGTATACTCAACAGGTATTAATAAATAATTACTTTTAGCGATATCTTTCTTATTATTAATGAAGACCTTTTCCAGAAATATATTAATGAATTTCATATTAATGCTAATATTGAAAACAATTGTGTGAATTTGGACTTGGGCGGTCTACCTTACACAAAAGATCCTTCGGGGAAGGTTGTAATTATTAAGAATTTAAACATCAAGACCTTCTACGAAAAGTATACCGCTACGTTTTAGAGGGCAGGGTTATAAAAGCTGCCCTTTATCCTCTTTAATTTTATGATGAACTGCAAGGGATTACAATAATCGCAATTATTCCGTAGAACTTGCTCATAATAGTGAATAATACTTCAAGGAACGATTGTTTCATAATCTTATCAAGAATCGCGAAGCGCACTATAAAGATAAGGCAATAAGATAATGCAACGGACAATGCACTCGGTTGCATAATCCTACGCCCACATTTGGCAAATTGCTTGAATATTTTCTTTTGTAAGGAATTTCTTGAAGCTGTGCAGCTACCGTATTGTGCGAGGTCAGTGAACTTACAGAGGCAATTAGTATGAGCTTGGAATGTTATGATGTGAGACTGAAGCAATTCAGAAATATGTGTTTTGTATTGTTTGTTTTATATGCGAATGAAGTAAGTAAGTTCAGCGCAGTATTTATTCTTGGCACAAACCTTGCTAGCGACTTCTCCAGTGTGATATTACTTCAGGAATAAACAGGACATGAACTATCTTCGTGCTAAATTTCATCCAAATCCATTCCGTCCCTTGAGAGTTAAGGAATAACAAATTTACAGAGACCCACACACAAACTTAGTTGGTGCACTTTTCTTAATTAAGTTCATAAAACGGAATATTAGATTTTAAAAGTTAATTTGTCTGTGTAAACGGAAGTTTTGTAAACCACTACAAATGTAGTTTTCGTTAGCTACTGAATCATATTTTATATCCAGGAAAAGATAACACTATTATCCACCTAACGTATGAATTACATATAATGTAAAAATATGATTCATGTGTTTTAGAACAACAGGGACTGTTAAGCGTTAAGCTTAACAGTCCTTGTTGTTCTAGATTTATAATTGGTGTAGTACTGTCTGTTAATATTAAGTTGATAACTTATAATTACGTTATAGTTATTGTCCAGCCAGCTTATAGACATGATTTATATTATTACGTAAAACGTTGTCATAACTCGTGATAATAAGAGGTATAAAAGATTTATCTTCTCAAACCTCTGGATAAAAATGTTTAATCTTCTTGCAACACAAAAGGACAGGCATTCTCTACCAGTCAACTTACTACTGACATCTAACCGAAGTACCGACGTGATTGCGATAATTCCTTCATTGATAGAAAGATACGCGATCGTTTACTGATCATATGCTACTTATTTTGCTGAAGATATTTCGGAAGAGTCACTGCAACCTTTGAATTCAAAGAGGTAAAGAAGAAACACAAGTTTATTCTAGTCATCAAAAATTTCATACTCCCCATTAAGCTCTGATACTCACCAAACAGCTACTTATTCCAGAAACAAATATGGTTCGTGTAGGATAAGTGACGAAATTGCAGAAACAATATAAATCTGGAATTAGACACTTTCACTACCAAAATAACTCATAACTACTACCATAAATGGTTATCAGCTGTTATGGCTAACACTACCACGATAGTAGCGCTACAAACCGATTACGATACTTAAACACGATAACTGCTCAATATACGCGATTCCTACACGTCCATTAGGAGATACCGTATCATATGTTTACCAAGTTTAATCCTGATTTGAGTGCATTGACATTGATTGTTTATTTTTAGTAATTCCGCGATCCGTTCCTCGTGCAGCGGCGACCGTTTGCAAATTTCCTTGCATTATGATGTAATATGATTTTGCATACTGTAAGTGGATTCGCTTTTGCATTGATACTTGTAGGTACATAATGTAAATTTTCACCTACTTACATGTATCCAATGTTGGTAATATCATTGTATCGACTATAGATTTAGTGTTAGTATGTATTTTAGCTAAAATATTTGCTTTTGGTTTAAGTCTGTGTTTTTTGATAGCTACTAGGTTACTTCTAGACAAGCGGACTCCATCGTCGGTCACATCATCGCTTACCATCAGATGAGCTGGTGGTCAAACGCGAGCGTATCAATAATAATAAAAAAAAGATTAAGATTTTTTTGTATATTAATAATAATAAATAATAAAATTTTATTCAAGTATAAAGTACGTAAAATTATGATTTACATTAAGTGCAACCGGGACAAAAAGTAATTCTAGCTGTAATATAAACCTGCCTGAACTAGGTTAATGAAAAACCTGTGTTTCAGGCGATCAATTCTCATGAAACATCTAAAAAGAAGAAAACAATAATACCATTAAAAATAAATGAAAAAGACGACAATATTTCCAATGACATAAAAAGTAACTATTTGAATAGATTATTTTAAAACTAGATTATGTACGATATATTAGGTTTAAACAAATTTTATAAAGGTAATTATGAATTGTGACAAAATTATAATCTTTTCGGGCGATGATTATGAAGTACTTTGATTATTTATTTTAACATTATACTACGAAAACCGACAAGTCTGAGCAAACACGAATGTGCAAGCAAGAGCAGGTATGAGATAATTTTGGTGTACAATAATTATATTTTATCTGTTTCTGGTCATTTGTTAGAAATATTTTTACCAGACGCTGTTAATTCTACTTTTAAATTTACTGCAACATAGAAGTAGGTTTGACTGTTACTTTCTTTTTATTCAGCGTTTTGTAGTTTTTTCAGCGTTATCTTTTCCAAATGTTAACCGGTTTTGACATTTTGGCATAAAACTCGTTTATTGTTTCAATATATGTCGTGTTTTGCTTTGTGGTAATGTAAAATATTCTTTCAAAAAATTCTATGTGTCACAGCCGTGTTCTTTTTTTTATTATTGATAGGCTCACGTTTGACCACCATCTCACCTGATGGGAAGCGATGATGTTGTCGACAGTTGTTTTTAACTTCTAGGTACAGAAAATACCACAGAAATATATTCATTTAACTCAACTAATGCACGTATGTAAGTATCTATATCTACGAAGGCTAGACACTCACCTCACGAAGCTCTTCTGATGTGACTTGCAGCATCGCACCGTTTTAAATTATGCAAATATTATTCATTGATGGAGAAATCATTGAAGTTTTCATCATAAATTCCATCTACTAGGCAATTTTCCTTCACTTTTCGTCTAAAAATTAAAGGGGTTTTTCACCCGCTTATGTTATTTGCAGTACAGTTGCTCGTCGGTGTTAAAGCACTTTTATCTTTTACCTCGTATATTAAGGAGTTTTAGTAGAATTAAAGGTCGATTTACATTGGTTTTCATACTTTGATATGCGGCCTCTTAAGAAAAGAGCATAGGAAGAAACTTAATATTTAATCTTCTTTAATTAATATTCGATTATAATCCTCATCAATGCTGAAGCAGAAAATACTATTAGCATATTTTACTACTTAACTTTCTCTTAACATTAAATTAGAAATTCAGTCAGGTGTTTGATAAGACTGTAGGTAAATTAATAGAAAACCCTTCGATAGGAACATTGACAGTTTCTTTGATAACTTGACTGCGTATCTGTTTAAACACTCAATAAGCTCGTTAGACGTCCAGAAGATATATTAAGGCTTAAATGAATATGCCTTTCATTTAAAGTGGAGGTAATTATGCCTAGATAAGTAGACTTGATATATTATGCTGACGAAAGTTCAAGTCATAGATATACTTGTTTATTTTTTTAGGGTTCTGAGGCACGTCCTTATTAGGATCACTCTTGTGTCTGTCTATCCGTCTTTCACAGCTAATTTTCTTAAAACCTACTGCACCAATTGAGTTGAATTTTGTTACAAACATGTGATTAAATCTGATAAAAAAAAAAATTAAAAAGTTTATCATTATCGTGTGACTTATCGTTTGAAAGAGTATATTATGAGATTCATAAATGTTTATTGTTACATACTTTTTAATAACTACTAGGTCTAAAAAAATACACAATCTATAAAACAGTTTTTTTTTAAATATATTTAAAAAAATATGATTCGTTCGAGGGTGGGGTTCGATTAATGTCTATATCTAAATCTGGTTGATTTCAACCCTATTAGGAATAGCCAAAATATTTTTTTCGAGTATTCAAAGCAATGATGTGCTTTATTATTTTGCAATTGCAACATACTTTTAACGTAACTATCATCATCTTTCTGTTAATTTCCCATATTACATGGTGTCGGTCCCACTCGTTTTTTTTCTTCCATTCTGTCAACCGTCACGCTATCATTGACTTCCTTTTCTTCCACTCGTTCACATGGACTTCCTGAATCATCTGGATCCATGTTTTACACGACCTTCCTCTCCATTATCCACCTACTCATAGCTCTTTTAATAACATGCGTTTCTTCTCTCTTCTTCACATGACCGGTTCGAACGAATGGTTCTTTTTTAACATTTTCAATCATTATCGCCACTTTCAAACTTCCTCTAATATTTAATAATAATTTTAAGCGTTGATATTCATAACTAATTTGTTCTTATGTTCTAAAATTAATTTCCTACTAAATAAAAGCCTCCCCACTATAAATCATGCAATAAACAATGAAAAGAAAATAGTTTTAACAACAGCGTAAGGTCGAAGTGAGATTAAAGGTGGTCAAATTGCAACTCAAATGATTTGCCATTAAACGTGAGATGAGGGCATAGCTTGCCATAGACTGTCGTAAGTAAATTGCCCAGGACTCCATTAAAAGTTTCCCTGGTCGAACCGAGACAGTTTTTAGGGTTCTACAGCGATTAAGTGAAAACGGTATTAAAAGGCGTTTGCCGCTGTTGTCTAACAATCTGATTCTTACATATTTTTTTAAGCATTTATCGATTTAGTAGTCATTTTTTTATCATTATTTTGTCCTGTGCTCTGTTGTTTACACAACCATCTATTGAACATATATGTCAGTATTAAACAACTTCCAGGCCTACGGGATCTTCGAAAGGTTCACCGTAAAGGGCTTCTGAAGAAATACGTGTAGGTTTTTGTCAGTAAAAATCTGACAGTCCCTTTCGCTCCACCCAGAGCTGGAGGACATATTTATTAAATAAAAAAAAACTCCATGTGTTACACCTTTCCCGCCTTCTCAACTATTAGTAGTCTACAATAGCGAATATTACAGAAAAAAAATCTGCATCTAGATTAACTGTACTATACTGAACTGGTGTACTATACTACTCGTATAACCGATATTGTGGAAAATAATAAAAATGAGGCAGGTATGTAACATAAACTAATGACGATGGTAATAAGACTGATGATACGAAATCCTTTCGCGAAAGGGCAACTCGCTTTTGGCCAGTTTTTGCCGGAACCGTTTCGTTGTAACATTAAATATGTGTTGAGAGGGACGAGCGAAGTAAATTATATTTGAGGTCCCGTTAAGACTCTTTTATTTTGCAGTTGACGATGTTTTTATTTTAAAGAGGTTTTGTGGTTTTAATATATTTACGAAGAGACTTGATGGAGAAGGTATTAATGTTTATTTTCCATGTTATTCTTACAATTTACCTTTTTCTTGACATCTCTAAAACAGATAAGTGTGAGAGAGAGAGAGAGAGAGTTTTGTTTTTCAATAGCAGAAAGACAATTTGTTTGTATGGGTATTTTTAAAACGCGTAAAAGTTCTTGTAAATGCTGGACTAAGACTTATCATACAAGGAATTCAACAAATTAACACATAGAATTAGAGTATGTAACTCATCATTCAAATCAGCGCAGTTGCACACACAAGTCCTAAAGCAATATTTACTTACGCAAGACGCAGTGATTTGTAAGGGGATCCTAAACTCGGGGATACAGCCAAACTTCTGCCTCACGTACGCTGTAATCCCGAAGAATCGCCAAACTTGCGGTAAGCGCATGAGTCACGCTACTGCAGTTATGAGATAACTTTCTTTGATAACACGCATAAAAATTAAGACTTTGGATTTGTCGGTAGGTTTATGGTATGGGAATGGAAAACATCTTATATTTTCTAATCTTATCCCAATTAACCTGGATATTTGGAAAGCTATATTTTTTTTTTTGTTAAAGAAGAAAAAGTGTCATGATTATAATTACAATTGTAAATTTTTTTGACTGAAATCTTGCAAACCTAAAACGAAACAAAAAAGAGTCTAACGATTGAACTATAAAATCACTCAGTCCGAAGAACAAGAAATCAAAACGCAATATTGAGAAAAGACCTTTTTGAAATAATAAAACCCGTAATACTTATTATCTTTTATACGAGTATCCGTGTTCTCAGATAAACATTCCCCTTAAAGCTCTCAACAATGATATGTTGATATGCTAACAAACATGAATTGAAAAAGTTTACACAGCGAAGAAACACGCGAAGTAAATTGACACGGATATCAAAGGTATATAAATTCACGTCATTTGGCGATACTGGCCCCACAGCCGGTTTCATTTAACTTCCAAATTTACTTTGGGCTCACTTTTCAGAAGTATATTTTGAAATCAATACTGTACTGTTACGGTTTCATTTGCTACTTATAAGCGTTTTAAATTTTCTTTACGGTGCTGCTGTTTAAAATAGTTCTTTGGTACCTACAAATTCCTTTTAACGTCTTTTAGTCCTTGATAAAGAAGATCATAAGAAGGTTTTTATAGTTTACGAACAGATAGCGGAATTTTAAATCATAATTGATTACAGGATAAATTAATATGCATACGAGTATCTTATAATTAAGCATAAACTTGTATATACATGCACTGGTTACTTTATCTGAGATAATCTCAAAACAATTTCCGATCTAGTATATTTCTACGACTACTGTGTATGAAGATTAATAGTTCTATTCAAAACCATTTCGTGTTTAAGCAAAAATCCGGTAATGGGGCTTATTCATATTCCCATGATTTATAATTGCTTTGGCTATCTGTGATCAGATTACATGTCTTCAACAGTTTTATCCCCTGATGTAAATTTTATTGAATTAATCTGGTTTGATACCTTGATTATTACAAGTATATTGTTTGCTAATAATATGCTTTCAAGTTTTTAGTATTATCACATTCCATTACATTCAATTCTAGGGATTTACAATTCATAATAGTATTGTGTTTGCAGATAGATAATATATACAAAACTAACCAACTAACACAATAGGCATTTTTATTTTACTCATTGAACATTATTGTAATTAAAATAAGTATATCCTATTCATTTACTTGTTAATATAGTTTTTTGTAGGTACTATGAGGTGAGTAGGATACTGCATTTTATCAACGTACAGTAGTTTTCTCATATAATAAAGACAAGTGCACTGTCTTCCAACGACATTTTCTACAATTGATGGGATCGTCTAGCCGAAGTTGAGACCCCACGGCGGGCCATCGATTTACGATCTTTAAATCTAATATGTCATTGCAGAGACCTCTGAAGTGCTTCGTTTTAGTATCGACCTCTTCACTGTATAACGGAAAACGTTGAGATAAGTACGTGTGAAAAGGTTTTTGTATGAGCTGGTAAGTCAACTTATTCATAAGATACTAACGGCATTTCATGTATTTCCAAAGAGACATTAGGAATGATGGAAAATGGCACAGCACTTAATAACTGAATATGAAGCTTGACATTATCTATCCGTACTTATTTAATTTTAATAATGCACACAACTAATTATTTATTAATGCACATAAAAGTTCAGAGGCGGACTTAATGCCTTAGGGCATTTTTACCAGTTAACTTTTGGGTGATAGAGACTAATAGAGAGACAAATTTATGGCAGTTTCAATATTAAATACTAAACATGATAACATACGTATTGGTACTGCTCAGAACTTCTTTTCATTTCCAAGCAATTACTGTTTATCCCAGGTTGCCTGAAAAATATCGTGGAGTACTGTAAGGCCGCTTAATGTACGTGTGTTTTTAGTTTCCTTTTGTATGTTTATAGTAATGAAAAACAAAGTAGATGCATAAATATTTTTATAAGAGTATGAATAAATTGGTAACTAATAAACTATGGATGGGCAGATGGACGACCGAAACGAAGAACATTGATTGGAAAGTGCTAAATGGTTTTTTTTAATTAAATTATCAGGAAGATTCAATCATTTTTTTCTTATTGTACTAAATCTACACCACTAACAGACAAAACATCAGTTACAATCATTTTAATTTCATTAATATTTGATATTCTACTAAACCAAAATTTCTGCAGCTTCTGCAAAATCGGTTCCTCCATACAAACTTTGGACCCCTGTTTCATCCTCTTAGGGAAATTAATTTTGGAAATTTTTTTCTTAGTGCTCATTTGCGTCTTATAAGAAAGGTTTGTTCAAAATTTTACGCTCTTAGTCCCTGTAGTTTGGCTGTGCGTTGATATGTCAGTAAGTCAGTTTCTATACATATAGATTTTTCTTTCTATATATGTATAGATTTCACAATATCACAGCAATTCATCCAGTAGCATTAACCATAACCCTGTACAATGGAACGCCAACAATTTGCCTACATAAACTATAGACACCATAGCGCATAGTTTTCACTAACATTTCAGCAGGAACCATGTAATATGAAGTCGCATGCATCTCGGCTGGTATGCAACTGCCAAGCTGGAATTTATATTGAGAGGGAACTGTATAGGTAGGCTTGCATCGTAATTTATGATATTGATTATTAAAGGGAATATGGGAAGCTAGTGGATAATGACAGGTGTGGTTATTAAATCGAAGTGGGGAAGAAATTTATGAGGAACGATATAGGTTTAAAAATTCAATCCACGACAATCCCATAGGAGGAAATATAGTTTTATTATACGCACAGGACCGGTCGTAGTGGCGACGCTTGAGGGAATATGCAACAGTGGACGCCTTTCGGCAGAAATGATGATGATACGCATCAGAAGTCTTATTTTGTAATTTATTATTTTAATATTCTAATGATTAATATTGCACCTAGCTACATATGCATGCTGAGGTCTTTTATATCTGAAGGAGTATGATATAATTTATTTTGTTTGTTGAAGACACAATTAAATAAATAAATAGTCCAGTGATAAAATATTAGACCAGTAAAAAAATTAAGCACTAAACGCGGTATCTTAAGTGAAACATTTAAAAGATTTGTAAACTAAACGAAAAAATTATATTGTAGAGGTTTAATTTTTATAATTATGTATCTAAAACCATTAGTGTCCTTCTCAATTAATCTCAATACTAATGAACAACATAAGTTGAAGTTGGCCATATTGCAATGACAATCATAACATGGTATTTGCGTACTGAATATTTAATCGGCGCAGGCGCAGGACGTGGCGTAAGATTCGCCCACGATAAAGTACAAACTGAGATTGAAGAGAAGGTTAATACTAATCGACATAGGGCTAATGGACATATATACGCCGGATATGATATATTAAATGGAAACTCAAAATGTATGACTTGAACATTACAACCTACACAACATTTACCTACTGTCATATTGCATGCATATCCTTACTAATATTATAAAAGCGAAAGTGAGTTTGTTTGTTTATTTGTTTGTTTGTTACGTCTTCACGCCTAAATGGCAAAACCTATTTTGATGAATTTTGGTGCAGAGATAGTTGGGACCCTGGAGACGGACATAGGCTATATTTTTTTTAAGTGAGAAAGAGGGAGAAAGTGTAAAGTATATTAATAAACGCGGGTGAAGCCGCGGGTAAAAGCTAGTACAATATACATGAGGCGTCAGTTGCTAAACATAAAGACCATAGGTACGACCAGCGATCGAATCTTGCACTTGGTATGGAGCAGTTAAATCCAATTGCAAATAATTTGCGTTTCTCATGAAGAACATGGTGACGACAGTGACAATGTATTACCTATTCAAAAAGAAACCAGTTTTGTGCAGAAGTTAACTTAAAGACCATTGTTAATTGTCACTTTGGACTCAACCTTTTCCACTTGTTAATTTTGTAGTTGTAATATCTTAGGACAGATTTCGTAATACAGCTTGTTTATGTAAAATCGATGTCCTACTTAAATAACTACATTTTTATCACCAAATAAAACTGAATTTCATTCATTCAGTGAAATGTTTGTAGTAAAATTGTGTAAGATCCGTTCAGCATGAAGCAACCAATCAGTGGATATGCTATAACCGATTTCGTAACATATCTTGAAATGTATTGAATTGATACTAACTAAAGGTCAGGCCGCGTGGCTTTGTCCCTGTTTGAAGGGTATGGTACCTTTGGTACTTAGAGATGTTCAGCATTCGTGATTTAAAAACTATTTCACTCTTTAAGACTAAAGTAAAAGAGCACTATCTTTCCTCTCTTGTGTGATTATCATATATATATATATATATATATATATATATATATATATATATATTATGTATTTATTTTTAGTATTAAGTATGGATATTTAGTTATATAAGTATTTATTAGTTTGATTAGGTTTTTCACTAACTCTTCTTTCTTTTCTGCACACTACTGTCTACATTTCTTTTAATCTTTCCTTTTCGCAGGTCTGCTGGAAGAAATTTCTTTGTGAAATAAGCAGTACCTTTGTACATAGTTTTATTATATGTTATCTCCTCTGGTATTTTGTGTGTACATAAATTATAAAATAAATAAATGTTCATAGTTGTGGTAATTATGTAACCGAAATATAGTCGCTTACAATGGGTCTCATCAAATGGATTGAATTAAATGAGGAAGAAGAAGAACCAAGGTTACTGTCATAGCCCGAAAAATCACTTGCAGTACTAGGGTCCATTGTTCGCGGAACAGATGGTCGATTAATGCAAAATGTTATGGATTAGCATACTTAACTAGCATCTTTTTCTTTCAGAATGTTAAATAATTTAGGCCCAGTAGTGTAGGTGGTTTGAAATGACCTTCTGCGTAGTCTTCAGACAGTGCACATTAAAAGTCGTCGCTCTATCGAACACCACTTCGAGGTACTTCATTTTTTTTACGGTTTGCAAAAATCATCTTATGACGACCCCCGCTTTTGGGTGGAGAGGTAGATAGTGTCAGACTCTTACTAAAAACCCACCCCGTTCCTTCTAGCCTTCAAGCCAAGGCTCAAGCTTCCTTTCGAATAACCCTGGCCCCAGTAGGCTTCGACCCAGCTAGCCCCCCCCCCCTGTTGCTGACAATTCCTTGAGGCGCGCGGGAACAGTGCGCGCTGTCGATGTCTTGGGCTCGGTCCGGACAGTTACCGGACGGTCGGACAGCGAGCTACCCATGGCTCGCCGTCCGCGAGCAGGTACTTCATGTTCTTGCAGTGTTCTATTTCAATTTTCTGTGATATTAAGTTTTCTATTTGAACACAAAAGATTCAATTTTTGACGAGTTTGGACAAAGTACGCTATTGTCATTATATAGTATGGCATTACATAACCTAACAAGGGTTTTCACAAGATGGACTGATGATCTGGTATAGACTAGAAGCTGTTGGATGCAAGGCGCATAGAACCAGTCGATATGGCAACGCTTGGGAAAGGTCGACCGCAGGGTACGTCTATTGGCTGAAACGATGATGATGAAGATATGCGAAGTGAATAGTTATTATTTTTAATTCCTAAAGTATCAGCTGCAACTTATGGAACAAGCTTATAAAATACCTGTTTATTCTTATGGACAGCATCTAAAAGACGTTGGCAAAGGCTCGAGAGTTATACATTTTGTAGTGTGCATAATAAATTATGCCCTAAATCTATTGCCCAGTCTTCAACGTCTCGTCCTCTATGAACCTAAAAGCTTCGCGTAATAAGTTGTCATCGCCACCAGTTGAGCTTGTGGATAGTTTGATAACGAATGGAGATCGCACAGTTTTTCTTTTTATTAGCTACTGGGCTGGCTAGATATATAATAATATACACTTTTAAGAATTTTCCATTTTTAGAATACGTTTGAAAACTAATAGGAAAAAAATGTCTGTTATTTTCAGTAGTGAAGTGGCTTTTGAATCAAAATTTTTTTTTTTTAGAGCTGAAAGAAGTTCAAGTTATTAGGTAGGTACTGTGACGCACATATTTTGTTTTCTTCAAATACACATCTCGGACCTAGGCCTTTCATAGCTTTATCAAAAACTCAAACAAAAACTAGTTACACACTATTCCTACATAATAATGAAACTTCCCTTAGGACCGACTTCTTCACGCATTGAGGGTTATATAAAATCTCAACTTTCTCAGTGTTAATTCTTAGTCCAACGAGGAGACTAATTAAGTCCGTTTAAGCACTAAATCTCTGCTGTCTAGTAACTTATATATTTTACCGCAACAACTAGTGAGTAAATTAAAACCTGGCAAGTAGAAATCTCCTTGGAAAAACGTATTATAACTAAGCAGAGTGAAACTCATACTTTTATTCTTGTGATTTATTGGTTATGATATATTATTGAAGTTGTAATTTCTTTTTTAAATGCATCTATTGTGATAAACTGCATTACTGCATTAAAATTAACTATTTATCTACAGTCTCCAAATAGGGAGAAAATTTTATAAAACTTGCTGCTGTCGGCGGCTTTCTCTGTGTAGGATAATAACAGGGATAGTTACAGGACATGGTCTATCATTAGCCAAATTTGATTTAAAGCCGATTAGCCATTTAAGCTTGAAGGAGTAACAAATAGGTAATTAGATATACCTATACACATAGTTTTATTTCTAAATGATATCGAAGTCTACGTTAATTGATAAGTATTTTAAAGAACCCTATTATTTATTCAACCAAACATACTCTTAATTACTAATCCAATTTAATCAAACTTGACAAAGCAATCTTGTTTCGTTAATCGAAATGTATTCTTCTTATAACTAATTACTGGTCTTAAGGTAAAAGTCTGAGAAAACCGTTTTCTTAATGAGATATGACATACGATACGATGCAACATACAATGTTAATTTTATAGAATTAAAAATAACCCCAATTAAAGATATCTCTGCAATACGAAGAATCAATAAACAGTACAGGTAGTATGATAACATCACTGTATAGGTAGTGACTGCTATTAAAAAACTTGTATTCATTCATTCCAACTAATCATTGACGTTAACATTGCCGACTTATTCATTCTTTATTGTAAACACAATAAAACTGGATGCTAGTTCCTTATTAGCTTGTAGACAAATAGTTTGGTTTTTACGATGTAGGTATACGATACAAATGACAGAGTAGTACAGGTTGCCTACTACTAGTACGTGAAAATTTCATCGGAGGTTATCGACACGAATAGAAGAAGACAGCTTGGTTTTTACTGCTGTATTCACATTCTGCTGTTTGGCAAGAATTTGTGCTTGGGACATTTGTATTACCTTAAATCATCACTTTTTGTTTTTTCTGTAATATCCCGCAAATCTACATTGTATCATCATTCATCATTTTTTCATATCAGGTTTCATATTTTAAATCTTCTGAAGATCAAATTCTGATCTTTCAGTTCCTATATTATGGTAGCATAGTGCCACTACAGCATTTTCTTCGCTGCCAATTAGTTAACTAGTTTTTCTGCTTAATTTTTTGCTCTCCTACATATTCTGTATCTTAACCATCATTTATTTTAGTTTCATTTGTTCTATTATCTAAGAGTTAAAATTGCACGTATTAACTACGATTTTTGAAATATCGTCGACTTCAAGTCAAATGTATTAATTATTAAACTTAAAAATATATTAAACTTAAACCTTTCAAAATTTATATCTGCAACACATTCACCGAATAGTGAAGAGCCATTCCTAAACAAACGAGGAGAACTCAAGGCTCGTAGTAAATAGTTTAATGGAGAGGCTTCAAGACGGTTCAGTCCAGACATGTTCCGGGACTCGTCTGACACTTAACACACCTGTCCTGAGTTAGTGAAGGTGTTAATTGTCTAAATAATGGCGCCGTTGGACTGGAGCTTGCATGTGTGGGTACAGGGGCACTTGGCCAAAATTTCGTTTGTATTAGACTTGGCTTGGAGTATGGCACTTCATTGGTGTATGTTTTGTTTAAATCATTATTTTAGACTAGGAATAAATACACCAATGAAAATACAATTGAGGGAAATTATACAAAACAAAGCAAATTTTGAAAATTGTAACTTTTAGTTATATAATTTTTAACAAAAATGATCTCACCGAAAGAACTCTAGCCTTGATGAACAAACAGGCTAATGAAATTGATGAGCGCAATGCAAATATTAAAAGTCATGACATAAATACTAAGCATTAAGTTTTACACTCCGGGCTCCATAATTAAATCGAGAAACTTATCGCAATAAACTGGATGTTACGAAATAACAGTACAAGAGAATAAAACCATTATTACTATGGGCGTTTTTCAGCTAGCTTACCGTTCATAAGTTTTATTGCAACGCTTGGCAATGGTTGCATAAACTGTTTATCAGTGTTATAGCTTCAGCAGTTTCCTTTATTTCTTCCCTTGAGATGGTTTGTGAAATTAAAAATATATTAAGTATGTTTGTGTTATCATACGTAACGAGTATTTTACTAAAGACAGAGTTTTAGAGTATATTTTAATGTATAACAATACATTAAATTTCAGCAAGTATTTATCAAATAACCAATGACGTCGATCCAAACTTTAACAATTTTTTTTTAACTAGAAATTATATTTATCAATCAAAGTGATGAAATCATTAACACTAATGAGACTAAAACGTCTCTTATTAACGTTCTGAACAATGTTATGAAATCAGTTTCTATCAATCAAATATAAGCTATTGAAGTAGTTGCTAGATCAATGAATTTAATGATATCTGATACCTGTCATATTATGGGCTCTATTGTTATTGAATATTGTCCAAATATCAGTCTTGATACAGACATTGAAATGTGTCTGTAAAAGGTCACAGCTTTTGTATATTATTAATTATAGAAATATTATATACACAAATCGCTTTTAGGTACGTTTATTTTATTGGTATAAAAGAGCAAATCCAAGTTTTTTTTTTAAATCTGTAAACTTTTAATCACTCTCATATACATTCAGTCAAAAAAGTATCGGGAATGGATGATTTGTTTATGGTTCCAAATTCAAATTTTTGTTTTTTTGTAGTTGTTAGATTGGCACAACTGTTTTCCATTTTGGCGCGGAGTTTGAGTTGCATGTGTTATTTATATTAAATACAGTGCTGGTTTTAGTAATATCATATATAGTGTGTATTGCAAATTTCATAATGGACAAAAATATCGAACAAAGAGTTTGTCTTAAATTTTGCATCGCCAATGGAATTTCGTGTTCGGAGTCACTGAAAATGTTATAGAAGGCTTACGGTGAATCGACTTTATCAAAAACTCGTGCTTATGAGTGGTTCAAAGCGTTCAAAAGCGGTCGAGATGTGATGGAAGATTTGCCTCGCTCTGGTAGGCCGTCAACGTCTGCAACTGAAGTTAACATCGCAAAAGTGAAGGAAATAGTGACTGAAAATCCCCATTCAACTCTGAGAGAGATAGCCGCCGAACTTTCTGTATCTCACGAGTCGATCGGTACCATTTTAACTAATCATTTGGGTATGAAACATGTTGCTGCTCGGCTAGTCCCAAAAGATCAATGACATGAAAGTCGCTGAGGACATGCTAGAACGAGTCAGTTCGGACCCAACATTCATGAAACGCATTGTTACTGGTGACGAGACGTGGGTTTGACATGCAAACTAGTCAACAAGCTTCGGAGTGGCGCCTTCCAACTGATCCGAAACCGAAAAAACCACGCCAAAGTTGATCAAAAGTCAAAGTCATGTTGACTGTTTTCTTTGACTATCGTGGTGTTGTGCACTCTGAAGTCTTACCGGAAGGTCTAACGGTAAATAAAGAATATTATTTGAGCGTTATGCGGCGTTTAAGAGAGCAAATTCGACAAAAAAGGCCAGATTTGTGGAAAGAAAATTCTTGGATTTTGCACCACGACAATGCGCCTTCGCACAAGGCTATCATTGTGAACGAATTTTTGACCAAACACTCAACAAATACCATCCAACAACCACCATATTCACCAGATATGGCTCCTGCTGACTTTTTTCTTTTTCCTAAACTCAAATTACCACTTCGTGGCACCCGTTTTCAATCGATAGAAGACATAAAGGAGAATTCGCGGCGAGAACTGAACTCAATTCAGGAAGCAGCGTTTAAAAAATGTTTTGATGAATGGATTATTCGTTGGCGTAAGTGTATCGTTTCTAAAGGAGCATACTTTGAAGGTGATAAAATAAATTTGGATGAATAACAGACATTTTGTGTATTATTGATCTTTTCCCGGTACTTTCTTGACAGAGTAGTATTTAAAAGTTTATCCACAAGAGACTGGTTAACAAAGAAAATTCACGTAGTTCAATCATGTATTTTTCTAAGCTTGCAAGTCAAAAACTAACAATGTCAAAATCTAACGACTTAAACAAAGCAAATTCAGCCACAGCAAACAGAATTATAGTAATATCAGAGGCAAATATTACCAGCGCTACCACTCACCAAGTTATATATGGCAACAGTTTTGTCAAGGCTCCACAATAACGGCGCGGAACAAGCCACAAATTATTTAGCTTTATATCTACCACTTTATCTTAATAGATATGTGTTGCAATATACAGTTGAAATCTCTGCACGAATTGGGGTACATCAATTGACTTTATAGATGCTGTTACGTAATACGCATCATCGTTATTAATGTTTTTTGCTTTTGATTGAATGGGCTTGTCTATTAGATCAATTATTATTATTGATTCCTTCAGACCAATATCATTGCATTTAATATACGGAATTTAATTAGGTAGGGGATGACAGAATATATTTCAACGTTGGTATAATAATAATAATATTCCACAACTTTTACATAACGACATCTAGTTCCAAACTAAGCAGCTCGTAGTATGAGTTCTAGAGAACTGATCAACAGACTTACTTACTATATTTCTAAATACACGCTTATTATAGATAAATTACACCCGGACACAAAACAAGATCGTGTTCATCACACAAACACTTGTCCTAGGTGGGAAACCGACCCTCGACCTCAGGCATAGCATGGCTTCTTGGTCTATTGGTCGCGGTCAGGACCACTGATTACTAGACCAACAGGTTAGTAAAAAAAGCCAATATAGAAAGAGAACATATCTAAATAAACGTCACAACGTATTCAATTTTCAAATTTATATCAAACTCCTGTTATTAAACTAGTTAGCTCTAGTTTCTATCAATTAAAAAAAAAATACGCCGTAAGCACCAAGCAATCACAAAAAAAAATTTCACGAAAACCATTACTTAGTTACCATATATTACCAACATCTGTCGGTCAAAGTATAAAATACTCCTAGTTACCACCATTAACGGTCACTTACGACTTGAACTTTCTTAATGAACTCCGTGTCAAATAATTGAGTCTCCTTGAGCAGAAGTATTCTGAACTTCACATACTTTTAGCCTCTCTAAAGAACGTCGGCTAGAGTGAACTTAGTTCTATGTTTTTCAAAACGATGGCGAGTAATTGAACTCGTTCATTTGGCAAAATTTAATACAATTTTCAAGGCACGTTGTAAGACAAGAATGATTTGTATTGAGGTCCATAGCTCCAATGTAACCCAGTTTATATGAGTATACCTGGTCTTAGTATTACTTAGTCACAATATTTAATTATGAATAATCTAGTCTTTTACTAAGCCTTGGCATTTAATTCAACAGGGCGAAGAATTGATATTATTCGAAATTAACACCTAAATTTTATGTTTCGAAGTTTGAATTTATCCTAACTTCCCTCAATATTTACAACACACTGATTGAATTAAGACGAAGTAAATAAGTTGTGTCTATTTACTTTGTATTTGTAGGTTATATTACTTTGTAGCTGACCTTTACTTTATTATGGTACTTGTAAATTTTAATACTTCTAACGATTGTCTTCGTTATATTATACAAACAGTTGTTGTTGATAGTTCATCATGCTATTTATTCCTATTAGTTTGATTTCATACAACTTCTTCTTCGATATCTACTTCAGTATTGGTCTTCACCTCAGAATACGCCTCATTTCATTCACCTTTCTAACCATATAATATATTATCGTCTTTCATACTAGCTGCTACAGTAGCTATTCTGAATATTTGCTCTGATTAACATGAGCTAACCTTCGATTTTGCAGAGACAGTTTCAAATGACAGAATTATATCAGAAATTCTGTAGCTCCGCAATTACCAATGATAGACATTTGAGGTTTGACAGCACTTATTGGGGAACGAGATGCTCAGTCAATATTATTGGTAAACTGTCTAAGACTAAAGACAAGGGTAAAGTGTGTTGGGCACGCCACGATTATGGCGGTAAGTCCCCTCTTTGAGGCGTGGCTGGAAAGACCTCACGGCGTCCTTACCTTCCTCATGACGCAGGTCCTCACCGGACATGGCAAGTTCGGGAGGTTCCTGCATCGGATTCAAGCGAAAGAGACGCCCGGGTGTCGCCACTGTGCGCAACGCCCGGAGGACACGGTGGAGCACACCATCGAGGTGTGCCCTGCCTGGGCGGAGCATCGCCGTGCCCTCGTGGGGGCGATCGGCGGCGGAGACCTCTCGCGCCGGGCCCTGGTCGAGGCCATGGTCCGGAGCGAAGAGGAATGGTAGGCGGTCGCCTCCTTCTGCGAAGCAGTAATGCTAGCAAAGGAGGAGGCCGACCGCATCAGGCAACGGCGCCCTCGCCGCCGTCGCCGGGATTCCGATCCCGATTTCCGGCCACCGTAGACGCGGGCTCGCGGACGGCGAGCCATGGGTAGCTCGCTGTCCGATCGTCCGGTAATGGACCGAGTCCAAGACGTCGACGGCGCGCACTGTTCCCGCGCGCCTCAAGGAGTTGTTAGCAGCAGGAGGGGCCCAGCTGGGTCGAAGCCTACAGGGGACAGGGTTGTCCGAAAGGGAGCTCGTGCCCCGGTATGAAGGCTAGAAGGAACGGCGCAAGGTTTTCAGTCAGTAAGAGTCTGACACTGTCTCCCGCTCCACCCAAGAGCAGGTTTCGTCAAAGATGATTTTCCCCGTCGTCAAAAAAAAAAAAGGGTAAAGTGGGTAGGAGTTTCATCATGCTAACTTTTGATTGCAAAGTTATAAATTAAACTGAATTTTACCAGGTAGGTACTTCGTCAGCGCAAAAATAGAAACTAAGCCTAACGTATATCCTTATATCCATAACATATCCATCCATAATCCATAACGGGGGTGTCGTTATAAAAAGCATCGTATATTCTATTCCAGGACATGGTCTACCCGTGTGTCAACGTCTTAAATGAGTTGTATCTGCGTGAATTATTTATATTATTTATATAATTATAAAACATACGCACACACAGAAATACCTCCGTAACACATACAAACTTTTGCCTTTACTATATTAGCGATCACTAATATATTCACCACGACTTGATAGTTTATGACAAAACAAAATATATGAAACAAATAAAAATATAACATAACCTTAATAAGTATATCATTGGCTTAAAATCTCTTATAAATAAATAATGATCCAAGTCTCCTAATCTTAACCAATTTGTGTTAAAAATTGGGTCGCGTAACGTTCACTGAATATCAGAAAGCAGATTCACTGAAATTGATTGGAAATGAAAGCGCTTTTAGATTCAATATGGACGTTATACAGATGGATAGGGATGTCCACCATTTCCATCGAGTTATCGATAGGAAATGTAGGATAGATTTTTAAGATGGGCCAGCAAGGACTGACAGTCTACACTAATAGCTGCTTTATTCCTAAGTGACATAGGCTATATTTTATATACGCGGGCAAAGCCACGGACAAAACCTAGTCTTAAATATTCTAGTTACAGGAATAGAATCTTAGACTACATGGATTAAAAGAAATTTGGCAAGCATTCACAGATATTGGATAAATGGTTTTTTTTCTTCTATTTCTAAAAAGAATCAAAAAAGTTTTTCAGACCAATTTATATGCACTAAGCAAAGCAGGCAAGCCACAAATCCCTAAATTCTTTTACCATAACCATATCATCATATCTTCATTCTATGAATATAAAATAGAGAAATAAGTTATACTATTATTAATTTAACGTCTTTGTGGATACCAAGATGTATCGATACCCAAAATATGCAAGCTTATCGACGTCAAACTAGCTCTCTCCCACAATTCATCGCAACGTTTCCCTCGGAACATTTCTCCTCAAATATTTGTTTCAATTAGGCGTCTCAGAGGTCCCTCTTAGGGCTCCACGTCAAACAAATGATGATCGGTATATCAGGAGTGACGCACACGAATTGATGTTCCAGAGACTTTTACTTGGAGGGAAGGCTTTTCATTTAATGGCCGTTTTGGGTATTGCAAGGTGGCGTATTTATTTGGAACCATGTTTGAAAGGCCTATTAATAATAATTTATTTATTAACTTTGACAACACAGGGCCCATTTTTTTTTTTTGTAAATTGTAATCTACGTAGGTAATACAAATCACATAGACCGGTACGGACACATTATGAACGATAGGTTTGTCATTATTGCAACAAAACACTAACAAAATGTCTCAGCATTTAACAAAAAAAACGTTTTGTTATTTGGAATGAAAAATCTCTTCATAAAAATAGTGAATAAAAACTGCTTTAAAAGGACGAAAACATTTTTGAAGCAAAAATCTAAGGTTGGAACGACTTCAGCTTAAAGGAGGAAAAGAAATTAAAAACACAAAAAATACTCACTGGAAAACAAATAAGAAACGTGCAAACACCGTCTCAAACTAAACAATACGGCCATCTCTACGAAAACCTAAAGACGGCGACAAAAAAATCTTCGCAAGTTCTACACTAAGGACATTATTATTTTTCTGATGTCTGCGAGTGCCTCCCCTTAAGTCAGAAGTCGCCGACAACTTTAATTAAGCGCGACTTAAGACTTTAATGACTTCGAAGATAATTTTTCGAAGCTAAGTAACGCGCCTACCTTTTTTACTGAACAACTGGATTAAAAATTGTCTGCGAAGTTTTGGATGTGATAAGAATAAATTGTTACGCTTAATTTTCAGAACACTTCTTAGTAATTTTAAGACTTGTGTAAAAATTGTTTTTTATCTGTAGGTACCTATATGCATTATTTACTTAAGGTACATAATTACATCATGACTCACATTTTCACTGTTTTTCATACAACCGCTCATAACTGATTATGACGTTATTACACATTTTTCATTAGATATTTTGGAAACACAGTATCTTGTGGATATTATCTAGGTTTCTAAAGAAACCAATTTCTAAATTTGTGTAAAACTAATCCAGTAAAAACCTCTGAAAATGTCCTATTTTGTACGAACTTTGACACTTCATAATTTGCCTAAAAATTAAAAAGTTAAAAAATGTAATCCTCTAGAGACCTTGCAAATTTTATTAAGATTCTAAATGGCGACATTTTTTTCCAAAAACTTTTAAGCGTCTAAAAAAACAGCTATTTCCTGGAGCAAGTTTTGTGAAATTTTCGAGTAAATCTCGAAATTACCGAATACTAACAGATTTTCCAGGCGTTCTCTCTTTTTTTGCGTTGCCTTTTCGTCAAACATCGCGTTGGGTTGCATTAAATGAAGTAACTAGCTTTTAAACCATTTTCGATGTTTACGATAAGCGAGTGGAGAAGGACCTTCTTAAGGAGGCCTGAGTCCCAAGACTCCTAACAGTGGAAACATTGTAAGGTCGACTATGCTATGCTTTGCTATATGCATTACCGTCTCAGTGATATTTCCATATATTAAATAAAATCTTAATTCTGTCTATATGCCAATTGATTTTTAATCGGCGTAACATGCTGCATACAAAGCCCCTTTTTGGGCTCAACATGGTTTTGCAAAAAGAATTCCCCAAATCGATCCAGGTATAATACGAGTAATCAAACCTAAAAAAAACTGACGACTTGAGAACCTCCTCCTTTTTGAAGTTGATTAAAAACCATTCACCATTTTTATGATGATATCCCCAGTCATTAATATCGTCCTCCTAAAGTATTACAAATAATTGACTGTGTAAGTCTTATTCAGAACAATAAATTGTCACTAAAAAAACGATGGTATCGTTTCTTGACGCCCGCGCCTGTGGTACGAATGTACGATAGAAACGCGTGCGCCTGGCGTAAAGTTAGAATGCGCTGCTGCAACGTTATAGGTTGCTATAACTAAACCGTCAGGCGTTTAAATTTGACTGCACTATCATCGTAGTTAGGTATAACAGTTGTGTACAAAGCTTGTATTTAAAAACATTATAAACTCTGTCAGATTTGTTGTAATCGTTAAGTATTAAAATTGCCTAAATATAAAAATATTAACCGTAGGTAATAATTTAATTTAACATTTAAATAAGTTCTTGAGTTCTTTTCAATAGTTTTTTTTTGTCTGTCAGCTTTACATGTAGCTACAGGCTTATACAGATGGTATTTTTGTTTCAAGTTCTTGTGTTAACAATTGTTGGTAGACCAAATAAACAAATAAATTAATTATTTTATGCGTATATTTAATTCTTTTATTTTATTCTATGAACATTGACGACTTAATAATTACTTAACCGTTAATTTCTTATTTTTTTCAGGTAATTTTTTCATCATTGCTACGCGTTTCACTTAGGAATGTAAGTTTTTCATTTAATACTCTACAGACTTATAAGTACCTAGGTATAAATTAATTTATCTAATATATAATTTTTTGTTACTTAATTATTTAAAACAATGGCTCTGGGATCAAATATGTAATTCAAAATGGAGATTTACATTATGTCTTACTCGAATTTGACACGAGACATTAAAATACCCTTAACAGGGTTTTCCTGCAACCCCAATACTTAGCAACTGTCTGTCATCAACTCTAAACTTTAACAACGCTAATCGCCATAATAATAGACGTAAGACATCAAAGCGGGCGATACGTGTATTAAAGATACCCTTGTAATTATATAACACACATACATGTGCAATATACATTGTGTAGATAATGTATGAATCACTCCTCTGAGGTAACAAAAGCCCCGTTCAGAGGAACCGTTCACTAAGTGAATATCGCGAAGGGGCACCCACTATAATTTACACAGAGATAAAGATTGTATCTGGTAGAGGAAGTGGCTTTGAAATGCACGTTTTGGAAAATTGTTAAGATAAGTTGTTTTTTGATGCGATCATCTAATGACTTCTTCCGGTCTAGTGTGGAGTAGCGGGAGGGCGTGTCAGACTTTTACTGACTAAAACCACATCTATACTCCTGCAGATGCTCTATGCATTTTAGGACCACAGGTAACCTTTTCAGAAGTTGACATATGGCTCTAATAGGCTTCGGCCCTGCTGGGCCCCTACGGTTTTGCTGACATGTCCTTGAGGTCCGCGAGACTCGGGCTCGGTCTGGGTGGTTACTGATTGGCAAGGTATGTTGATATGGTGAGTCTCTGTTGAACTGGTTTTATCAAGTATAATTATTAGCAACTATTAAAATGCTTAGAAAGGATGGGAATATTAGGATGGCTGCTAGTAGAGATATATGGCACAGAAAACCATGGTGCGACGACACTAAATACGCAAAACCCAATACCTACATACCGATTGGGGAGAGAGATCGATGGGTGAGAGTAAGATAAATCTTCTTAAACTATAAGTACAGATTTTGTTTTTTCTTTCACCTGTTCTATTCTTCGTTATCGTTCGTTCTATTACAATCTTTTGATATTTTGAGATCGGCAGAGCTCAAGGAATTGAAACATCTGAAAGGATTACTCGTACTCTTGGAACGCAAAGGGCAACTGAAGGAAATTAGATGTGGTTTTAGCCAGTAAAAATTTGACACGCCTTCCACCTTAGAGCGGGAAATTATATGATATCCCAATTTTATTTTTAATATTGCATCATAAATACACTTATTGTGGATAAGGGTACAAACAATTCGCTTTAAATATCCAAGTAGGTACGTTTATAAATAAACTAACCTTTTGAAAGATCAAAGACACTCCAAAAGTATTTAGCTAACTAGCGAGGCAACTAAAAATGTCACACACGTCTGTCCTCCACTCTGTTCTCGGAAACGTAGAAAGACATTTCTAGGTAACAATTTGCATCCTTAGCCGACTGTTAACACAATTTATACAGGCGTCTAGTTGGCACAATCAGGATCTCTTCGCATTGCTAATTGTACCTCTTCTTTGTAAGACTTGCCCAACTAACAAGGATAATCAAACTAAAATTAGTGCTGGTGCTGAAGTCCCTGGCCTGACCAGACGAGAGCAAAAAGAGAAACATGTTTAATTAAAGATGGTCTTCAGCCGCTGTGTAAATTGAAATACGAATTATTGAGTCTTAGTAGAAAAGTTTATCGGATTTTAAATATCGGTTTGCTAGAAATGTCTGATTAATTTTAAAAGTCTGCGGATGTACTTACACTTTCTTTTTTAAATTAAATTATATTTAAACGTGGAAGTTGCGCGGTGTCTTCTCGTCTAATATACCACAGTATCTCAAGACGAAATTCTATGACCAGTGTGTGTTGCCAGTGACGACTTATGGCTTCGAAACGTGGTCGCTTATAATGGGCCTTATGAGAAGACTCAAAGTCACCCATAGGGCGATGGAAAGGGCTATGCTCGGAGTTTCCTTGCGTGATCGCATCAGAAATGAAGATATCCGCAGGAGAACCAAGGTTACCGACGTAGCTCGAAGAGTCGCCAAACTGTGGCAATGGGCAGGGCACATTGCACATAGAACAGATTGTTGATGGGGACAAAAGATTCTGGAGTGGCGACCACGTACCGAAAGACGCAGCGTTGGAAGGCCTCCAACAAGGTAGACCGATGACCTGGTCAGGGACGCGGGAATCCGATGGATGCGTTACGCACAGGACCGGTCGTTGTGGCGACGCTTGGGGGAGGCCTATGTCCAGCAGTGGACGTCTTTAGGCTGATATGATGATGATGATGATATTTAAACACAATGCTATTCCTAATATCTATGGTTAGAATGTATGTAAGTCTATTATTATATGCCAGGTAAGTGTCTACCTATGAAATTGTAAATCTTCAGATTGATCTGGAGTTACTAGTTTAAATAAACTTTGTATTTAAGGAATAATTGTGTAAATTTTATCATTCATTTATTTCTTTGGGTTTAAGCATGATAAGCATTTTTAATGTTCCCACTGCTGGGACTCAGGCTTCTTCTCTAGGAGAGGGAATGGGCCGTAATCCACCACGTGGGCCCAGTGCGGGTTGGTGAATGTCACATATCTTAATTTTTTTGGTTTTAGGACATGCCGGCTGCCTCACGATGTTTTCTTTCACCGTTTTGAGAGCAGTGTCAAAAAAACAAATATTTAAAGTCATGAGCCTGGCTGGATTTGAACCTGCGACCTACAACTCATAAATCGGGGCCGTTACCACTCTCAATAGCGCCATATACGAATTGACTAAATTTTTCAGCTGCATAAACAATAAAAAAACTGGGCTGAATTAAAATAAATAGCTTTTAATTTAACAACGTTACATTCATCCTAATTTACCAGTAGTCATTATAATGTGGCCTAATTATTATTCCTATGGTCCCACAAAATTTATAGTATTAATTAGTTTTCAACAACTGCTTTCCTGCAGTATTGGGCACAATCCCGGTAACCATTAAAATCAATGAAGTAACCCAGAGGGCGAGCTTGCCACTTAAAAAATAATTTATGGCCTCCCCCTTCATTACCCTTAGAGGAAATACTTCACAAATTGTTTTAATTATGCCGAAATTTTCTTCACAAATTCTTCGACTATCGATTTTACGGAATCCAATGATTTGTTTTGAGTGATTTTTAATTAATTGTGATGAGTAAGAAGTAATTTTTCTTTAATTGTAATTAATTTTGACTAATCAGATGATGAAATGTGAATAAAAAATTGAGCTTTTTAATTGAGGATCAATTAGGGTGTCTTTAAAACTTTAGACAAAGCAATAAATGTGATGGCGATGTCGATAGATACAAATGAGAACAAAAAAATGGCTCGCTTGCAAAACCCATAAAAGAGACTGTTTTTCTTATGTAAAAACTCTAAAGACAGCAGAGAAAGTGAGGAAAGCCGGGGATGTAAATGCTGCGGTTAAAATTTTCTCTTATTTGCTCTTCAAGCTTTTCAAATGACAGCGCTAGAAAGTACTGTTTTTATCTTGAGTTGCGTATTGTAGGTAGTCCATGCTTGGATACTCGCGAAAATTAGCAAAAGAACCTACTGTAACAGGTTATTTCTTGTTTATTTAACCAGTGTTTTCGATACTATTTAGTTTTTGACAAGAAACACAGTAATTTTCTTCTCTATTAGAATGCCGATATAACACATTCCAATTTGTTTGCAGTAAGTACGTGGTGGTAAATTTATTGAGTCAGCCTTCTCGGCAAGCGTTGCTAAGGTAGTGGGTACCTACCTAAATTTAGCATACACAAAAAAAGTAAGACAACTTATAAATTAACTTAAATCAATGGGTACAACGGTAGTCTTATCGCTAAGAATGATAATTATCTACCAGGACCAGGATGGATCTTAAAAACGAGATCGTGCCTATTCCAATGATTCCTGATAGGATTTATGTTATGTAGACACTGGAGTTACGAAAGTACTTCAATTCGACATAACAGTTTCAACAAAGTATAAATTTGATAATAATTAAAAGAGACTTCTCAGAAGCAGCTGCAAAAGAATATACCTACACCCACTATATATGTCATGGTCAGATCTTAGAAATTGATCACTTTATGATATGGCCAAGTAAAACTTTCCAGATCGTTTTAAACGTTAAAGTTTGATGATACTTCAATCTTCGTTTCTTTTGGGTTTCACCTTTTACTATCATTGTAATCTTTTATCAATGATATAGCCAAACGAGGATTGACATAGCATCGAATGTTAACGTTTAAACGATCTGGCTAGTTTTTCTTGACCATAATTATCATGAAGTGTTCAATTTCTAAGATCTGGCCACGGCGTACATTTTTTTTCTGCGTCATCTAAATTTTCAAGGAGAGAGTTTTATAAAACACCACTACACTCTTTATACTTTTAATCAGACATTAGCAAACGACTACTCCAAATTAAACAACGCTACACACCGGCACCTAATTAGTAAGTTGCAATTAATTATTTTCCACTTCGTCACAAGGCGCATATTCTCTTGGATTTCCATACATAGATAATCATGCACGTCCCAGTTAATCACAATATGCGTTAGTCGACGATTAATTATCCCATATAAATTAATCCGGGCTGTATCTCGCGGGTAAAGTAAATGCGATTATGATGGCGTTTCATAATTTAATTTGCGGTATCAATTTTGTTAATGAATAATTAATTATATTGATTTTATTGGTTCTAGTCTTTAGAGAATGCTGTGGGAGTTAGATTAATTGAGTACTTATATATCTAAGTATTTTATTGGTAGGTAGATAAATAAAGTCAGCTATTATAGAATTATTCGAATCTGCTTAATAGGTCGATATCTAAAGTTATTATAAAGAGGTAATTTTTTTTGTCGTTTTAAGGAGGTAATCTCTGAAAATACTGGTCATATTGCTAAAATTTTTTCTCCGACAAAATGCTGCGTTATTCCTGAGTGACATAGGCTATATTTTATGTATGCGGGCGAAGCCGCGGACAAAAGTTAGTTATATTTAGGTATAGTAGTAATCAGTGTATATATATATTTTATGACAGTGTGAAAGTTTTTTTCTGCGAGATTATTATGAAATTGCAAACGTGTTTTTTTTTTATTTAAATTATGTTAATGTAATATATATCCACGTGAAAGTACAAAATTATCCCAAGGGAACATACCCCAGGGATAAAAAGTGTCCCTTGTTTTATTCCAGGACCTGATCTACTCGTGTCAAACTTAATCCAAATACAATCAGCCATTTGAGCGTGAAGGTGTACCAAACATACACACACCATATTATGGTCTCTTCCAAGGGTTTTCTTTCCTAAAATCTTTTCGAAATTATGCAAAAGCTATATACGTACCTACTCAAGTTTATTGTTAAAACCAAGGATTCTACTTTCATATATTAAGCGCCCTAGTAAAGCTGGTATTGTATTTACACGTTTCGTGACAATCGCACTTCCCAGATGAAATATGAATGGCAAAGGGAGACGGGGTGAAATTTTATGAGCTTCCAGCAAAATATATCACCGCACTTGTAATATACTATGGTATAAACAAATAAAATATGTGGGAGATGAACATTCGCAGATAATAACATAGTTTTGCTAACACTTGGTGTGTTCTCTTCTCTGTGTCAATTTCGGTTAGTTTATATATTTATAGTGAAATAACAGTGAGAGCAGTGGTGGCCGAGTGGTAATGGCTCTGACTTAGGAGTTGTAGGTCGCGGGTTCAAATCCAACCTGGCGCATTACTTCGTGTAATTTATTTAATTACCACTGCTCTCATAACGGTGAGGGAAAACATCGTGAGGAAACCGGTATGTCCTAGAACCAGAAATTCGAAGACATGAGACATTCACCAACCCGAACTGGGCCCGCGTGGTGGATTAGGTACGGCCCATTCTCTTTCTTAGGGAGGAGGCCTGAGTTCTAGCAGTGGGAACATTAAAAAAACTGATAATGATGATGAAAATATAGTGTATTGCCTCCTATGCCCGGATACATAGTTATGTTACGTTAAAACGGTTGACGCGTTTACGACGTTCAGCGCTCTGATTGGCCCGCTTCAAGCTGTTAACCAATCAGAGCCAAAGGCGATAAACGTTTCGATCGCGTTAAGTGGATATCCAGAAGCGTAACAATATCCAGTCCTGTTTAATGTTAAGACAATGGTGCTAACAAAAATAATAACATTGGGGATGCATTTTCGCAAAATGCGCAACAAATTTTTATTTGCTAAACAATTTTTTTCATCATAATTTTTATTACTTTTATAAGTATCATAAAACTCAATAGGCCTATACATAAATCGCTGTACCTAATATAAAAAATGCCCATTCTTCAGGGTTCCGTCGCCAACAGTAGTGCAAAGTGCAAAGTGGGCCAATTCAACACAATTTATGGTATGGCTCGCTGCCTCCGTTTATGGTTTTACAGCATATTTATCGTTTTATGACATAATGGGGGCGGTTTATGATAATTCCTCAGTAGTCCTGAAATATACGAGATGAAATGTCCCCGCGTAAGACTGTTAAAATTATGAAAATTTTATTAAATTTTACCGGAGTCGGTGTTTCCTGATAATTAGGTTACGTCTAGGCAAACATGCTTCATCGCCGACCACATCGTTGTTTTTCATCAGGTGAGATAGTGGTCAAGTGCGAGCCTATCAACAATAAAAAATTATAGGTTTGGCCCACACTTATTAAAATTCAGAAAGCCTAATTTTTTATGTATATAGGTAAGCATTAAAATATGCAAAACAAAGCACTCCAGATTTCAGCAGATACTGCAGTCTAAGCAACATAGACACATTAATTTCGCATAATTCTGACCACTAATTACACTTGCTGTATCAAAGCTATTGTACAGCGGCATACTCTAATATTTATCCGAAATAAACACTCGTGTTTATGCACGGCTTAACTTAATACCGAAATCATTAGAATTTAACTAAAGTGGAGTTTGTTTCAAGTATCCACCGTTACTACAGCATTACATTAATTCTTGCAAAACCGACACATTTTCAACTAATTCAAATTATACGTTATCCATTGCTGTTCTACCACCATTCATCTAAAAATCCTTCTTTATAAAAGCGGCCATGTATTTCAAAATATAAATTCCTTATAAAGTTCCAACGATACTTCCGATGCGTTGGTACGGTAGCTGAGTTGTAATAACGTTTCCGCTCTTTACCCGATGTTTGCCGAGCCAATGCAAACACGAGAGATTGTATAGGGACTTTTATGTTTATGTAATTTTCGGGTTTCGTGTATATTTTTGATGTCGGTTTTATGCCCACGGATGATGGATTGATTAAAGTTTCATGCTATGAAGGCTCTTAAGGTATTCTTTAATATTGATATTAGACTTGTTGACGATTCTTGCTTTTTGTGCCTCAGTTGTATCGTTTTGATAAAAAAGTTTGTTATTTAATTCAATATTAGCAACTCACAGCTATATGCTCTGGTGCAATATACTGATGTTTGTAAGTACTCATATTAAAACATTGCGATATGAGAAGTATAGATTTGAGTTTAATATTAAAGTAAAATTTACATAAATTTACCTCCCGGAGTACCTTTTTCCGTTCAGAAATAATCAAATAGCTTCTTCCACTCTTGGTGGAACGAGAGGGTGTGTCAGACTTTTACTGACCAAAACCCACTCGCTCAACTTTACCGCGGTTCTCTGTCCAGCTGTCGGTCGATTTTCGCCCATTGCTCTAGGCGCATTCGTGCATCGTGGCCTGTCCACTTCTATTTCAGCCTGCCTATTTTTTTCCCTACGTCTGCTGCTGAAGTAATGGATCGCAAGGTAGTGTTTTAAACGCGATCTACTCGCTTAACACCTATTATGCTGCACCATTACCCGTTAGCAAATTTTGAGTTATATAAAACTGAATAAACAGTCTAGAGTATATTTAGCATAAAGTTTAATTTAGAAGACTAGACTAACACCGATTTCTCGACGAAGCAGTCTGCGTAACTTGAATTAAACATTCAGGGTCTAATTTAGGACTAGTTCTTAGCTTAGGTTCTGTTGAGAGAGTTAGAACTTCAGAAGTTGTTTCGTTTCTCTTAATATTTGGTAGGTACTAGCTTCTAGCAACGGCTTTGCCTGCATGAAATTGGGTTTCTCCATACAAACTTAACCGACCTGCATTATTTTTTCTTTGTATAAAATTACTTTTAACTTGTTCTTGTACGTTCATAACAACAAACCAAGTTGTTTAGTTTCTTAGTAAGTAAATTAATGTTAATTCTGATGAGAAAAATAAAGTTCTTAAACAGAACTTTGGACCCCCATTTCAACCCTATAGGAAAGGAATTTTGGAAATTCCTGTCTTAGTGCTTGCCAATTTAATAAAAAAGCCTTGTACGTACAACATTTCACGGTCCTGCTGGTCCCAGTAGTTTCGGCTGTGCGTTGATATGTCAGTCAGTCAGTTTCTTTTTTTATAAGTATAGAGATTATGGGTACTATTATCTCATTGTGATGTGATATCTTGGAAAAAAAGCTTATAATGATATGACATCCCTTGTAATGAACAAAACCAAAAAGACTTTAAACTTAGCTTACATTGATTTACCACGTTGGATTATAATACTATCTACTTATACGTACTTCTGAAGATTTTTCAGTTCCAAATATTTTCATGATTTCAAAACAATGAGTTGACATTTCATTGCAATTTGTAGAAGTCACCTTTACTCTACTTGCAAAGATGATTAATTACATAGCACACAAATATTTCAGAGTTCTACTTACATTTCTTATATATTTACACTTACATACCTTAACGTTTATGCCTTCAGGCGGAACGCAACCTGTTTGATACTTTGATATATTTGCGGAACACAGCAATGTTTGTTTGTTGCTCCCGCGCAAACAGATATAAATGAGTTTGTCTTGTAACACTATACGTTTGTTGAAACATCTTTGTTCGGATGGGTCTCGATCAAATGTTTCAGATCAAATGATTTAGTGCGCTAGCAGCTGGGCCGCTGGATTTCGAACAGGAATAGATTTCCTGTAATTGATGTTGTTAAACTGATATGGGAGGAATGAACTAGAGTTGGTTTGTGTCTTTCTGGGAATCTAGAAAATGGTTTCCTGAATTTTCAGATCGACGACTATATTTGTGCCTATCAGCAGGAAGCAAATGTGCACATTTATTATACGAGGCTTCCGTCGACTGGGACCGCAATTAACTAGGACCGTGGTCCCAGTCGCCGGATCCATAAAAATTAAAATATTTTCTTCCGGCAACTGGGACCACTCAGAGATAACATAAAAAAATCTATTATTGAAGCCAAAATCGGTACAGTCAAACGAAAAAATTGATAATAAAAAGTATTATACAATAATAATACTATCCCTCTCTAACACAAGTCCGTTTTGCCTGTCGTTCAAAGTCAGGTAGCCTTTTTGTTATAAACGGGATATTTTGCATCGCCCGATGATTGGCTCGGCCAATTACTAACAAGAAGCTTATCAGTTTATGAAAGTCAAGTTTTGCATCAGACAGTGTTATATTAGATCATTGTAAGATACTGCGCTGAATATTTGTTGCAAATTGTGTAATGTAAGTGGTGGTGTGACTTCATTTAATAGTCTTCAGGTAAGTAAAACATTTTTTTATCAACTTATTAAGTAAAAATATTTTTAATCACGTTAACGACGTGATTAAAAATATCTCATTGTCATGAACCTATTGATTTCGCGAAAGATAAAGTGAACCATTAAATGCAAAAATGTGTAGAAGATGTTCAAAAGAACATAAATATCCCTGTTGCGCATGTATTTGAAAATAATATAGAAGTTCTTAAAGACGAGTGATTACATTTTGTTACACAATTACCACATTTTCACAACGTAGAAAAGCGACTCTTCAAAAAAAGAAATGCTGCTATTGGAGCAAAAAAATCACTTTTCACAAAGCTGCCGACGTGGAAGTACCACAACAGTACCAAAAATTGTTGCTTGCTGACTATAGAGGGCAAAAAAAGCGCGTAATTGTGTTTGCAAGTGAAGAAATGAAAAAATATTTTAAACTGTGCAAACATTTCTATATTGATGGCACATTTAAAATTTGTATAAAGTCATTTTATCAACTCTGTACTATACATGCAGATGTTGGAAGGAATGAAGACTTTGTAAATGTTGTTCCAGTAGCTTACGCACTTCTACCTGATAAGAAGACATCTACGTATAAGTTGCTTTTTGAACTCACAAAAAGCCAGATACCCGAATGGCAGCCGGCTGTAATGACCATGGACATCAAAGTTTCATCAATACAAGCGGTCAATCAGTTTTTCCCTGGTGTGAAAATAGTAGGTTGCTCCGGATATGGGTATAATTTATCTATATATGTAGTTTTAAAGTTTTTATATAATTTGTCTTATTCTGTGAAGCTATGACGGCCATTTTATACTAATAGTGATGTAAATGTTTTTTTTTAATATCACGGTACTACTTAAAGACTGATTTTGTGATAAATAATTACTTACTGATTGTTAATTGTTTGAAAATTAATGATCATTATTATAAGCACGATTTATGTTTTTTTTGTAATTGTTAGCATGATTTTCATGTATGTTTTTATTATAAAAGTTTTAAATAACAAAACTGTAGTCAAAAGCTGTTTTTTTTTATATTAGGTAATAAATGATGTTTTTAAATCAAAAAGATTTTTTTTCAATTATTACATCTGAAAATTTTTCGTTTGACTCTACATTTCTTGATTTCAGTTATCATTTATGAGTGGTCCCAGTCGCCGGAAGAAAATTATTTAATTTTTACGGTTCCGGCGACTGGGACCGCGGTCCCAGTTAATTGCGGTCCCAGTCGACGGAAGCCTCTGTTATTATACTACAAAGACGACGCCAGAGACATTTTTTGATTATCATCACATAAATTATAAAGGTGATTAAACAAGTACCTACTAAGGGGAAATATAAAAAAATCAATGGTTCAGTTTCCGATAGTTAAGCACTTAACAACACAAGCCATTTTGCCATAAAAGGTGTACCAAATTTTGATATTTTTCTTATTTTATAAGATATTTAATTAAAAGTTTTGTTTTAAGTGTATACCATTTTACATGTTAACGTATTATTTTCGGTGTAACCGGTATTTCATTTTTAACTTGGCTCCACACAAGGAATGACTCCTGGAATCTTGGATACGTTCACTTATATGGTAAACTCATAAGCACAAGGCATCGAAACCAGGAATAACTATCTGTAGGCCATATAAGCATTTGTACCGTGCTGGATTCGAGTCCGCGCGCAACTCGTAGTAGCCAATCGTTCGACATAATATTAAGTTGTTTATAAGATACTTTAAGCTATTCATTTATTAGGGAAAATAAACAATATATTTTATAGTAAAACACACACAACAATATGATTAAATGTGTAACCAACAACATTATCCACGGAAAATATACAAATAAATTGTATTGTATATTAAAATGTACACTCTGTTATGAATAAAAGACATTGGTCACGGACATACACTTATCAAACCCAATAATAATATTTCCTACGATTCCAGCGAATTATAAAAGTTATGACACATTCGCAATAACTCACTCCCATCCCCCTTTATCATTGGAAACATAATGAGGTCATAATATATCGATGCCTGTACCCTGACATTTGACCTCCTAGCTTATGTCTAGACCAGACTCAATGTCTCGCGTGCGATACTAAAATGAAAAGGCACGACATAGGCAATAGGCGAGTAATGTAATTTCACACCGTCACGATGGGTGAAAATCCATGGGAAATTGTTTCATTTTAGATATCATTGTTTGTGACTTGTGACACACATTTCACTTAGTTTGTTCTTGATATTTATGTGTGTATTTACAGAGATTGCTGGTTTTCTTACAAACAGAAAGCTTAGATGTATATCTGCAGATATATCATGTCTGATTTGGTGTGGTTAGGAAGTGGCTGATCAAACTACTAAGTAATAAATAGGTTTGGATTGTTTTTGGAGCCAAATTGATTTACACATTGAAGGGCATAATCTATGTCCAACGTTTCTAACCTTTTTAGCGGTGGACACTTCACGATCATAGTCACGGACTCCTGATAATAAAAACCTGATTGACAGTCGCGGATACTGGCCCAAAGGATACTAGTACTAATACTCAAAATATTTACCCTTTCCCTCGTTTAAGGGATATTAGTCAAGCCAAGTAAATTATAAAAAGGTTAAGACATGCATAGGACAAAAACAATATTTTTATATGTACAAACGTTTTTCCAAGGAGTCTTTGGGTGTTCTGGGTTAGTTGCAGGTTTTTAAAATTCAATGGAAGAAGGGATCAAATTTGTAGTTTTGAATTGGGTATCATTATTTTAGTCAAAAGATTGTCTTTGCTGGATATAGGCCTAGCATCAGCATTGACAGAAATTTTGCGTGAAAGGCTTTTCAAAGCTGCGTCTTTTGTATCCTACCTATAAAGCACCTTTCACCAATCATTTAAAAGTTAAGAAAAGGGCTTAAGTATCGAAGTACTTTGAATAAATACTTCACTCTCAAGTTGAAGATAAGTTAAACTTCACATGGAATTCCAAAATAATCAAATACCGTAAGATGATGCTAATCAAAATCTGTGAAGTTGAACAAGCGGCATCTTTAGCCGTAAACTTGAACAACAATACTAAAGTTAAGTAAGTGTTAGGTAAGAGACATTAACATAAGACGAGGCGAGCAGGTGGTTCAATGTCAGTAGAACATTTAACGAGCACTTTCCAAGTAGCGTTACTTGTTCGCGTGTCCGTTGAACGGTCAGAATTCATTTAGAATATTTAATTTGTTTCAAGTATTGGTAATTTGGCGATAAACGCTGTGAGAATATTGATTCAGAATTATGTCTACTCTCAAAGTTAGATAACTTCAAAAGCTTCTCTTTGAGCTCTTGAAACCAATAACATTGCAGTTACATATTCATTGGGCGTTTAAACTGTTCGATCTATAACACGATTGTCAAGAATTAGATTCAAGATCTCTAGACAAAGTGACATTAAACTTCAAAAGTAAAAACGATTTTGTTTGGGCAAAGCAAAGCGTAAAGACATTACCGTGTTAAATTCTAGCTGTTCCCCTTCTTGGTGCTGCTTGTACACATCTATTGAATGATTCAAAGTTCAATGAGTTGCATTGCAAATAAATTGAACCTTTGCTGCAATGGAAAATTAGGTTTCTAATATTTTTTCTATGAATTGAGACCATAGCATTACCAAAAACCTCTTTGAAACTTTAAACCAAGCAATATTTTCTCAAATAGAACTGATGCGCCTCAAATACATAATTGATATGTATAACCTATTTACAGTGTAACGTTAACACACAATGTTGCAACTTATCTCTCCATAATTACCTTTAATACAGGTAAACTCAAAGATAAAGTTTATTACCTTACTGAGGTTATCAAATAAGTTATCAAACATGACCTCCTTAGGTTTATTTTTATATTGCTGCTTCAGTGTACTTATATTGCATAAAGATTCATCTGTACACATACGTCAATTGAGAAACTGAACAAATATGCATTCAAGGTCTCGATGAAAGCTTGCATTAATTAAAATTAATTGATTAACATGAGTGACCGTCATGAATTGCATTTGGCAAGCAAATTGATGATCGCTTATCGCTGCAAAGTTTTGTTGGTGCTGTTGATATGAACTTACAGGAACGTGAAACTACATCATTTATTTATGTACACACAAACACTTAAAAAAGAAAAGAACAAATAAGAATAGAAGAGTACAAAGGACCTGCTTATCTCTAACGAAATTTCTTCCAGCAGACCTGTGACAGGACAGTTGGATAAGATACGTAAACAAATTGTGTATAAATAAAAAAAAAAAAATATAAATAAAAAAAAAAAATATAAATAAAAAAAAATATTTTGTAGATTAAAAAGTATTTCATGTAAGTATGTACTCTAATATATTTTAATATTATGCTGATGTAAAGATATTTAATGTGTGCTCTTTAAGTTATGGCTCAAAAACATTCTTTAATATGAATTTCTAAGATTAGAATTTGTTGAAATAAATTTGTAATATTTTTAAGACACCGGGTTTTAGAATAAATTATATAATGAAACGAGAAAGATAGTTCTTTGGTTAGGTTAGGCTAGTGTCTAACCTATCAATCAAATTGCTACCATCAAATTGCTACCAAGTGGTTGCTAAATGATTCGATAAAAAAAAAAAAAACGTTTGCAAAGTTAAACGAAATCACAGCAAGCATAAAAAAGGATTCTTGATACTTACGCGTATCTTTTTCGTTTTTTAGTCTAAAAATAACCTTCTTACATGTAATTCTGCTAGTGCATTATATCAACCGCCTTCGCTGCTCGTAACAAGCTCTCGCGACGATTGCATGTACGTGACCTCCATTCGAGGACTCCTTTACTTATAAACACCAGGCCAATTATATTTCTGTGTTTCTTAATGCATTCGATCAAACGTGTATAATCGTGCTATTGCTTCTCTGTGTTGATGGGTTTTTAATGCGGTTGAATCATGAGAAATTAAATTGGGGTAGAATGAGTGCGTTTTAGTCTATATAGCCCATTGAGATCATGCAATAGTCATGCTACTTCAAGCATACTTAACCGTAGTCTTTAAATTAATGGGTACATTATACCTTTGTATAAGCACATGCGTTGTATGAGATGCACTTTTTGTTTGTTATTTATATATTCTTTATTGCACATCAAGATTAAAAATTTAGAAAAAAGAAACCATATAATAAAAACACACAATTGGCGGCCATATCGCAACAGGCGATTTCTTCCAGGCAACCGACAGAGATTGCCTGAACACAAAATGACATGGCATCTGTTTGACTGATGATTGTCTAAAAACGACTTCATCGTCTGATTTCATCGGCTGTCGTTGTAAATTTTGAAGATCACGTCCAAACGACGATGTTAAAAATACCATGCTAGTATTTATATTCTTCATATAAGAATGTAAAAATAGAAATACATACATGGTATTGTTCATCGAGTCTCTATAGTTTTTTCCTAAATTTTCTTAAATAACTATGGAACTGCTAAATATTTGTCAATGTCACTTGCTCTTAATCTTTACCAGAACATTTTTTTAAACATAGAAACTGTCTCACAATTACTGTTGACACAACATATACTAAATGTTTCTTCAAATTACACGAAAGTGTATACAAAATAGTTCTGAGAGCTCCAAAGCTATTGTGTATTGTGACAATGTTCACTTTCATTCAACCCGTATATGTCACCGCAGTGAAAGTGAAGAATATTGAGATATGAAAGTATTATCCAGTGATGGTATTGTTTAAGCGTTCTTGTTACATGGTGTTACAGAGTGCCTTGACCATATGCTAGAAATATATGGGTAAACCATGTAATAAGTAGGAGTTCGTACATTACGTACAACTTGGAGAGTTATTAATGAAGATGAAAGAGTCGTTGATGAAACTATAACTATTTTAACGATACATAATAAAAGATCACTAAACTAACTTACGAAAATTAAAGACTCTTTATTAGAAGTCTATGCTACATGTTTTAACTGCGTCATCGTCTTTATTGCAACTATAAAAGGTAGAGATGCAGAATGATTACTCAGCAAAAACTTTACTGCAGCTGTTTATATGTACCTACTACGAAAACTGTTACGCATAAAATTGCAAGATTCAATAAAGTCGAAATTGTAGGGTAATAAAAAGCAAAAAAGAAATAGTAGACTATTTAGAAAAATATCATTATTTTAAATGCTCAAGTTCCATTTTTGAACAATAGGAAGTTAGACGAGTTCACAACTTCATAAGCACCGTCAATCCAAGTGGAAGATCATAAAGATGGATGGAAATAATTTCCCCTTCCGAGATTAAAAATCAGACAGTATTTATGGGCTCAGGGCAATTTTAAATCTCCTTATCTTTACCAGCCAGGTGTAAAACCCGAACTGTTAGCTTTTGCTAAAGGCAATGTTGCAACACAATCACGATCGACCTTGTCTCTACATTTATTGCCGTCCTTTTCTAACCCGATCGCCGTTTACGTAGAATTATTAGCTTTTCCTTCGTTGTTATGACTGAAACTATTGTTATTATGTGTCATATAGGCGGGAGATACAGCGTGAATTTAAAAAAAAGGTATATATGTAGGAATTATGAAGGGATGTAGTTCCGGACATGCGTACTGGAGTGGGACGGCGACAGCCGGGCATCGAGTCAACGTCAGTTGTTGGCCGGTCGTCGCGGCGCGCGTAGTGTTTGCCCGCGCCCATCCAACCGTTACGATACAGTACACATATCAAATTTCACGCGAAAATTTGATATCGTCGTCGTTTTTGTGAAGTGTTTTGAAAAAGTTCGCGCGTTTGCCGGTAAATGTTTCAAGTTTATCCGTCTGTAGAAGTTCATTAGAGTTTGTGCTTGGAATTATTGTTTGCGCTACTGTGTTTTTTGTTGCCCAGTGTTAAGTTTGCAACCGTTTTGTTTTCGTAGTACGTATTGTTTTTATTATTATAGTAAACAAATTATTATTGTTGTACTGCCCCATTATTATTTTTTCCTTTCCAGTATTGTTTCTAAATGATATCACCAGCAGAGTTGCTTTATCGCTACTGATAAGTTTTATCTACAACTTACGTTGTTCTTTGCATTAACAAGAATTGCACATTTAGGACGCACACATATCTACTCATAGACATTGTTGTACTTACTTATTAATGTCTCATTTGGTACTTATATAGGTACTTCGAACAAATAGCAAAACTTGAACTATAAATGAAAGTTCATCGAACCAGTAGATTTGTAAAGTAATATAACAATGACATAATTAAGCAATAGTTCCTATAATATAAATTTTGCTACGCTTCATTTAATATTTATAAAATGGCAATCAGTATGGCATACGACCTATTCGAGTTCTTTCAACATGATGTTGTTTTGTTTTGAATGTTAACAAATTCAAAAGTTATCGACCGTTGGGAACTTGAGACAAGTAGACACGCGTTTGAGATGACTGTCTTTATTGTGAATCACCAACTGTATGAAATGCGAAAGACAAAGAAGGGATTTGAATATAAGGCGAGGGGGCCCTTGAAATTGATCGTCTGGTACACCCCAGCCTCTGGTTAACCGAACCCTTGGATGTAACGTAGGCACACTTAATGCGGTACAAATTTGATTTTATACCTCCTGTTTCTGTTACATTTAGACCGGGCCCAGCTTCAACAAACTTGTTGAATTTAGGTTCGAGTATATTAATTAGATTTAAGGCCTAAACTCCAGGAGCTTTGCTTGTAACATTCTAACGTATTGTAATTAAGAATTGTTTACACAAAATTTAATTAAGCTTCAAGCCTAAAATGCTTGACTAAAGGATTAAACATGGATATTAATTAGAATTAAGAAACGGTTCCTCTCAGCTGTCAAATTTATTTTAAGCTATTACACAATGTAGAAAAATGGTCGAACAAAAACATTTGTTCAAGGATTAGTTATTAAATTCTTTTAATACATTTCTAAACGAGTTTGACAGCATTGTGAGGCGCTTGGCGCGTGCCTCATTTTTACTACAGTATCAGCAGTATTCGGTTGCCCATTGAAGCGGTAATTGCGCCCCATAATGGTGCAAGACCCTTTTTTCGGATCTGTCTCATTGTTGTCCATAGGGTGTAGGTCGTTGACATTGGCCTTCCCCTTTATATTACGGATTTGCAACGATATATTTTTCATCACATGTCAGATTAACAATATTTCATTTCTAATCGCTTTTTCGATTATTGCTTTGGAGTCCATATCATTGTGAATGGTCATCATAATCTCCTGTATTTGGCAGCTTTCACGTTTCCTGTTGGCCATTATTTTATTTTTCCTATTGTTTTTATTCATACAAAATATGGGATTAAAACTATTTATGCCAGTTACAATATGTTACGTCTAGTATATAAAAATATTACCACAATAACAACAGTACAATACCATGGTTAGAACTGTTCTGCATCTACTTAAAGAGTACTTAAAAGTAAGTAATTTTCATAAAAGTTCCGTTTTGTAAGGTTCTGTAACGGTCTTGTGAATTCCAGTCTCGCTGTTTCATTAAAAAAAGAAATAGCAATTGCAGACTTCGTACTATGTTCGTTTCGTTAGCTTTTATAATTACCTTTATTCTGCTGGGAAAATGAAACAACTAAGCCTTTTGATCTATTGTCGCAACGCCTGTCTATTTTCTGTATGGGTATAACATATGTTTTCCATTTACGTTCACCTTGAGATACAATAGTGAGAATTGCTTCATAATCACGAATGTTAAATATAGAATGCATTCGTGTATTATGCAAAATACGCAACAAAGTTGATAGAGTAGTACTTACGCACGATTGGCCACTCACGCGGTCAGCGAACTATAATAAGATGTTATAGAACTGGCCAATGATGACGTGAGCGTCACGCCCCGGGCGTAAAACTAACGTCTAATGAGAGCCACATTCTTTTAACTTCAATAATGGCAATTGACTAAAACAATGCGAACGGAGCGGTCCAGAACACCGTTAGAGAGCTGCGCAAGAGTTCAGATATTCGTTGCATTAGTGAGGGCAACAATCTTTGATAGCTCGCCGGCGATTGCGCAAGCGGCCTCCTTTTCGCACGTGTTCTTCGACAGTTCTGCAACATTTTCCGGTTTTGAGGTGCAATACGTCTCTCTGTACGCATAACCATAAAATTACAAAAGGTTTAGAATACTAGCCATGATGTTAATGTACAACTGCTGAGTTTGCATTCAAACGTTAACTTTCAATGTTTCAAGTCCAGCTAGCTATTGAAACTGTTAGTACCTACCCATGCTAGAGATAACAAAACAACAAAATTGACGTTATTGTTATTCGGTGAATGAAGCCTGAGTATTAGCCAACATTATAATAAACATTAACGTGTAACTAGAGACATTGAAAACACAAACTACCTTGATTAACACCTTCACCTATTTAGCGGTTCCCACACTTTACTTTTCCATCTATTTGATCTGCCGCCCACTAGTTCGACTGTGCTGCACATTAGTGTAGGTAGTAGTAGCAACTGGCAGGTATGTTTATCTACTGAATACGTGCTAGCATCATCAGTAACCGTCGCAGGTCTATCCCGGAGGGGCGTTGCACCGCGCCGCGATGGAATGCGCCCGATCGTGGTTACGAAATGCCGTGACTCCGCAATCGTGCCTCTCCACTGGAATACGCAATTATATTATATTTATCGAAATATTTGTCTTCACTAAACATCTTTTTCAACTAAACAAACCATGTGTGGAGCATTTCCGCTTCAAAGACTAGAATCCCAAACATTTTATAGCACCACTAATTGGGTTTCTTGCTCGGCCACCGGTCACTACTGCTCTTCATAGCTTTTTAATTACCCCTTTGTATATGGTAGAGCATTCGCTAATGTATATGCCTAAGGTCGTTCCGGAAAACAGAACGAAGCCCATTGTTCAGTGCAGCTCCTTATATTGCAAGTAGCGGTCCGACTTCTTAGGCTCCGGTCTCATGTGCCATGTGCCTAAAATTCTTAGAATGTCTGCTGAATAAAATATATTCAGCCTTCTATGGTGCTGTTTAATATTAATTGCGTCTATTTCTTTTTTTAACGTTATCGTTTCTCCTTTTACGTTTTATTACGAGTTTTATAGCGTCTGTTAAAATTCTTTGCACTTTTTCCTCGTTTAAAAACTTGTGAAATGCATTTATCAAAAATGCTCGAATGAGAGAGTGGCTAAGAGTAAAGTCTTATCTTGTCTCCCCCACTTGCAGCAACGTTAAAAGAGTGATGGAAGCGATTCGTCATGTTCCCTGCTTAGTGACCCACTTACAAGAGGGTTTCTAGTCGAAACGGTTTTTACCAAATAACTGCGACTACCATAAGAGGCACGGCGGTTTACCCCTATGCAGGAATCAATCGGTTTCACGCTGTCTCACATTATATTGTTTCATCCTCTTTGATACGTTCGAAATTAGCGTAATATTTGTCCCCTGGAGACATCTTTTAACGACATCCGTCTGAGAATTATTTTCAAATATGTACTTTAGTAAATTCGTTAAACTAAAAACAAATAAGCAAAAAACTTTCAGTCTAACAAGGACAATGAATATTGATAGGCAGGGCGTGCTCGTGCCTTCAACGGATAATAAAAGATTTTTTGCGCCATCCTTCTTTTTTAAACTCCTTCCGCGTCAGTGTTTTTGTACATTGATTAATGACCGCCCTATTTAGAGATGATTCAAGTGAAGAGGAACAAAACCTGGTAATCCATTGATTGAATTTTCAACGGCCCTTAGATTCATTGTAAAAGGTCGTAACTCATTTATTTTTATTATGATAACAGTTTCGCAATAGCATGTTTTATAACACCTTTCAATTTCATTTGCACGTTGTAAATTTATGTATGTACTCGTATAATATTTGTTGATTACTAGTCTATAATTTGCTTTAGTGTAATCACAAGTGTGGGTGAAACTTGTTATTGCCTACTCTGTCTAGATCCTTTGGTATATTGATTGGTTATCAATTCTGTAGATGTTTATCGACAAAGTTTATTTACTGATTAATCCAAATTATACTTTCGACAAGATTGCAGTAGCGTTGGATTACACAACTTGAAATAAAGCTCGTAATCTATCATTTTAGTAGAAAGTTCCAAAGATTATGACTTGGTTGATTAGCACAATTAAATTAATTTTATTGCTCGTATCTGCAGTTTCAAGAATTTCATATTTGAAATTAAATGAAGCTGATACACTTTCATGAGGAGAAAATATCTCAAGATAAAACCAGTATGTACAGATTTCTTAACTAAGTTTTAGAAAGAGACATTGTTTCAAATTCAACCAAATTAACGGAAATGATTGATTTCTTGACGTTGAAGAAAGTCAATCATCCGTTGCAGGTTCAAACACCTTCATGTGATTTGTCACTGCCTTTAATATTACATCAATCAGATACCATGTATTGAGTATTAGTAGAATATTGTATAAACTCAAAATGGCAAAATTTTTAATGTAGTTATTATGATTTTTAATCAAACCGCCGTTGGCCGCATAAACAAACTTTGATGAACGCAGTTTATAAATCAGTTGTTGTTGAGCCATATTTATAACGCTTGTCACATCTGGATATTTAACACGATCTAGGTTAACACTATACGTTTGCTAATAAATATAATATTTTGGTTTTCATGAACCTAGTAGCTCAAATAGGTTCATTAACCGAACACGTTTCCTCCACAATTCTTCATCCTGTTGCAAAGAGCTAAATTGACGGAGACCGTTAATAGCCGTATGTATCTGTTTCCTGCTTGTTCGTTGATTAACGATTTCCTCCAAATATCTTATGCAAATCTCCTAGTTCCCCTCATGTAACAAGATTTGCTTCAACATCAGTATTCATGTCATCTTCATCAAGGTACCCGTGACATGCCCGCATCGTTTGCTTGTGTCAACTCGTTGTGTTTGTGTGGCCGACCTGATGTGCATCCCAACGACCTTACACAGTTAGGGCGACCTATGCGTATCCTGTTCAAGTAGCTTTAGCAATATTGATTAGAACCGTTTGATTTGTATGGAGAATCTTTGCTTTTTATACTTTTATATTTTTATATATTTGCTGTTTGATACTTTTAATATTTTATTTTACTGCTGCCACCAGTTTTGAATCCAATACAGTAATTGTATAAACACAGAATAAACATATTTTTTTAAACCACAACATCCACAACGCACAGTAAGTAAGATGATACGATATCCATACAAAGCCTCTGTTTCAAAAACTCCAACAAAAAATTAGATCTCTGATAGCGATTGCTAACGAAAAAACCGACCTCGAACTTTTTGCGCGAAAATCGTTCTTGCGATCAAGCTTCGAGTGCGTAATTTATACTTCCAAGTAGTTGTATTCTATTTAAATCGATACCACTCAACAAACAGCGAAGCGCTTACTCGAAAGATTAATCACAGCACGAGCAAAAAAGTACGACAAATTGTTCATGTAACTTTACTCATTTGGTATCTACTGGATAACTGATAGGTTTCTCTTGGTGTTCAGAATATAAATGGTAAGAAATTCTTCAGATCTCACATGCAACTTTCTTTGGGTTCCAATGTACGGCGTTTAGGGCTGTTCTAGTATCAATAATAGAAATATTGAGCAAGAGTCGGAAGTCTCAAGACACATTGTGGCTTTTGCCTTCCTGTGCGGTGCGTGGTCTGAATACAGATCGCGCTGTTATGATCCCCGCACATTCTGAAACCCTTCACTTAGATAAAGTGTTGTTTTTTGTTCAACACTTGGAATAGTTGTCACGTGTGGACCCTTCTCTGTAGGGTATTTCGCTAAATGTTAGTCTGTTTTGTCGAGCGCTTTATCTTCTATAAATTATGTAGCAGGATCTATTATGATGTTATACTAGAATTGAATTGATATTTTTTACTCGCGTATCTTCAGTGTTTACAACTTGCTTTCATTATCTTATTCCTTCTTTTTAAATTAGAAGTATTAGTTTAGCTTGTCGTTAAATAGTCAAACTTAGTTTGTTCTTTGTCATAATTTCTTATGGTTCTATTGACCATGTACATTCAATATAGCTAAATACCCAATTTTAATAATACTAATTTCAATTTAAAATATTTCATTTTTTATTTATTTTTGTATAACTACGTACTAATTTATTAATAATTTAAGTCTGCTTATAAGTATAACACTAGTCTGTACGTGAAGTCTAAATAAATATTTATTGAATGTGTTTCTCTGCTAGCACGTGACTCCTAGTTAAGTAATACGACTCATTGATACAGAGTAGCAAGCTATGTCACGTACACTCGTAAAAGGTCTGTGCCTATCTCTAGAAGCATGTCTAGGCCAAGGTTACATCTAGTTATATGACAGGTTATTGTACTGTAACCTAATTCGATTCAATCACTGCTAAAGGCGAGATGCGAACATCCTATTGAATAATAGCAGGAGTTTGCAATTCGCCTACATGCGCCGTACAACTTCCTACGTTTAAACTACAAGGTCTTTTTAGCAATATATACTGTAATTAGTGAGCGTTATAAGCTCTTAGGTTAGTAATTCTCAAGTACCAAGTTTGCATATTCGATTAAATCTTTTATGGTAAGATTAATAATCACCACACTGCTATATTTGGTTTCGTGTGCTACCTTCAAATTGTCTTAAATAGACTCTTGTTTACCTTGGAAAGAAATACTGTAATTACTTTTAGAACAGGTGCATTTAAAATGGGCTTCTTCAGTTACTCTTGACTTCAGATTTCCTTTTTTGGGATTTACCTTTAGAGTAACTGTAATTATGGTGTATTACAAAGTAGAGCACAATAAACGAGCATTATTTCCGAACAATGTGTGGGAGTAACAGCTTTAGTTAATGTTCCAATCAATAACCAAATATTAATGTGTACGATACATCCAATAAAAGCGTTGAAACCCAGCCAAGTGCTAGTTATCAATTTATTGAGCTACAGCCTATAGATATGGCAGCACGTGCGTTTGTTTATGATCCATATTCTGCTGCCGCATTCCGTGGGCCGGGTGAATCATGTCTGTTGACATGTTAAGAGTATGAGATATCGCGTAATTATGGTTGGGTTCAACTTTACTTGCATATCGATTTTGTATGTTTCAACGAGGAATAACGCTGCAATTTTGTGGGATATGCTATGTAGTTTAATCTTTATAAATGGAAAACTAGCTGCGTTTCTTTGGTTTTTTGACATTTGTGTTCTTATTTTGTCGTTTTAGTAATGATGCTTGTTCGAACTCAAGACCACGGTTTTAGCTATAGTTTTAGCAAGTTTATAGTCTATAGTTATTTAAATAAATACATTATGTTGGAAATGGGGTCATTAACCTTTAATCGGTTTTTTTTCTTGTTCACTAATTAAGGTCATCGTCTTTACAATGTCATTCAATATGACTGACGCGGTTAGCCAGAAAAACGTTCATTGTTCTACACCTGCCTTGCACCTTTCTGACATTTGATCGGTTTTTACGCACGTACGGACGTTTTCTAATAAGTGGTCGATAAGACCGTTAGTAAGTACTTGGTATTACCAAGTACTTATTAACGGTCTTATCGCCATTCTCAATTTTGTAACAGATTAACCCTAACGAGAGCCTGTCCAGATTTTAGTCTAAGCTATTACTACTATACTACTATTAAGTCATTAGGTGTTATGACTAACACATACTTGTTAACAACCTCGCGAGACAAGACAGTTCTATATCATATTCAGCACTATATCACTAGCCTATTTATTTACCCACTGCTGGCAAAAGTCACGACGTTAAGCTTCTCCTTTCCAATATTTAGGAAAAAATCCAGTTCGTCCCGCAATAACTTTCGTGGTATTAAACGAATCCACAGTTGGTCAGGCATGCGGCAAACATGTCTTGGCCAGTCTTATTTTAGTTGAGCAGCATTGTGACTATTGTGAGCCACATTAACGATTTGCGTTTATCTCATTCAAGATTACACAATATTGGCAGTCTTGCTGTCTGCCATTTATCGAAACACGTTAATCTAATCGTGTGCTATAAATAATTAAATAAAAAATTATTTAAGACCATCTTACATTTCTGTTATGAAATGCTATTTTAAAGATTTCCTGTCGTCGATCATAATGGATACACATTTGAGTTTAATCTAAGTGTTTCATAAACCATAAATCTGTTACATAATCTACATCAACGAACAGACAAGGCAAAAATTACATAATCAATTCACAAGGAGCTTCAAGTGAGCTTTAATTTTTTGTAAAAGTTGTTCTCTTATTCTCGTTTCGTCCAAGTTAGGCAACGTGAAGGCACAAGTGATTAATAAGCCAACCTTTATCTTAAACGATGAAGAAAGAAATTGTGATTAATTGCAGTAGATCCAATATAAATTCAGTTTTTACTTTCGCGCGTTGACATCCAATTGGATAAAAACTAATGTAACTTACAGATAAAAAGTAATTAGAATTCTCTATGGAGGCGCAGCAAAAACTTTAATCATATCTTCCTTTTGCGTAACACTAAAAACTTTCTAGGATTCTTCACCGACTGGTTATCCTTGTGGAGTTCTTTCAAAATTATACTTTCAACATCTGAATAAATTATTCGCTTACGCTTGATTGTTTCATAAATAAACATGTGGGAACTACTGAAAACTTACACTGTTCACATTAGTCATCATCATAAGTAGAAAAATGTTGAAACAAGCGTTTCAAATGACTAATGCACTGAATTAACTATTTAGTTCATCAATTTTGATGATGTTTAATTTGTGAAACTAACAACAAAGTTTCAAGTTACTTTATACTATTCATTTGAGAACACAGAACATGGTTTTGTTTTTGGTCAAACTCCAAAATTCTTGTCAATAAATCTATTGGATTGTTCAGACTTGGCATTGGTCTAAATTGGTCGGAAGGATACTATCTAATTTGTTGAGATGCCGCAATCCAATTTGGTGGTAAATCAGTCTTGATTTTGTAGCTAATTGCTTTAATTCCAAGTATTCATCATTTTTAATACGGAAGAAAAACTAAGATTTTGATTTATGCAAAATTCCCGTGGTTTACAATAGATGTTATAATTTGTACAATGGCATTGTCTGCATAATTATAACATCTAAATGTAATAATGATAAACCTATTGTTCTATTTACCAATTATGACTCAAACAACAAAAAATAGCTGAATATTTATAGGATGTTTTACTAATACAATGATTTTTTTTTTAGTTTTTCTAAGGACCTACCCAAAGAAAAAACTTTGAGTAAATTGCTTGATATAATTTTTAAATCATTGTTGGGTCTAAAAATAGACGGTAAAGCTAAATATCCGTAAACATGCTAAAGAGACATTTAGCTACTAGTAATGCAGTTATTCAAAACAATCTTGAAGACGTGAAGTAACGTCTTTCACGTGAAGACACGAATGATGAGCAAACTGTAATAGCTGTTACAGAACGTACACAGTAACGAACGAATAATAATGGTAACAGTTGAATAATGTTTGCATGCTTTCAAAAAATAGGAAAAAATAACAAGTATTACAAACTACTTCTCGCTCTATTCAATCACTCATGACCGATACAATATGTACAAGAAATGGATACTTCTAATGTTTACATTGCATAAGAGGAAAGCGTTGCCCGATAAAATCAGTGTTGCTTACTATTTTTAATTGCTTTTTGTTTACACTTCTGACTATTCATAAAAGCTTCTCAAGTTTCAAGTCTTACGTAAAACGGTCAGGCGTAGTAGGGCAAAATTAGAAAAATAATCACAAGACCTAATTTAAAGAAAGTTCCCGTAGCAGTGATTTGATTTTATTTTACGAGACAGCACGTTTAAGAACATCAGACTCGTAAATACAGTTCTCGATACTCATAACATAAATTAAACAGGCAGCTATATATTTAAAAGGACTTGTAAGAAAGTAGATACGTTACGAAGCTATCACTATAATTTAGCACTCAAGCGTTATAGATGGTACTCGGATAAGGCTGCTCACTGCTCACCGATCAATTAGGCCGGAGCGGAGGCGTCGCGAATCCGAGGTGGCTAGTTGAACGACTCAGTCACCCGTTGCCTTACGCAATGGTTATATAACCAAACGGAGATGGCGACGGCCGTCGCAAATTACCAGTGTCCGCACCACACTGGGTCAAATATAACCGACGATTGACGTGACATTTATTTTCAACCCAAATTGATGTTCTTTTTTGCAGCAAGCTCCTTTTTTATAGCAGCTAGTTGATATGCACCAGGTGTCAGATAAATTATAGATGTTGGATAAATGCTTGTGTTAAAATTTCAAAAAAGAGTTGGCATTAACTGCTTAAGCCGAGTTAAGAATTACGACACTCTGATGTCTCCGACTTTAAGCCTGCGAAGTCGCAATCAGGGCTTTCAATTTTGCAAATGTTGCCGACACAAAAAAGTTGAGCTTATTACCAATGCAAAGACAAACGATAAACATTTTTTTTTTCAATAGTAACATCCATCAAAACCCTGAACTAAAAGAACAAACATACAACTTCACACCCTAAATTCACTACCAAATGATACTCCAGTGTATTGCATTTATCATAGAATGGTAGTGTTAAAATGTACCATAGGCCATAACGTTAGCGCACAAGTCGGTCAAGGTGGTAAAACTAATGGAGAGTTTCCACTTTTAATGTGAATAAATGAAGTACATTGAGTACAATGGACAACGGGACGCGCCTGGTCGATGCATACAATGACGTACAAGGCCAATTGTTACTATGCAGACGAGCAACGCAGGACAATTGACGAGAATCGTACAATATTGTTTGATGAAATGGAAAAAAAAAACATCAAAGTAACGAAACAGTAGTTACTAAATTTTTTGTTGCGAAAAGGCAAATTATATCGAAATATCACCGCAAGATTAGTAAAAAGTTTCTAGTGAATCATCAAATGTTTTTGCTGGCATGGCTTGGCAAATTGTATGTAGGTAGGTATAGTTTAGGGAACCAGCAGTCAAAAAACAATTCGGCAGCGTTTTTGTCGCTAGTCTGCAACAATGCGTAATAGCTGCTCTATATCCGGTAGTTATTACAAAATAGCGTCCTTCACTTGAATTTCTACTTCGTAGTTGGTATTCTAATTTGATGGATTTTAAATGGTCGTAAAAAGTACAATTAAGTAACAATTCGTAGAAACTATGTGTGCTTTTACCATTTCTAATTATTTATAAATGTAGTAACTTCAAGTGCCTTCGTTAGCGTATCAGTCTAGTGTAGAACATTGCGGAACTCAAATGCCCATTAACCTAAATTGAACTCTATTGTTCGATGCCCTCTTCATTATATCTTAGCTGGCATGTCACTTAGCAACCAGCTTGTTGACAAAGCCTCAACGGTTCGATATTGATTGCCATTCAAAAGCTGCCCTAAATTAAACACGCTTAGAAGCAACTCTGTTGGTGGTGTCCCAACTAATGCTTTGTAATACACCCCTAATGTAGACAATTCTTTCCTTTACAGACAAAAATGTAGATAGATCAAACGTAGGTTGCGCCTACATTTATTAAAGTACGATGTCCATTGACCAGGCGTCACCACTGGTGCCGATCAAACCTCAAGTGGCGCTGCAGAACGGTGCTTTTATAAAAAACAGTCATAACCGGAGCAGTTTCTGTGGGGTAGCACCATCGTCGAACGGTAATGGAACGTTCAAAACTTTCGCCGTCAATCGCAAGAGTTGGAGTGGAAACGTGACTCTTCCGCTTCAGCAGTTCACGCCCGACGTAGAACAAGCTCCGCAGTTGGCAACTTTTCGTTCAGGAACTGGAACATTCCCGAGGAACAGGGAACGGAACAATAATACTACGAACGGAATATTAACACCTAACGGGAACTCTGTTCAGACGTTCAAAGGAAATGAAGTGAGGAGGTGCGGAAGCTCGAACGGCCGACGTTACGCTGAGATCGGAAACTGGAATAAAAGGTGAGTTGTTTTGTTTAAACGTTCGTCACACAAAAACATAGGGGCGGTACGGGGCCTGCTGTGCCTTCCTATAGCCCCTCGCTCAATTGTTATTCCGACAAAAAAAGATTGCAGATTGATTTTTATAAAAGTTGTTGTGTCACTTACTATCACTTACAGATAGAATATTCACTTCTTATAGCAAAAGTACAAAAATAAATCCTACACGTTCAAACCCATCTGGAACTTACTCACTGCCCAACTTTTTAATGCAAATATTTGTACTCATTCAAAAAACTTATATATATCTGGAGTATGAGCATAACCTTCCTGCAGATCAAACACGATCCCCCAGGTAAATAAAAACATTCAAGCGGACCGTGTTTCACTAACTTTTACTAGAGCTTTATTTTCTCCTTTTTCATCTCGAGTAATTCTGTAACAAGTTTTCCAATTTCATTCTCTCGTCGCTTTCATTTCCTCCCGTACGAAGCTTCTCGTTCCCTTAATATTACTTTTATTAGCTCAAAACGTTTAACAAACATTGGTTTGAGAATCTAATAAAGATTAGGTTACGTTTGCACAAAGGGATGATCAAAACCTTGATTAATTTTCTTACTTCCTTGTTTGTTAAATATTATTGTTTGGAATTGGTATGAATTCATTTTTCTTGTGGCTTACCACAATGTTTAAAAATATCCCTTAGAATATAAAACATTGTGCTTTAATATAAGCCAAATGTTTTCTTTTCACAAACTTTTTATTTCGAACGGTTTTATACTTTTTACATATTCTAAACGATTTAACATTACCATTGGTCATTCCCACACAACTCTTCTATCATAAACTTTTATAGACATTAGTCCGATACTCATCCAAATGTTTACCGCATTTATCTAATCGGGATCTTCATTATCTTTTATTTCTTGCTAGTAGAAAGTTCGTCCATAATTCTCGCTCACTCAATTTGGGGCGGCCTAAGTCACTTGATAAGAGGCGTCCAATAATCTGGCCAGTACTTCGTCTTTTTATTAGGGGTTAAGTTTATCGTGCCATGATTCCTCGTCACTTGAGATGCTATCAACTGCGCTATTTAGCGGTTCTCCCTTCAACGACTATTTATGACCAGTGTTTACTTCGGCGTCGTCGATTAATCCAAGTATTTACTTGGAGAAAATATCGCTTGTCATTCTATTTGCTATACTTTTGCTGTTTGACGAATAAGCACTTTTACTTCTGCATATAGTATTATCTTGTGTTTTTTAAGATAAATGTTTTCTTGTTTATTAACAGTCTCAGAAGTATGTGTTGTACATAACTAATACACTCAGTTTCATATGCAACGTTTAAATAAACCAAACAATTTAAACACTGCCACCTGCTTAGGCTTGTAAGCAGCAATATACAATACTTTATAGTTTTGGTTCGGTATGCAATAAAAACATATAAATACTTTTTTCTTTCCTCCAAAGAATTTGTCATGATACTCGTGGCTCGTTTATGTGGCTTGTTGATTTTGTTCTGTCTTCTTTTATTCTTCGTTCGTAATTTGCATGAACAGTCAAGGTTGCGTGGAACATTTCTCATTAATTCTCTTGATTTTCATGCTAAACTTGGAACAAACAATTTCGAGTGACATGGATACTTAAGCGTACATTAATTCAGATTCCATTTGCGTATTTCAACGTTATTACATTCATAATAAGCCACATAATGAATGTAGCTGAATAAAAAACAATTGTACTTTAAATGTATAAGACAAAGAGTTTTAATCTAACAATGCACTTGTATTTTTTACAGCACAATGTGGTAGAAAACCGGCTTCTCTGGCGTCTAATAGTATATGTTTACATGTACCAGATACAGAGATAAAAAACTATCTTAGCAACTACAACAAAAATATCGTCTTTTGTTTGAGTGGAAGCTCTCAGCGAGCTCTTGATAATCCGCTTATTATTTTGTTACATAAGAGGAAAACAATATTACTTTGTCCATACTTTTCTATTATTTATTATAATATCTTACATCTTTACCACAGATATCTATGCTTTGATTTGTATATTCCATTTCAATGACATGCTTTATTATGTAGGGCCGTCCAAACAGTAGCACTCTGTTTTACATACGATTACTTTTTTATCATTATTTTATACTGTTACACTCTCAACGCGCCGTAAAACTATAATTTCATCATTCTATTACTTTTTATTTGTGTTTGTGCCACAGTTAATGTTGTTACTCATGCCTCCAGCGTTAAGGAAACCGAAATTACTCCGTAGAACATTTAAAGATGTTCGTTTCTAATAGAAAAAGTATCTGTTGGGCCTGCAATTATTGCGAGGGTCCCTCGAAGACGGTAATTTAGTCCAATTACGTCCACCACGACTTTCACTGGTAGATCAGTGTTTGTAGCCCGTACTAAATCTCCCTTAACAAATTGAAAAAAACTAAGTCGGATTCTGTCGGATACCGTTTCTCTGCCTTCCTCGGCCACATGTACCGGCGCGGTTAATGACTGCGTTTGTGAACTTTTCCAATTATGGTACGGCGTGCTAGATCCAGTTTTGTGTTATAATGACGGGTAATTGCGACATTACAGGTAAATTTTTATCGTTCCTAACGTTTGTGACTTCATGTTTGTACGTTGTAAATATTTTATAATGTAGTTTATTGTGGGTTTTTTCAAGTAATATTCGAAAATATTGTACGAGTTTTTGAATAGATAACGCATACATTTCATTCGGTATATAGATTTAAGTTAAAGCCTTGAACAAAGGCCTTAAAGCAGACCTGTGACTCTATCAACACTTATGATTTTCAAAATAAAACCACGTGATCAATTCCTTACAGTTACTGTTGTTGTTACTTCACCTGACCTTCATTTTCTACAGATCCTGTTAGATTATTATACAAAATCTCTGTGATCTACTAAAACAAGATTTAACCTTTAATATAAGTCCGACTCATCAATTGAACTCCACGTTACCACAAATCGGCGCATATCGATTACCACTTCAAAAAGATGGCTAACGCGTCATTTTGTAACAGACGCCTGTGACGCCACATGAGTGCTCCAAACTGACAGCTGAACTGATGGAGCGACGATCAGTGAAAGTCATGGTGCATAGTGATGTCATTGGTGCATATAGTATTCAGTATGCTAATAATATCCTTTAACCTTTTGTGGGGACAGTCGGTTTCCTACCTGTCAAGAGTCAGGATATATTACTATTATAATGCTAGCATATAGATTTTATAATACCTCTAAAAGGTGTCTCAATCTGGCGGCTGACTATTTACTTCTTTCCATTAAACTTGTCTTCAATGACATTTCGATCTTTTGTTTTTTACTTTTAGTAGTGCCAAACCAGTGGTCAGTGTGGTCATCCATCCGATACTTATCCACGGTCAAATTTAATTAAAATGGCTGGTTACTAAGGTGATCAAGCACCAATCAATAGTGAAAGCGAAATAATTAACGCAGTTGCAGTGTCCATAGTGATGTCGCTAGTGCTCTCAGTCGAGTATTTAGTGTGGTAATAATGTGCATGTAATTGTTCCAAAGGGTCGTCTGATAGTGTAATAGCATTAGATTTAGGGTCGATTAAATGAGGAGAGAGAGAGAGAAAGAGGGAGAGGTAAAAGGGATCTTTCATAAAAGGCATATTAAAGTCGAAAGTGAAAATTGTATAATTGCTACTTTAACGTTGATACAATATTTTTTAGAATTAATTTAACTCGAGTAGGTATGCACCTAAAGTATTCGAAAAATTCGAATAAGTAGATTTCGTTCTCTTGATAAAAAATGTAGACAGCAAAAAGCTCGCCAATGTGTATATCTATAAAATTATTGCCCGTGTATCGGCTATAAAACAGAATCACTCGTGCAAGACGCTGCACTGCAGTTACATCACTATTACAGGGGGACGTTTTTACTTTATCGATTCCATAAAATACATACACATTACGAACCGATTACATAAAGTATAGCCAAAGTTGCTGCAACTCTTTAAATTAATTGTTAATTTTGTTGACAAAGCAATTTAATTGGGTTTTTTATGCCACGATAAGAACTTGAGATTAATTTGTTGGAAAATGCTATTGACAGATTGGTTTTACGAAAACGTTGGTTGTTAATTACGCCACCCAGTACAATGAATTATAAGGAATTGAATTGTGTAAATCGGTGAAAGTTTTAATTAGCTTCATGTAGGTCACGATGGTTAAACCACGGAATTGATAATACTGCAGTATTGAAAAGTACATGCGTAGGTTATTATCAGCATTATCATTTTCAGTCTGAAACGTCCACTACCTACCAAAAATTTTTCTCTCTGGTGCTAATGTGTTTTCTCTCTGGGTGGGTGTCTTTAAGTTTTTTAATGAGGCCCACTGTGAACAATTACGTTTCAAAATCATATATCATCACTAGTAACATGCACTGGTCATAGACTTTCGTCTTCATATACTGTGGTATGTCGGGTAAAAAAATACCGTGCAACTTCCTGAACGTTGCCCAGTCGAGTTGGTTTCGACGGTTGACCTCTTTCTCTAAAGTTTTAATAATGAAAATTAATTATATGATCATAAAGATAATTGAGTTTTTAAATGACAGAATTTACTTTTATTATTTTTCCGAAGTATATCCATTAATTTACAAGTAATTTTATATTTTAATTATACACCAAAGTGCGAATGTAAATATTTTTATATGATTTCTAGTTTTAATCAAAGTTCTACTGTTGGTTGCAGCTTCAAAAGAAAGTGAAAATCGTCACGCTTCAAATCCCATATTATCTAACTGCGTCTATGGTGAAAGCAAGTTAAAACTAACATCAGTTATCGAAGATATTATCTTCAATAACAAAAGGCTTAAATACTTTTAGAGAAAGCCTACAATGGAGCTAAATATTATTTCCCAGACGCCATATTTTCAGTTGAGGATAAAAGCTAGAAGGAAAATAATTTGCTTCTGTTAAGACAGGTCATCTCACACTATTGTGAAAGGATTTGTAAGACCCTTTTCACAGCTTCCCGACGCTATTAGGCATTTTTCTAGGAGTTGGACGGCGCAAAATTGGTTTTTGAGAGACATTTTTTCGTTCGGGTTCATTTTAATCTAGGGAAGTATTCGTAAGACTTCTTTATTTTATTTGAGCGTATAAGATACTAGAAAACGTTATAGACATAATATTAAGTCTCAAATATGATAAAAACAAAACATAAAAAGAAACACAAATATTTGCCCCACCCTCGAATTTGAAATCACAGTATTTGCGTCAATTTACTTACATATTCGCAAAACCTCTGTCAATACAAAGATCCAAAGGATCCAGAATCAACACCTGTCAGCATGTTTGCGTAGTAAATGATGTTGCAAATATCCCAATTCGTGGCGGTGTCCCTTATATTGAATATTGGAGTATCTAAGACTCATTGAGTATTCGGGACGCGTGGTGGGGCATAAATATCCCTTGTCGTAGTCATTACAATAACTTGGTGCGTACGTCCCCGGGCTGCAACGGATACCGCATCTCTTGGGATGTCACTCACATAATGGAATTCTAGACCGATTTCCCTGGTAATTATTTATACGATGGCCTCAGTTGAGGCCTTTGGTTGTTGTATGACAGGAAAGTTAATTATTTTGTTGTGATCTGGTTTCAACATCATTCATAAACGTTTTTCTAAATATAGTTCTATATTATTCTGATTTCTACATCAAATCAACATTCTCCGGATAGACTAAAGCCACCGCTACAAGAGTTTTAATTGTTAAACAGTTTACTATGCGCAATAACTTTTCAACCGTAAGCTCTGCATTATGTCAATTCCATACATGTAAGTTTGGAGCTCGAATTCGATGTATGTGTTGGAAAGTCGATGCGGTTGAAAGCCACGGTCTAGCGAGCACGACTGTTTCAACCATCCCGTTTGGACGTGTGGCCGATACCAAGCAACCCTGTCGCACCGCGCCGAGCCACAGCACACCCGGACCAGTGAAACTGCTCGGCCGTACATCGCCCGTTTGTTATGCTAATTGAAGCTGCTGATTTGCACAATAAAACAACTCACATGGACCACTCCACGGCTTTAACGAGCCTCAACGCCTCTATGATACATTTTCGCGTCGCATTCCTTTTATTGCTCGTTGTGTTTTAATACTATTTAGAATTGAATATCCGTAAGCAGACTCAGTTTAAAATTCTGTGTTCAGTCATTTCACACGTTAGTATGTGATAATGTGCTGTAATTGTATTGAACGTTAATTGGGCCGAAGATAGTACCTTGTTGAATCGAACGTAGGTTTGTTTACACGGTTGCTCACGTGATTCAGCAAAATTGTTTGCTTCAATTATATGTGTTCGTGATACTTTCTACTTACAAACATTGTTAGAACGTTTAGAATACCGTTATTGAGAAACTATTGTGAATATTGGAGTAGTAGGAATGCTAATAATAATTGTACCGAAGATGATTACAAATTCTTAAGAAGAAAATTGTATAAGAGAAATATAGGTTGATTCTTAAATGTAACTGTGAGAAATATTACTGTCGTTTCGAAAATATATCAAGATCTTGATATATTTAAAGCTTTTTTTCTGTACAGGCTCACGTTTGACCACTTATATCTCACCTGATGATAAGCGATAATAAGGCCAACGATGGAGCATGCTTGGGAAAAAATAACTTATTCACATATGATTTAAAAACCTCTAAAGGAACAGTGTATTGTAACTAGCCTCATAGTATACCTTACGTTGATAAAATTTACTGCTAACTGAATTCCAGCCATTCAGTAAAGGACAGTCGCGTGACATTAGCGTAACCATGTGCTGCATTGCCTCGATTGGCGCCTTCACTAATTGTGCCAAAGTGGCCATTTAACACTACTTATGAATGGCCACTCAACGAATTTAGTTACATGCTGTTCTATTTCATAAGCTCCATTAACATTCTCAGCTTCATAGGTTTCATGTTTACTGTTGACGTTGTTTTGTTAAACAGAATTATCATTGCCGAAGTTTGTTAATTTTAGTATTCATTTGAATCGAACGAAACTAAAAGTGAAGATATGGATTGCAAAATACAAAATAAATTTATTTCATGTTATATTCTTTCAGTTTATCAATGTGTTTTTGAGCACTTATAGCATTCGTGCTAATAATTAATAACACTGCCGTCAATAATCTTTGGTCAGCCTTTTCCCACCGAATTATAAAGATCATGAAAGGAAGTGACATCTTATCAATAAAAAAAAAATTGCAAAATGTAATAGTTGATATGCATTAAGTACATACGCAATATCATATAGTGTAGCCAATGTTCTCTGGTATCTTGATAATCGCTATCTCTGATAGATTGTGACTTTGTTGACTGCCCAATGTCTTATTTAAAAATATTTTTCGCTTTCCTCTTTAAATGCTTTAAGTTCCATCCAGAATTCAATAGGTTAAGCGAGCTCTTCTAGTGTTTTGTTGATCACGATAGTATTTGCCAATAAAAATAATATTAATATATGATATTGAAGGCTTTATCCAAATGGCCGAATGATTAAGGTCCTCCCACTATGAATCTAAGAAAGTGGGAAATCCATCGAGCTTGTCTGAGTCACTCTTCAAGCCTTATGCATTCATACGGATTCCTTGTCTCTGTCTGTCTCTGAATAGCTCTTGTGACTCATCATAATAAACGCTGTTTTTATTAGATATATCGTTGTGTTTTATGATAGAATTTAACAACGGTATAACACTTTCTCGACTCTCCAATAAGTATTTGTGTTCAATCTTATATCTATTTCTTTGTTTTTCCCATCTGCCAATGTTACATCTTTAGCGACCTACATAGGTTTATTATACTGTAGGTTTTATTTGTACCTTAGCTTCTAGATATAATATTAACCTTACGAAATAAGCCATGTGTGTTGGAGGAAGCCATTACGAGATTATGTCAGTTGCATGAGCATCTAGCTGTATAGCAATGACGTAATCTGTAGATAGTATCAGCTCTAAAGTAGTTTCAAGCAATTCTAGGTAGCTTTCCTTATTCTATCTGCAATCATAGTGCATAAAAAAACAATTTTTCTTTACAGTGATAAGTATGGAAATATAAACAAACCTAAAGTTTACTGTTTACCAGTCAACTCAAGATCTAAAAGTCGAATGAGGCAAAAGGGGTTTTTCCGGTGTTCATGCGACTTGTTCAACAGGAACTTGTAACTATTTATGTATTTGTCATTAATTATTTTGCTTATTGCTGTTCATTTATGTAATCTTGTGGTGGGTCAATGACCTAGGGGTAGGATTACATGACATTTAGTTCGAGCTTCTTTGGAGTTATCCTAAACGTTAGATATCCGGAACAATCAAATTGGGGATGGTAATTTTATGTAGTGATGATGATAATAAACAATTTTGATAACAGAGTTCAAATTCAAATTCAAAATCATTTATTTCTAATAGACCAAATGTAGGCACTTTTGAATAGTCAAATGTCGGTCAGTCCAAGAAAAGTGAAGCTAAATTGCACGTTCCAAAGCGTAGACCTCTATGGAGAAGAACGTGCAAGAAACTCCATGGACACTCTTTTAAATCATATTATGTGTTACATATAATGTTTGTTTACATTATTTCATTTTGCTTCTATTATGTGAGCACAATGTAGATAATAAAATTACAATAAAAATATATTAAAAGATAAAAACTGAATTAAGCTACTGACAGCTAAGAGATGACCAGTCTCAACTGACGGCACCTGAGTAGTAGATAGAGTATAACTTAGTTAAAATAAATATTGTTATCAAAGCTTTTATAATTACTAACAGCAATTTTCATCACAAAACATTATCGCACACAGATTAAACAGACATGCAGATAGCTCTATTATGTCATAACCAACAGTGCAGGTCAATCAAAAGATAAAGGCCTCAGGCGCGAACCGCTGCGGGCATTAATTAAGACCCGATATAAGCGGATTGACGGTGAGCAGATTATGCAACGTTGTCTACTCTGAGTACCTGTAGGTTCCGTAGGTAGGCTGTGTATGATGTATGCAGATTTTGTCGAAGCTGCGATTTCCGTCTGTCGCGGTTTAAGGACAGAGGGAAATGGAAATGAGGATCGATGTAATTCTACCTGAAAGCTGGGTTATTCTTGTCACTTTTGAATTTCAAATTCGTTCGTTGGTTCAAGATAGTGTTCAAATTCATATCACACATTAAAAATCAAGTTTTATTCATCATCATCATCATCATATCAGCCGAAAGAAGCCCACTGCTGGATATAGGCCTCCCCCAAGCGTCGCTACAACGACCGGTTCTGTGCGTCATGCATCCTTCGGATTCCCGCGACCCTGACCAGGTCGTCGGTACACCTTGTTGGAGGCCTTCCAACGCTGCGTCTTCCGGTACGTAATCGCTACTCCAGAACCTTTCGTCCCCATCGACCATCTGTTCTGCGTGCAATGTGCCCTGCTTATTGCCACTTAAGTTTGGCGACTCTTCGAGCTACGTCGGCAACCTTGGTTCTCCTGCGGATATCTTCATTTCTGATGCGATCACGCAAGGAAACTCCGAGCATAGCCCTTTCCATCGCCCTTTGGGTGACTTTGAGTCTTCTTATAAGGCCCATTGTAAGCGACCACGTTTCGGAGCCATAAGTCATCACTGGCAACACGCACTGGTCATAGACTTTCGTCTTGAGACACTGTGGTATATTAGACGAGAAGTTTAATTCACTTGCTTGCAAAGATACAATAAAGAGCAGGTTAAGTACCAAACCGTCATATAGAAGAGTGGAACGTAAGTACCCGACATCATTCTTGACATAATCCAGTTTCATTTATTATTTTCTCATACTAAAGCTTGACATTTAAAAAATCTACTCCACAGCTCATAAAATGCAGCGCATTTCTTTAAAGTATTTGTTGACACAATTTTTCTGCGAAATGACTCAGGCTTTTAAACTTCGACCGTGCTTTTTTCTCTACTGTAAAATGTTGCACTTATTCTTGTATTTTTTTTTTAGTTCTTAAGGTCAATGGCCTTATTTTAGTTGCCAGTGTAGATGACTATGAATATTCTAACGGCTACTACTGATATCATCTTGTTAGAGCTTTCTGTTGCATAACGCGGAAACTGCGAAGGATTAACTAGTATCGTTAACATTTATCAAAACGTCAATTTCCTGGATTAATGTTAAAGCCATTTTGTAAGCATTAGTCATTTTAAGATACAGCGCTGAGATTTTATGCAGTTTACTTAGTCTATCTTGTTTTTAATCCATTAAGCTAAGACCTGACTATGATTGTGAAACTGTTTCATTTAGCAGGATTTAGGTTAGTTGTTATCCAGGATTATCAAAATTTGTTAATTGTTTTAATATAATCTTTTACTACACTACCAATGAAACACTTATTTTCTTAGCCAACCGAAAAATTTATTTACACGTAAGTTATCCTCAAAAATTCGAGTACCTAAACAAACGAATACTATAGCATTCCTATGAGCTTATACGCAACCACAATACGTGTTCCAACAAATAATCAATCAAGTATCTCCCGCTGAGCCTGTTAGCCTGGTACATCAAATTCCACAGTTATTGAATCAGTCCTTGTTTGCATGCACTTCAATTTATCGTCAATTTTACCAGAGGATTGGCAACGAGGCATGCTCTCGTTTACTGTGAAACTATCCCGTTCCGTTCCCGTCTAGGAATTTTGCATGCCAAAGGATGTCTTTATTTACTGCTCAACTTCATTATCGTCTACAATGGCAGCGTTCATTAAAGCTCAGTTAATATAAAATCGATAAGCATCGGTAATGAGTTTGTTAATGTTCCTGGAACGGGTTATTAAAATTGTTTGAGTGTTTCAGGGGAAAATTAAAGTTTTGATAATAAAATTGTGCTTTATGCACGAAATGTAACTTCGTAGTATATATTTCGTGCATAAAGTAATAGAAGAAAAGGTTTTAAATTGAGGAAAGACTAGATACAATTATGCATTATAGATAAAACTGGATAGCGGATTCCGATTAAAAGAACTAATAAATCTGAAGAAACAGAAGCAAGAACATTGTAATTGTAAAATATAGATAAACATCTTAATCAAGTATTTCCAGAAACACTACTTTAATTAAATCGAATGACTAACACTAACAGTAATTCCATGAATGAAACGCAAACGATACGTAACCCTTAGAATACCAAACCGAACAGCAAATTAATTGTAAGTAAATAGAATTATAGACTGCCATTTATAGATAGTGTTAATGTCTGTATTGAAAGTAGCAGTATTGCAATTATCTGAGCTTTCCAGTCCACTGCTATAACTCCTATGGAGACCTGTCTACATGCATGTATATTACACCCAGACATTAATTATGAGGGAATGAAGCGACTTTGCTAAAGTTCAATTTTCGATGCAGCTCCATAAAATTATGGAGCGTTGATGACATGTTAATATAGCTGAATTTCTTAATTGTACACTTACAATGCTTGGTGTCTTGTTGATATCAATCTTCATAAAAAATATGTTACAGCAACAAAAATAAATATTCACGCTTTTAATTCCATTTAAAAATATAAAAGCGTTGATTCCTAATTAATGGCTTTATAAAGGGTTTGATTTCACTTTGTTTGCTCTTTTGATAAAGTTAAAAACAAATCAGAACTTAAAACGAGTTTTGTCTTAATAATTAATTAGTTCAACAATTGATTTTCTCCTTTAATAATAACTGGTTTTGTTACCCGTTGGGAACTTTCCTTTATTCAATCTCCTCATTCGCTCGAAGGGCTAATTTTGTAAGACGATCAAATTACCGTCGAGCCTTTCAACATCAATTTTGTTCGTAATTTGTTTAAAAATCTACTTATTTTTTATGTTAGGTAATGAATTGGATTGGCTACTGTTTAGGAATTTTGATCACGTAAAAATGTTGTCCTACAATTTTTATAAGTAATATTATCACGAAAGCTACCACACGGACGAGTTTTATTTGAAAAAATAAAATCGTATCTGATGATATTAAAATCCGTGTAAAATAAATTACATTACCAAAAACGAACCTTAAATTACGTTATAAGGTTTCTGTTTTTTAAATAGTATTAAAATAGTCTTTAAAAAAGTAATTTTCCGTAATCATCCTCCCACTCACTCTCACTCACGGATATAAAATCTCTTCACAACAAGAATACATGAAAATCGATGAAACTAAAAGCAGAATGGCGAATAACAGATACCGGAGCATTTGCAATAAAAGCATTGCATTGCCGGTGCCTGGGGCAAAGCCGATCAGCCCCAACTCTGTAGTCCATTCAGTCTAAACACCCACAACTTAAAGTCTAGTTTATTGCAGAATAGCTCTCCCTAGTTTCACAATCTGTATTAGGTTACCGAACGCCTTTGGCTGCGCTACTGTTAAGCTTTATATTTTGTATGTTTTTTGTTGTCTGAAATTTAATCGGAAACCCATTTCAAAGTTCCATTTTAATGTTGCTATTATTTAATCGGGAATATTTTTAGGGTTTCGATATATTTAATGCGGAACCCTTACAGGATCACTCGAGTATCTGTATGTCCATAAGTCACACCCAACTAGTTCCAAATTTGACCTTTGTTTAAAATTTGACACGTGAATATTTTTGACTCTAACACGGACAGTTTTTGGAAATTCTGACCAGCTTACCATCATGTGAGATAATGATCAATACCGAGCCTTTCAATATTAATAAAAAACAACTATGAATTACTTCACAGGACTCAGCTTCGTAAATATTCATATTATTATGCAGAGTTACCATTTTCTTGTTCTGTTATGCGCCCTTTCGACCATCTGATTAACGAGTAACGTGCCCTGCCACTAATATTATAAAGGCAAGAAGTTTTATTTGTATTGGTATGTAACTGTGTCTTTCACACTCGAATGGCTGATACTTTGGATATGAGTCTATGGCCAACCTGCTGTAGACCACTCATACTTCGTAGTTTTCATTCCGTACGCATTAATTATAAATTTAACGTCCATTAATCAAAGTCCATGTTAAATTAACGAACAATTAATTAATACTCCCAAAACAACATTGTGACATGGTCGGTATTCGGTTCATTTGACCGGCGTCGACCGTTGGGACTAGAATGTCACGCTGAACGCGTAACTTTCCCGCGCTCCATTCGCCTGCATAGATAGACAGATAAAACCCGATCTATATTTAACTTTACAGCCTTTAATTCTAAAACCGAAAACGACATCAGTTAACCTAATTTCGAAAATGAAATGAAAATCACCCGATATCTTGTAAGCTATCTAATTAAAACAGATGTTCGCATTTGTTACAAAACTTCCGACCATTAAAGCACATTTTGTTCCCAACAAGAATCTCTAGTCTGTTTGATATTTCGCTGTCTGAATCAATAAAGGGGCTTAGCTAAGGTGATTAACAGTAACTACCTATAAAGGTGCCTCCCCATGTCCGGTCACTAGTATCACATAACCGCACTCGAGTCCTGTACTGATTGACAACTATATTCCCTCGACAACCCAAATTGTTTGGCCACCCTCGTATTACGGGGAATTTAATATACACAGCCCTGCAATGCACACACTTTAACAACGCTGTTTGGATTATGCACATTGAATATCGAATAGTGATTGAAATTGCGATACGCATTGAGCTGGAATACCTTTGCCACGTAAAATACTAATAGAGAGTTCAGAGTATTGCCGATTTACGGAATACATACTTTGTACATAAACGGAGATATAAATGAATAATTTTATCAGGATGTGGCTGCCCATATAAAGTTCTCGATTTGCATATACAGGTAAAGAGAAGCAGGTGCCACAAAAAGGCCAGGTGTTCTGATTTTGGCAGACTTGAATGTATATCTATACAGTTGCCGCCGGTTACAAGATTGAACGAAAAATGATTAAAAACCATCTTTCATATTGTTTTGAAACGTGAACCAAAGCCGGAGGCTAAACGTTGAGTACCAAAAAACGAACACGATCATGCATAGTCAATTTGCGCCGTGTTTGCAAAAGCACTTAGATTTTTATTTTGTGTTGGTTTTAGTATAAAAAAGTTTATCGGTTATACAATATATGTATATAGACAATAATTTAATAGCATGTTAAAGCATCAACCATAATTAATCAGAGTACAAAGAGCATCATAGCCATGTGAGTACCGTTGAAATAATCCACCAAATATCAACGTTCATATCACAATGGACAATAGCGGAAAGTTGATTCGGTTTGTCGCTCCCCACGAGTATTCAGAAATACGCTCCGTTGAGATCCAATATTCTGTTTCCCAATAATGAAATTGCACTTCGAATGCTGCAGTGATTTTCATTATTAAATCAGAGTTCATATGAAAATTGATATTGGATTTTAAGCCCCTTTATTTGATGCCAATTTTGTTTTGTTCCGCGCTGTCTTTGAATCTTTGTTTTCTGGTCCTACGTGTACTCTTTGATCATTGCAATTGGATTCATTTGTGTCTACTGCCTAAGTAATTGAATCCAATTGGATTTTGAATTTATCAATTTGGCTTCTGGTTATAAATTTTCGGCACGTGTTTGTAGTATTTTGTTTTTTTTTGATAAGGTGTTTCTGCCAGTCTCATTTGCTTAATTATAGTTTTTTTTACAAAAACTCAGAGCATTATTTTTCTTGCTTTAAAACTAGAGTTCCCTTAATCATTCTAGGTTTTTTTCCTTAACGAAGTATCGACATTTCCAAGAATCAAAACAAATCCAATTGATACAAAACTTCATCTTGTTGACTTATAAGTATGCGTGTATTAAACCCGGAACCCACATCTTGTGGGCGGGTCCCGTTGCTCATTTTACACATACACCCACCTAAACCATAATTAGGGGCCGTTGAGTCGAGGTCATTGTGGTACTTTATATCATTTTTAAACCAGCTGCCTTCACCTTACAGCTGTTGGTTAGTTAGCTACTTTATATATGATTTCGATATGTTTATTATCAGTTTTTTTATTCAGTATTTTCATTAATTAAGTGTAACGACTTATTTTGGTACAGCATTTGGTGTCATAAAATGCAAAATATAAAATCAGCTTTCGTTGATTGTCTAAACACATGTTATGTTGGTACTTAATCATAGTTTAAACTAAATAAAACATGGTTTTGTCTAGCCATATAATTTTATCATTATTTATCAAACAAGGAAAACAACAACCTTAAAACAATTATCCCAATCTTTTCACTTTCTGCGTTCACAGGTGTACGTGTCTCGTTGAAGGCTTACCAAAGAGGATAAACCATAAGAACATACCGCATTTGAAAATATTACGAGGCTCATAACCTCCACGTGTATGACACATACGCCCTCAATGGTCGAAGACACACTTTCTTTTACAACTCATACAAACATGGCTAAGTACGTAGTACGTCTACTCATAATAGATGTTGTGGTATATTAATAAGCTGTGCATAGAGTTTTATGATCGCGGGTGTTTATACCAATCACGAAGCTAAGTAATTGATAGGATGTTTATCTATTGTGCGGGTTGCCAGTGATGACTTATGGCTCCGAAACGTGGTCGCTTACAATGGGCCTTATAAGAAGACTCTAAGTCACCCAAAGGGCGATGGAAAGGGCTATGCTCGGAGTTTCCCTGCGTGATCGCATCAGAAATGAAGATATCCGCAGGAGAACCAAGGTTGCCGACGTACGTAGCTCGAAGAATCGCCAAACTTAAGTGGCAATGGGCAGGGCACATTGCACGCAGAACTGATGGTCGATGGGGACGAAAGGTTCTGGAGTGGCGACCACGTACCAGAAGACGCAGCGTTGGAAGGCCTCCAACAAGGTGGACCGACGACCTGGTCAGGGTCGTGGGAATCCGATGGATGCGTGACACACAGGACCGGTCGTTGTGGCGACACTTGGGGGAGGCCTATGTCCAGCAGTGGACGTCTTTTGGCTGATATCATGATGATGATGATGATCTATTGTTGAAACAGAAGGTCTACTATTTTTAGATTCTGCTGCACAGGTGAAATCAGAATATACAAAACAGATTGCAATACCTACTATTGCTATTGATTTTTCTACAACAACCTTTGTTCAAACTTCATAAAAAAAAGTACAGTCCATTGCTACCGTATTTGTAACACGTTTTCGATTCTTGAGTGAGTTGGTTTAATACGGCCCTTACTATATTACTTTGTATTTAACGCTGCAATTACCACCCGCTGGTGATGATGGTGTATTGCGTTGCCCATGTTCGGCGGTTATTCCTTATTCAAATTTTCCTTCGTTCTTCTTTTGTTTTATTTTCCGTTGTTTGGCTTTCTGTACATTACTTAATTGGCTGTATGAACTGCGTCTTCTGACTTTCGTTGCTCATTAGAGCTGAGTTAAGATTGCTGTTACATGACATAACGTCTCGTCAATAATGTATGCTTACAAGCACCGCGCTAAATGTATGTTCTGCAATCGCACTACGAGTATCATGAATCACGTCTAATTGTTACCAAATGGGATGTATCAAGTGCTGTGTCTTGTGCATTTCCTGTATTAACGTATTGAGTTTTTTTATTAATAAATTTTTATACAGCAAGTATTAAAACTAGTATTTTAAGAACACCTAAAACTTTTCATTTGTGACTTGTCATTATTTTAAATATTAGTGTCTTGATATATATTTAAGGTATGTTATTGAGGATTTTCCAAATAAACCACAAATTGTTTTTCTGAAAATCAAAGATTTGTTTATTTAATACGTTTATTTAATGTCATTTCATTACATATATACCTACTCTTGTACAGTTTTGGGTTTATCTGTTGCTTTTAATACCATCATGACACATCAAGATAATTTAACAGTACAATAATATACTACGCAATGTAGCAAATCCTTATTAATTTCCTATCTGCAATACGATCTTATTTATAGCCTCATTTTCAAACCTTCCAACTCTCTCTATAATGAGATCGAACGAGCAATGATCACAAAATTTATCGATATTATATTCAGAGTGGCAATGAGATGCCTTCCGGCACAGTTAATATCCTTAATTCGTAGTATTCGTACCCCCATGTAGCCGGAAGTCACCATTCTAAATCAAACATGGCTGAAACTCTGCGAATCCGAACGGGGGACGCGCATATTTTAATATACATAATGGTGATTTGGAATCGAAGGGATTTATTTTCAGTAAAGGAATGGCGGCGGCATTGGCCATCACAATCGCTTTATTAGATGTATAGGTCTGTAATATAGCTTAATGTTCTCAATTCGGTTCACCACAGTGCATTATCGTGCAAAAATTTCAGTCAAGTTTATGTGCATGATTACGATGAATTTGGTATTTTGAGTCACAATCCAAGGTTCTAAAAACGAAATATTAAAAAATCTCTTGAAGAATAGCGAGGGTATAACATGCATTTTATCATACGGTATATAGACACGGATAGCATAATAAAACGGAAATGATGCATAACGTACCTACCTATGACCCCTTGTTATCTCATCGCCTAGGAGCATCGTAGTAACCTCTCTAATGAGCCCCTATAGTGCCGAGTGAGTAAGGAACTTGATCAGGAAACCGATAACGTATTTGCAGGTCTATTTCATTCCATAACATGACCTCACAATCTAGTAAATAAACATTTTCCACGCCAACGAAGTTTCTAAGAAAAAATCCTGATCCGATTTCTTCCAGTTTTATCCCGTTTTATGATCTTAATACCATAAAAGGGATCGAAGCGGAATAACTTATGATGATCAGATTTTGCCTACAAAATCCCTACAATGTCCTATGGTATTTGGTGAGGAATTTCATCTGTTTGCTTCAAGTACCATTGTATATCATCAGTATGTTTACAATTCATGCCAATCTGTTCGAACACATCGGCAATAGGTCTTGTATACGCGTTTTGTTTACGATACCTGCCAGCCTGGTTGTAATTAAAGCCTTTGACAGTAGAAACCGATTCGTGCTGCCAGAATTAATACGCCATTAGATAAATTGTAAGCGAACGGTTTATTTGCCTGCTTTGATTGTAATCACTACATTAAAATTATGAAGTGAAACCAGCGTTGTAAAGGAGCGAAATAGATGATCTTGATTTATATTACGACTGAATAATGCGTAGTTATTATCTGAAAGTATGAATGTCTTAGTTTCTCCATATAGTGTTAAACTTCAAAGTGAAAACAATCATTCATACACTATCTCAAAGTCATGTGCATGATTCAACAAGATTTTCTAAGAATATTGAACTGGGTTGCAGTGAGTCGGATTTACTGACTTTGAAAGAGTTTTTGTTTTAACAGATAACTGAAAACTAAATACAACTGAGAATCTTGTGGTCTAATGTAGACTAAATGAATAATGCCAGAGATGTGCCCATTTAATAATAGGTTGTAAATATTTTTCTTCATGGATCTCCAAATGAGCAAAAGAATACGCAATAATGTCTCAGATATAAGGACCAAATTCAAAACAACGAGGATTTGAATGAAAAATTGGGTCCAGACGCCACACAACTTTCGTCCACCACAACTTATGTATACTTAGGACCATATGTGGGCGTGCAGTTTGCATCCGCATTAAATATGTATGTACATAACGATATATCCGGCTCTTATTACGTTTCCCGTCTTCTTGTATGTTGTTGATCCTAAATTAATATTTGTTCTTAGTGCTGGTTCAATTTGTTAAGAACCAGTTGTAAATTGAATCAAGTAGATACCTCGTTACTTCCTTCTGATTTTTTTTTCATTTTATAGTCATGAATTGGAGCAACAAACAGAGTGCATCCTCAGTGAGAGCTTGAAGTTTATTTATTACCAATATTAATGAGATTTTTAAACTGTGGCTCATAAACATAGGCGCCACTGCACTAAAGAGTAATATTACAAGCTTTATAAGTTACCAAATTAATTGAACCAAAATGTTTGTGGCTACCTAAACAAAACAATTGAGTAAGCAATTTGTTTGTCACCCATTTTATACTAACTTTGTCGCACAATGGTTTGCAACAAATGAATAAATCATTTCATACGGCAGACAGCGATGAATAGATGTGAATATTGAGTGCGATATGCGTGTGCGTTCAATATTAAACAAGTTGGAGTTGTTTTTTATGATTGCCTAGTACCAAATTTCAGTACCCACTTACCATTATTTCGATTGAGTCATCGTATTAAAATTAAATTTCTCGTTTGAGGTTTTTTTGAACAAAGTGACTACATTACATTATCATTAGACTTCAATCAACCCAATATGTTCAAAAACCTCTATGTTCGTAAAAGGGCGTTTATCTAGAAGCAGGTTGTGTAGAACATCGCTCAAAAAAAATATAAATCTGCGTCAGCAAAGTACAACAAGCATTAATTATTATTGGAATACATTTGCATTTCCAAAACAGCACTAGAGCTGCAATACGGCCAAAATAAATTGAACATCAGGTGTATTCAAATTGCAGTAGGCAGGCGTAAATATTTAAATCGGACGCGTAATACCACGTTAGGGTGGGTGCCTACTCGTACTATCATCTGATGCACGCTCAGTCCATTTCCATAAAAGCCTCTTCAATCTCGCAAAACGTTTCGGGAATTTCAATTCGCGCTTAGCGTTTTTTCCTTCCCTATTCACGTAGATTTTTTGTAGTAAATATTTAGCTGTTTAATTGTATTTCTACTTGCATATTAAATGCTTTTATCTTCTTTTCCTTTTTTTATTTGAGGTGGGAAATCATCATCCCAATCTAGGGAGGAGCGAGAGGGACTGACTAAACCCCACCTGTGCCCCCTTCTCTTGTCCTTTGCGTTCCGGGGCTACGGCAACTCTTTGAAAAAATTCTACATTGCTAGCTGGTATCGCCCTTTCTAGGCCCCTACGGTTTTACTAACATCTCTATGAGGCACGCGGGGAGCACTACAGTATACCGTCGACGTCTTGGATTCGGCCGTTTCTGGACGGCCGGACGCTGAGCTATATACTATCCATTGCTTGTCGTCTGCAAACCCGCGCCTATAGTAAACGAGAATCACCCTGCGACGCCTGAAGCCCGGAACGTCTTCTGTTGGCTGGAGCATCATGTCCATTCCCTTACGGTTGCAGCCAACTCCTTCGCATAGTTTCCGATTCCCTGTCACTTCGGACCATGGCCTAAACCTGAGCCGAATGCGAGAAATCCCCACCGCTGGTCACCTCTACGAGGACACGGTGGTACTCCACTCAAGTAAAGCAGTCTTCCCCAGTATGGTCCATCGTGGCTTCCGGCCGCAATGGTGACTGGTCGTTTCTTAATACCTACCTCATTCTTTTTGAAGAATATTTTTTTTAGTAAACTTGTAAGACGTATCCAATGAAACACGTGGGAGCTCCACTAAGCTTCTTAAGTTTTGTTGACGGGAAAATACAACCAAGTCAAGGTGACAGTATCAACAAGAAACACATGGATAACGGTTTCATTCCAAACTGGTTTCATTCCAAAAATAGGCAATTCCACACTATTACATAAACACTCACTAAAAATGTCACCGTTGTAAAGCGCTGCACACACATGCGCTCAGTAACGATCAATTTATCGATCGTGGTAAGTATCGATTGTGTACGTTTACCGTTCCTTTCTTCGTGGATTCCTGTAATGATACATTTCGCAGACATACTTTCTTTGATTGGCAACAGTTTTTACGTGCGAAAAAAGCAACTGTCAAATACACTTCTGAATAACTTTTATTTCTTATTATCAGCGAAATATTACGTGAAGTTTGAGATTGTTATAAAAACTTAATGGATTTTAATTCATTTTTTGTTAATATCTACGATAATAAATTTTCACTTCCGTGGTCACGTGCATTGAGTAACGGAAGCATAAAATTGATGCTTTAATTTTAATCATATTATTAGTAATCGTTAAACAACAATAGAATTTCACTGTCAGGCTTTATATGTAAATGTGCTTCCATTCATTCATGAACAATAACATCAATCGAGCTTTTTCCTTTATAAGACTTCAATAGACCAGACTTCGTACAATTGCGAATATAAAACAGACTGTCATTTTAATTAATTATAAATATAACCTCAACCTAATCGTGATTTAACGTATTGTTGTTAATATTGTTCTAATAGTAAAAATACTCTAGTCTGTACGTACCTTAAATTCAAATTCTCCAAAACCACCTCAATCAGTCCTAAGATCACATCGACCACACAAACGGACACCGTAACATTATTTTACTATCCAGTGATGATAATAGACGTATGTTTATCTTTCCAACTCACTCATGATGCCTTACCTTTGCACCGTGTTTCACGGAGCGTATCGAATCGCCATCGATGTTTAAGATCGAGTGCTAGTGTGTACGCGGTATGCGAAAGGTCGCTGACCTCGCGCGATGCGGGCTCCAAATTCGGTAGTGAATGCCGTCGGGGACATTAATCGGACACCGCTTGGATCACTCTTGGGAATGAAGATGAGGCAAAAACCGAGTGTTTTACAGCCAGTTATTAAATCAAACGTAACGGACACTTACCTACTTGGTACTCTGTCGGTTACATACAGTTTCCATGTTGAGTTTTTGGGTAAGTAATTTGTAGCCGGTCAAGGTGTGCCAAAATTGTATAGTATTAAAACCTTTTGACCGGTCGTGTTGGTTAGGTGTTTGGGAAATTTCAATCACGAAACCAGTTATATATTCCAGTTTCGACAAATCAAGGTGTGAATTGCTAACATTGTTGCCTTTAGGCAGTTATCAAAAATATTCATACCATGAATAAGATTCATACTCATTATTTTCTTAGAATTATCTACTGCGCTATCAACAACTGAGCCCAGAAAATAAACAGGCAATTCATGTGTCAAATTAGCAACGCTCAAAGTGACTTAATCGATTCGTCATGACTTATCATTTAACTTGAATCGATTACACGATCGAGTACTGGTAATATCAAGTTATGCCCTTCAAACAGTCCTGTTCTTGGAGCAATACTTAGAAGGGGTCTTTTACGCATGGGCGCAGTTCTCTGTTACGCCCTATTACCTTTTATTTCGACATTTATGTACCGGATAAAATCTCTCAGTTATTTCTTGGTTTTTGTGTCATTTTGGCAATGAAGCTAAATAATATTGCCAAACGAAAGTTGTTAGAATAAAAAATGGTTTTAAATGAAGCTTTTGATGGATTCCATGATCGTCAAAGATTAACCATTGAACATTTTGACATCATTAATGAGGCCACTGCAGATAGAACCACTGCAATGTTAAACAAAAATGCTTTTAATCTCAAACGTGTTTTAAAAGTTACGAAACACAAATAAATCAACTCCGAATTAATGCTTCGAGTCCATCATTAACATAAACAACATGAATTTTAAATTACGAAATTCTACATCAGAATGTGAATTCCTATAGAAAGGGAAACGGAGAAATTAGATTACAGGTTCCCTCAGCGAATGAGATATTAATGTACAAGACGGCATTACCGACAAAATTGCTTTGACCGCATTAATTCAACAGCTATAAAGTTACCTGTTGAGAGTCTCTCTAGGGACCCTTCAAAGGGATCTAGGGCGGGACTAAATTGTCTTACTCAAGTAGCACAAAGTAGCTACATCAAAGATCACGAGACGAAACGATTTCATCTGTTTATGAATTTGGAGTTTAGTCTAATACTTTACATCGCATAGTTTAGTCTGTTTACGAACCTATTCGAAGTTTTACGAGTTTATAGCAGTCAGGTCAGCATTTGACGACTTGCCTCGATTATTGCTTGTGACGTCATTTTCCAGGTGTTTACATCGCTATATTTACGAGCGCGTGTTAGTTTACCTGCACTAATGTTTTAAATGTCACATTGATGAATCGTGTTTGTTTCTTCTGTTCTTATGATAAATAGATACATTTCTGTACTAAAATATCACAATAATGAATTGTTTCTGGCAAATGATCAAAGAACGTCGATGAAATATTTAGACAGTCTGAAAAGAGCTACTTCAAAACTGAGAGATGAAGAACTTTTAATAGCTCTCAAGAATATTTAGCATTCTCAGCAAGTGTTGATACAAATCCACTTAAAACTACTATTGTTGACAAAACATGTTTATCAGCGAATGAATCATTCATTTTACTATCGTTCGGCTATTATGATAAAGAAGTGGAGCACTCGATCCACCTGATAACATACTTTTGTTAATAAAACTTTGTTTTTCTTTTCCAGGTAAATAAGGACATTTGTGAGCGTGTTGTAGAGTGAGTAAGTGAAATAAAACTCTATTAACTTTTGATTAGTGGAGATTTTACATATTCAAAAATAAGTAGACATTAATTAAAGTTATTGAAAGTTAACATTATTATGAGCTAAGCTTCTACTTGCATCTGCTTCACCCTCTTTTAGAGCAATAGCAATAAAGTTATCAACTGCAGGCTTGTTTGCAACAGCCACCGCCAATATTTTCTCTACACACAAACTCTATGCATTTTTATCAACAAGATAAATTCGACCTTAAACAAATACTGAAAGTGCTTATTTTTAACTAAATTTGAAAATACTAAGACAATTTAAACCTTAATTGAACAGATATAGGGTTGAAATTTAATTAGTCGTCGTGCAAGTCACGCTGTCTGAGTCGAAAGTGTCGCAATCCGCCCTATCGAATGTCACAGACATGGCTCTGTTCACATAAAGTAGCTAAAATAAGTCCTCTGATGTCACTGGGCTATGTAGGAAGTGCATCTATTTTATAAGGTCGTAATATTCAGGACGGACAATCTACTGATCATTTTATTATGACACTCATCAGTTTCATTTGTTCATTAACATTTAGAACTAATTTACGATTCTAATCATCTTCAGAATTATTTAATTCTTGGTATAATTGCTTCTATTGTTTTGGTTTTCCTATAGTTAGTGACTAAAAGAGGCATAGAATCTTAAGTCCAGAATGTTGTTTGCACAAAAACTAGTCCAATTATTCCTTGATTCTCGTAACAAGTCTGGAGCGTGTTCCACTTGGGAGCATCTTTTTTTACTAGAGCAGTTTGTTCTTGTTTTATTGAGCTTCGTTACAGACGCAATATGTTTGGCTGGAGATTCTACGGAATGAGATATATGGTTTGTTAGTTCACGGACGGATCTCATTACTTTCACATTGATATATTTATTTACCTAATTGGGTAGATTGTTGGACTACTTTCCAAGATGTTTTGTCAAGCTTATCGAAACTTTCAACTACTTACATCTTTATACCTATTTTTATTTCCAAGTTACCGTTCTCACGACTGAGACACATTTCGAAATTAAAAATCTTTATTTACCTAACGAAATAGGAAGCGGAAATGATACGAAATATATTTCATAGTATGGCACAGGTAGACACAAAGGCCCTAAGTTCAGACTGCCTCAGGCAAGACACGAAGAACAAGAATGTATGGAATTGGTACCAGCCACACCTCCTCGGTTACCAGTAAATCAAGAAAGTGAAGCGTTCTATTTCTCCGACTATAAAACAATGTTGAAAATTAGAAAAATAGGAACCTTAAAGACATAAAAAGATTTCGATTTCAGATTTATCAAAATATTGCAGACTTAGAAGGAAATATTTACTTAAAGTTTTATACATACATGATAAACACGTTTGATTTACGAAAGCAATTCGTTCGACATGATTTACTATTTAATTGCACCAATTAAATCAATAACAGTCTGTATAAGGTGCCTGATTAACCTAATCCGTATCTTGATGTTTTTGCATCAATTGAAGCAAAAATTCATATTCATGATGACGAAATAAAATGCCAATAAGCTTTTGTGGTTCATAAAGCGTCTGTTATGAAATAGCTTTAATAAAAAGAGGTCAATGGTCTTCTCATTATTATGTAAAATCTCATTGTGTCCCAAATCCCAAAGGATAGCTCACTGGCCGACTTTGAAAGGAAGTTTTATTCTCCCATCCCATCCCGTCGGCCGGACAGTTGACATATTGAGAGACGAACTCCAACCTTCGTTCAATATTTACTCAGTGGGATAACATTCTTTTCCGTAAAAAGTGTATACGTCCATGTTACAGTTTTGGTGGATATGTTTTTTTTTATTGTACACCTGACAGGCGAACATATTTCAGTCATGCAGTACCTACGCGTATGTGAACAAATTTGTAAATTGAATTTTCGATATGAATTTTCTCTTTTGTGTTTGTCATTGGCATGCCATTTCCATCATACAGAATGTTATTGTTTCTCTTTTAATTATTTATAGTATCGTTTTTTCCAGTAACGTTTTTCATCATATCGACATGTTAAATCGAAAAAACAACAGTTTTTCTGAAATGTTGTTTTCAAAAACTTGTGTCAATAAATTTTCACTGTGACTGAGTTTAGTAACATCATTCAATTTCAGCTTCTGTCCAACCACCTTTCGGTAACCTACTTTGTATTTACCAAGAAAACTAAAATCTTATATTCTCGATAACATCAAAAGATTCTGCATTAGTTTCGGGCTGTCGATCCCGTCAATTTTCTTTGTACCGTCCCCTATAGCCCGAAGGTTTGTAACCCTTGTATCCATTTGACGAGAACCTCTGTACACATCGTGCCTTTACAATCTATTTGTAAGAAGATGAGTATATAATTCTCCCCCAGTAAGAGGCGACGCAGCGTTTTTCATTCCCTTCAGGCACCCCTAGATGGATTACGCTGTGTTTCGCTCAAATGAGGAATGTTTATTTGAATTCCTTAATTAATAAAAACATTGGATTTTGCTGTTAGGTATTCGAACAGATTTATCATCCACATACTACATGGTCTTCGTTAGTGTAAAATATATTAAAGCTTTAAAATATCAACCGTTGGAATTTAAGAACGTTACTTCTAAGCTATCTCAGACTTTTAACTGTCGGTATATGACTCCTTACTCGTGTGGTTTTATAATCATTAAAAAGTGAACCAAATATTACTCGAATATGTTTTGTACTTTACGTTATCTTTTCTTTTTCACATGAACGTTTATCACTTAGCTTAGTAATCGATACTGATGTTAGTTTTAAATTTTTAACAGCTCTTTTAAAACGTTGACTGTCAAATTGCAACAAATGACCACATCATATTTAAAATGCAAATAAGCACCATTATATAGTAGTTAATAGCCGTATTAATAAATATTATTTCTTAATATAACGCCTACAAGACGATTTGCATCTAATCATGAAACAATCACTTACACATGGCTTTGCTTACTTCATAATACAAACAAACGGACATGTGAGAGTTGAAACGATTTGTTTACTTTTCTCATAACCGGTAGCCTTTTGTATGTTATCCTGTATACTAACAATGATTTCCACAACAGAAAGTTTAGTAAAGAAATCTTTACAGAATTAAGTGTAAAACTAACTGGCGTAGCATGGTTCGTCCAATTAGCATATATCGTGTCTGATTTCTGTAATTCTATACCGTAAAGAGGTCTGTGTTAGAACAGGCAGTAAATTGGAGCAAATATACATTGATTTATAGAGCTTCTCTTTAGTTTCAAAGCAAAGATTCTCGTGATGTCTTCCCTGCCAAGATCACTAATTAGGCAATAAAGTTAGTGCTCTAGAATTTCTGTTCAGCCCTGATTTATTGACTAATTCTCACAATCTATATAACCATTAGTGCGTTTGAAGAAGATTTATATTTTTCTGCAGATTAGTGAGGTTTTCAGGCTCACAGCAGGTATTCCCACAATAAAGGACAAGAGTAAGAAAAACACTCCATTAGTTATTAACCTACAGTGTATGAGAAATCTGTGGTCCACAACAATAGCACATAAGCACATACCTACATACTTAACCAATATATTTCGACGATGAAGTGACAAGAACTCCTAAGTGACATTTTTGGGATTTTATTTTTTTTACGTAAATAGACTTTAAATAATCGTTTGCGTGAGCTGGCAAAAGCAGCTAATTTTATATCTTATTTTTTAACGAGTTGACTATAACTGACAATAACTATTAAGCAAGTATGCATCCAATTTGCTGACGAGATCACCTAATGAACTAACACAATAACAAAATTATGTTCTGGTAGATAAAGGTTCTCGTCACTTCATCGTCGATTTACAGTCCTTACTATTGTTAAAGTCAAGCATGAAACGCTAACAAAGTAGGTCAAGTTATTTTCGCGAATGATTCAAGTAAAAAAACTCGACGGAAACTCATTGAGGAGATCGTGAACGAGACAAGTAAGAGAAACAATGTTTATACTTACGGTCGTTCACCATTGTATGGCGTTAATGTGGGTCGATGGTATGTAGCTAAGTGCACGTTGTAGCTGCGTTTGCGCAGGTTGGCTTCGAATTTTTTTGTCTATGTTTAATTTCCGACTAAATTGAAACTGAAAATGATTTTTTACTTCTAGTATTTTAATGTAAACTTGGACTAGGTTGAACTAAGGTCACTGACATAGCTCGGAGAATCGCCAAACTTAAGTGGCCATGAGCAGGTCACATTGCTCGCAGAACAGATATTCGATGGGGACTTCTGGCAAGTGGCGACCACGTACCAGAAGACAAAGCGTTGGTAGGCCTCCAACAAGCTGGACCGATGACCTGGTCAGGGTTGCGGGAATCCGATGGATGCGTGACGCATAGAACCGGTAGTTGTAGCGACACTTGGGGGAGGCCTATGCCAACAGTGGATGTTTTTCGGCTGATATGATGATGATTGGACTAGGTTCTGGGATTGTTTGACAGAGTTATCGTGGACCTGGAACGCAAAGAGCGACTGAACAACCATATGTGTGTGAGTTTTCGTCAGTAAAAGTCTGACACTCTATATAACTTCAGCTTGTGCGGGAGGAGTTATTTGATGAATTTCCTTGACAAAGGCTATATGTACGCTGGCAAAGCAGTGGGCAAAAACTATTTGTGAATAAACCAACATGTCCTAAAACCAAAAACTCGAGGACATGTAACATTCACCAATCTGGCAATGAGCTCGCGTGGTGGATTACAGCCCATTTCCTTTAGTAGAGAAGGCCAAGTCCCAATAGTGTTTTTTGCATAAAGTCGCATTAAAATATTTCACAATATACCATGTCATTCCCCAGTGCAGACACAAACTGCGTTTCAGCTGTTCCATGTCTGTTATAGATCGTAAAATTTAATTAGGCGATCGTTTTTTGTTATTAATTTAATGGTTGGTTGTTTCTTTTTTGTAGGTAAACAGTTCATTAGGTCAGATTACCTAATAGTTAAACATTATTATTTAAAGTCAAATATATGTATTATGTATTTGTTACACATAGATGTACGAGGCCAAAGAAAAGATGGATGGATTGTGTGAGAAGTGATATGAAAGAAAAGGGAGTTGATGATAGCGTGACGAGGGACAGGACAGAATGGAAGAAAAAAACGTGTTGCGCCGACCCTAAATAAAACGGGATAAGGGCAGGAAGAAGAAGAAGAAGATCTACATGTTGTTCATTATAAAATCTTGACTCACTATGAGCTGCATATCTGCACTGCTGGGCATAGCTACAAAATAGCATACATAACATAGTCGGCCTTATAATGTTCCTACTGTTGGGACTTAGGCCTCCTCTCTAGGAGAAGGAATTGGCCGTAATCCACCACGCGGGCCTAGTGCGAGTTGGTGTATGTCACATGTCTTCGAATTTTTGGTTCTGCGACATGCCTTGCATGTTTTCCTTCACCGTTTTGAGAGCTGTGGTGATGAAATAAATTACACAAAGTAATGCGCCTGGCGGGGTTTGAATCCGCGACCTTAAAACTCGTAAGTCGGGGCCGTTACCACTTGGCCACCACTACTCACGTACAAAATATTGTTTACCAACTGAAAATACTAGTAGGTATGTACATTGTTTAACTATTAATTCATGAATCCCCAAGCGACCACCGGTGGCCGCGCATCTATTGTCTAACTATTGTGTCTCTAATTGACGGTATCTGAAGGGTTAAATAACAACAGTTTTGTTTCCAGTCAAATCAACGAGAAATGCTTTTAGCCCTCGATTAAACAATAACACGACACAATACGAAGAAAATTTAAGCAAATACGTAAGGAAAACACTGCCTCAATCGCTTAATACGCGCCTCATACAAGTTACTCTGTTTATTTACTCTGGCACCCTTCTGAGTAATAAAACTGTCATACTGGCAGACTTACGACTGTTTTCTTAAAACTCTTCCGTATTACAGAAATTATAAAAACATGCTTTATTCTACAAGATAATAGATAAATCACTTTGAGAGTCATAAAGTTTACATCCAACAAATTATAATGTTTATGTTATAAAATACGGAGCTAAATGCAGAACGGACGTAAAATAAACACCCTGTATACGATTAAACTTTAGTAGATCGATTTATTCGCTTTATTATAGCAATAATGTTTTTGTTGCACAATTAACGAGTTCGCGTTCGTGTATTAAATCTTGTTTATATTTACTGGGTGTGGCAGAAAACGTATTATGTGTAGATAATTTTTTATCGTCTTGTGTGTTTTTTTTAATCAGTAACGAGAAATAAAATTGTGGTATTCTGATGTAGGTTAATGAACTTTGCATACAAAAAGAAACTTTTTGTCTGCATTATTTTTTTTTTATGTCGTTGCTTAATTTTACGAAATAATATTTTATTTTATACTAGGCTATTTCCCGCGGCTTCACCCGCGTGTATAAAATAATAAAGACTTTGTCACTCAGTAATAAAGTACTTTCTATCGGTGAAAACATTTTTGCATTTGGGTCAGCACTTTCAGAGATCCTACAAAGAAAAAATCAAACTTTACCTCTTTTTAATATGAGTGTAGATTTAGAGAAAAAAAAAACAGCATGCATATTTCAGGTTACACATACATACATGCATGCATACATACATGGTGGGTATACATGGGAGTATTTTTCCATTGTATACAAACCCCATTGTTAACGCAACACTTAACAAATAAACATTACAGCAACCTTAACTCGTTCACAAAAAAATCAATTTACTTTACACACAAAAATATTCAAGACCTTTTCGACGACTTCAGACCATTCTGAATTCTACTTAGTGCGGAGTACTTAAAGTATATATTCATTTTTTTTGGAATTATACCTTATTTACTTCATTATGTACTTTGTCTTTACTCCTAAAGTACACTTGAACGTAAAATACCTGACCTACTCAAGTATTTAATTTATATTTTTTGTTCAAACCTCGTTAACAATTATATAAAGTTTCTAAATTAAACAGGTTTGACAGATTAAATGCATGTCAGCCTTGGTTTACGTTTTGATAGTTTTTGCAACACATTCTTGATTTTAGTAACTGTAAAATGTGTAGGTATTTATTCATAGTACTACTATAATACTACTAAGGGGCTTTATAAATTGTAAAGTGTGTGTTACGCTAACACACAGACAGACAGATAGACAGACAGACAGACAGAGTTACTTTCGCATTTATAATATTAGTAGGGAAGTAGGGATGAAGAATTTCTTTAATGAAGACTCCAGTACTTGAAGGCATAGTATAGCATAGCATAGTCAGCTTTAAAATGTTCTCATTCCTAGGACTCGGGCAGGCTTCTTTTTTATAAAGACGGAAATAACGTGGGCCCTGTGCAGATTGGTGGATGTCACATGTCCCTGAATTTGAGGTTCTAGGACATGCCGGTTTCCTCACGATGTTTTTCTTCACCGCAAGTACATAATTTTCCTAGCTGGGTTTGAACCCACCACGTATGTTGGGGCCGTTACCACTGGGCCACCGCTGTTGAAATTTAAAATTTAAATTTTCAACTTTTTTGCACCAAGTACAATCCTATTTTGTGTCTAGTCAACATCTATCCATTCCAGGTGTAAGAAATCACAGAATGTAATAAGGTCGGGTAAGTAAAAATAATTATAATAAACGTAATTATAATAATGTTTGTAGCTCTATTATCAAATCATTACTTTCATTCAATAAAAATGGGAAAATAAAATGGGTTTGCGGCCGAAAGGTTCTGGAGTGGTGACCGCGTACTGGAAGACGCAGCCTCCTACAAGATGGACCGATGACCTGGTGAAGGTTGCGGGAATCCGATGAATGCGGGACGCACAGGATCGATCATTGTGGTGACACTTGGGGGAGGCCTATGTCCAATAGTGATCGTCTGTCGGTTGAAATGATGTTTCTATAAAAATAATTATACCTTTGAAAGAACGTTTTTTTTAAGATCGAAAATCGTTCAATGGTTTTTTCCGTTCTAGGTCGAAGTAGGAGTTGACAAATGTCAGACATTTAGTGGCTATGAAACTTTTTTGTCTTGTGTTCCAGAACCCCGGGTATCCATTTCAGAAGTCAAGCCATAGCCCCAGTAAGCTTCAGGCTTCAAAACATTTGAAGTTATAAGTGATATATCCGTCAACACCGTCAGGAAATATTTTCACATTTTTCACTAACAAAAACGGCGTGAAACTAGAAACAAAATATAAACAACTTTTTCCTATTACCCCAGCAATAATTTTTGACACACACAGTTTGAAATATTTGCATTTCATATCAAAAGTTTGTGGCGTTATATTACAGTAGGGAGTTAAAACTTAGTTATTCCATTGGTTGGCGACTTTGCAGACACTCCAATATATGTATACAACTTTGAGTAACTTTACAGGATTAAATGGTATATTACTAAGTAATATTAATGAGTTTTTAGATTCAGTAAATATTCTGGTGAAGTTTTGTATTTGTGTTAATATTTGAAAAGCATATCAAACCAAAACCAAACCAACTAATCGCTGTTTTGTTTATTTAGTACGATTTTGACAGTAAACAAAACAAACTTCACTAAGCATTACCTATATTACGCAAAAAAAAATATATGTAGCTAAAGACTAAAGACTAAAGACACAATACTGCGGAATTTTACGAAAGAGTTGCTGCGACCCTAGTACGTAAAAGGTAACTTTAGTGAGTATTAATCAGTAAAAGATTAATATTTCTTTTCACTCCACCTAGAGTGCGATGAGTTTCTGCCCCAAGAAAAAGTAATCATACAACAAATCCGGATTGTCTTTCCTAGTCCGCATCACTCTTGACAAAGTGGTCGTGGTCATCATTTCCGGATTGTTTACGGTCATCAAAAACTAAAACTGTAAAAAACAGCCTAATATTAACCTCACAGATAATATTAGCGCCCACAAATAGATCCGTACCTATATCAGCCGCCGCACCATTACCCTCCAATCATAGCTACTTCAAACTCAGCTGCAACTTGGAATCCAATGCCCAGTTACCTACGCCCTTTCGCCTGAATCGTTAACATATTCCCGTCCATTTCCTATCCCTACCTAGGTATACTCGCCATGCAGACAGCCTTTGTGGTCACAGCTGTCGCCTTGAGCCTGAAATTCTGCTGACAGCTAGGCGCCTTTATATTTAGCTATCTACTCTATCTGTACCGTACTTTGACGATACAGTTTCCGCTGTAATTGCCAGGCTTTGTATCGGTGTAAAGGTGTAAAGCGATCCTTTGTCGGACGTTTTGACGTGGATTTGAAGCAATTTTTGGTCCAAATATAATTTTGTTACCTTCATATTTTTTATCGCGCGTTTGTCAAATTTTACTGCCGTAGGCTCAATTTGTACAGCTTCAACCTCATTTCTTTAGAATGTTTTTTTTTATTGTTGATAGGTTCGCACTTGACCGCTATTTCACCTGATGGACAGCGACAATTATTTAGACATTTGCGACATTTATTTATTTTTACTATTTTATACAATTATTTAGTTTCATCGGAGGGTGATTCCTTGTAACCAAGAGGTTGTCTCATTCGTCTGGCCTAGTTTTTTATTAACAATTTAATATTTTTATTTGCACATTAGTTTTTCCTGATCACAAAATGTATCAAAGGCACTCATTTGTGCCCAGTGGCTTACCACACGAAATAGATAAGTACAAAAGCTAGGCCAGATGAATGAGACATTCTCTCGGTTTCAAAGAATCACTCCAGAGATAATGGAAAAGGTATTAAATTAACTACGTTGTACGCTTACCTTTTAACAAATATATGAATTATTTGTAAATAATCCACTACAATTCTGCTAAATGGATGGATGGAGTAAAGCCAGTAAATATTGTGAGTGGTGTAATTTTGGCTAAATGTCAATGTTACTGCAATTGGATACAAAACCTTTTAATTGAAATGCAATACTTTCCTTGAATTTGGTTCAAGTTGATCAACAATGTGTTACTCGAGAAATAGGGTAAAGTTTACGTAATCATGAAATGTGGTCTACAATAAAGTCCCATAACGTAACTGTATTGGTGAAACTACCAACTTTCAATATTTATAGAGCATCAAAGATAACGTAACTAGTATCAACAGCTTTACTGGCTTATGAAATGCTGACGATAACTTACTATTGTCAGTGCTTAAATGCAGCATTTGTGATTTGAGTTTATTTTATAACCTAACTAAGCAGCAAGGTAATAAAATAAACTGGCATCGCATTGGCATCGCACTAATATTATAAAGGCAAAGATATTGTGTTAATCGTCCGAGTTGCCAGCAACAGTAGACCCCAGCAGGGTCGTAGCCTACTGGGGCTATGTATAATGCAAAAGAGATCCCCGGGGCCCTGGAACAATGGCAAAGAAGGAACAGAAATAAGTTTTTAGTTAGTAAAAGTCTGACACTATCTCCCACTCAGCCCAAGAGTGGGGGATGTTATTCGATGATTTTCCCATCTGTGTATTTTTGTTTTTGGTGGGAAATCATCCAATGATTTCTTTCGGTCTAGGGTAGAGTGAGATGGCGTATCAGATTTTGATGTCTATAATCCACTCCTATGTTCTTCTTTGCCTTGCGTTTCAAGACACCTGGTTTCCCTTTCGGAAGCAAGCCCATGGCTCTAGTAGGTTTCGGCCGTACGATTTTACTGACATCTCTTTGAGGTGCGGGTGAAACTAGATGTTTCACCCGCACCTCAAGAATGAAAAATGCGACGTCGACGACTCTGGCTCAGTTCAGCTGGTTACTGGATGTGGTTTTTTTTTTGGTGGGTGAAAATCATCCAATGACAATCCCCGATCTTCAGCGGAGTGGAAAATAGTGTCAGACTCTTACTGACTAAAAACTCACCCCGTTCCTTCTAGCCTTCATACCGGGGCTTTTCAGATTACCCTGGCCCCAGTAGTACCGAATGTGGCTGCGTGTTTGCTTATTGGTTTCTCCTTTCCGATCAAGCGGATAAACTGATTTGCCCCTTCTAGGAATAAGACACAGAATACTTTTTATTCCGGAAGTATGTTCCCTACAGATCAATTTTGACTTCCACACGGGCGTTGGCTGAAGCTAGTCATAACATATGTGGCAAAAGTAATCTCAAAAATTCAAATTCTTGATAACAGATAGGGGGGATCGATCATAAAAATTCTATTACCGTACTTAAAATCACTATTTGACTGGAAATTGTTTTCAATAAAAACCATAAAAGCGTATAATGCCTCACGTTGGAGTGTGGTTTAGAATACATTTCATAACATAACGTTATTCAGCAGACGTGAGAAAGCTCGACTACATTACCGAACTTTAACAGATACTTCAAGAAAAAGTTTAGAGTGCTCTTATTTCTTTTACTTAAAAAATGTGTTAGCATTTCTTTGTCACGATGATAATGTGGACCGGCAAAGTTTATTTAGTTTTTTCTATTTTCCGCTTCTTTTGATAATTTTCTTGCTTGCCTTATTTTTTTGCCTTGCCACTATGAAATTGCCTTGTTTAAATAAGTTGAGTGCTCGATGTGATGTTTCATTATGCAATTGATAATTAAATTTTCGCCGTGCTGTAGCTGCTGAATGATTGCTGCACTTCTGTAAGATGTTTCATGGCGGTTAAATCCTAAATCTCCAATTATTTACAAAGACGCTGGTAGCGATTTGAGAAACTCCCACGCCTCTTTAACGAAATTCAAAAAGTCGATAATTTTTGGGTTTGCATTTAAATGGCTTTAGTAAAATGTGCATATAGGAAGACTATGGATGTAATGAATACATTGAATTGAAACTATTAGAAAATCCATACTGATAGAGATAGATGACATGAGAAAATATTATGAATCCTACTTAAATTTTGCAACTTAAGACTCATCTCAAATTAGTATCACCATCGTCAGTATCTAATAAATGAAGATAATTTCTAGATGTTATTTGGCTGCAACCATTATAACCTACTGAGAATTTAAAAATTACAATGCAAGTGATATGTATACTGTTGACATTTGAACTGAATTAGAACTAATCAACGTTGGAACGATAATGACTCCAATGAAAACTGATTTGGACAATAAATTATCGACTGTTACGAATAAAACTCATTAATGACTTAATTGGCGCTTTAACGAATATGATTAAATAGATTGTGAAACATCAGTGAACTATCGTGTTCACTATCATAATCAAACATTTGATATATGAATCAGATAACATACATAGATTAAATTTTGATTGGCAGCTAAATTCAGAAGCAAATTTTGATACAAAAATTAGGCTCCCATTGACTAATATTAATAAAAAGAGAAGTTAGTTTTTCATTAACAGCGGTCTGACTGAGATTGAAAACTAAAAATTTACTACAGATTGTTTAATTCTTACATCCAAAACTGACATTAAAAATATATAAATCGTTGTGTTACTAACACTTAATCATCCCTATTGATCATCTTGTCAATCGATTTGTTATGGCTTGACTTGAAAATTCATATATCAAAATATTGGATTCGATTTCTATTTTACACCGATATATCTAGTTGAAGCCGAGTAGAAAGAGATGATTTAGACGCGTAGGTGCCACGAAAACTAGTTTAAAGCAGGGTGGGAGAAGAATATTTGGAAGATCTTGTGGTAGGCCTTTACCCAGTAGAGGGACAGTAATAGCTTCAAAAACAAAAATCCGCCAGGATCTTCGACGCCAAAGGCCATGACACTCGTACGGCCACCATAGAAAACAGCATCCTGGCGAGAGAAACATGTATTTGGTAGAAATTGTCATATCTCGTTTGCCTTTCTACCAATTTTGTATAGTTTTCAGAATTGGCATTCTATATTTGTAGATTTATTGATGAACTAGTTAGTTAACAAGTTTTTTTTTTCATGCATATTTCCAATTGTTCATTAGTCTATCGAGTATCAGCATATATGACAGGCGGCCTCGCTCGTGGTTGCCAAACATGATGTTTGCGGTCGCGTCGCTCTACTAATCTTCAAGGTGATTGGCTGCAAAACTAGCGCACTTGTTGCATCGATAATTAACGCTCATTCATAAAGATAACAGCACGTAATCTTTCGTTATGTTTTAGTACGTGCGTGTTAAATTCAGAATTGGTACCGACAGTTTGAGAAGAAAAAGAGATAACAATGTTGGTTTAGCACCGTTTACATGCTTTAGCAATGAGTGTGCTGGAAAGATTTTGTTGTACGAACTATGGTTAAGTCATATGAAATTGTAAGGAATTAGAGTGAAAAGATAAGACAAGATACAAGTGATAAGAAGCTTATTGACAAAACCATTGGTATAGTTATAAAAAATGTCGGTAAATAACGGCAATGACGAATGGAACTAGTTATTTCTCTTCTAACACGATTTAACACGATGATTTTGAAATAATATCAAAGTTAATACATTATTTAGAAGAAATTCAATTGGACCAAGTATAAACCTAGATATGATAGCACTAACAAATTTTTAAACGCCTGTATGACCTATAAAACAGTCTAGCACTAAACAACTCTATAAATCTAGATTCAAACTTCGCAGTAACATGACCTGCAAACGTTTTTGACATACGTTTATGTTATGAGATTCCGAGAAGAGACCGCATAAAGAAGTACTACCAAGTAGAATAAAATGAATATATGCGTCCGTTTTATAAATCTGCGTCGTCGCGGTATTTTCACTTTATCTACAGACACAGGCTGTCGTAAAACATTCAGCGAGACGAGTCTGCCTCCAACGAGACATCCAGACAGTTCCTAGATTTATTATCTGTGTTAAGAAGTATAATTTGTTAAAATACCGACAGATGTTAATTATTATTAATTCACGGTTGGAAATTAATATTTATATAATTGATGTAATTGTTTTTTTAATTTACTGAGTGTTGTTCATTTCTTTAATATTATTTTTTTATGTATTGCTTTGAGTTTAAAATTAAAAATTACTTTTAAAGATTAATGAAGACAATCTTGAAAACTAAAAACTCGTAAAAGTGATGAATAAAACCTTGAAAATTTAAAACAAAACTATAAAAGCAACCACATACTATATAGTTTCAAAAAAAAATATGACAATAAACCAAATCTAAAAACAATATCAAATCCATAAAGTAAACCTTGGAAGGTTTGTTTCGATTTCTTCGAAACAAACTCTAAAGGTGTAATTTAATACAACAAAGTGAAACTTTACCTCATTGTTTCATTCACTAAGTTTTTTCACATGTTCTGCTACAGTATTATTTTCTAGTACAATGACCTCTCCATATATTCTGTAATCCATTATTATTGGAAATTGCTGCTCTATTGTTACTTATTATTTCAAGTATAGTTTTATTGTCGCCATTTTAATTCTCTAATTTGTTTTATGTAATATCAAAGACTCTTGGTTTTTAAACTACTTCCTATGCGTGCTTGCTATTGTCATTTTTAGTTTTATCTAAACTATCATCATACAATACGTGTTATTTAACACAACTACATGTTTTCTGATTTCAGTTTTGTAAATCCCTACAGTTGATTATTTTCCCAAATCTTAAAACACCATAAATACTCACCAAAAAATATAGCAGTAAGTGTGATTCATGTAACTAGTGAAATATTTATCGATCGCGTGTTCCGCGAAATCAGATAGTTCAATTACAAACACATATAGGTATTCATCATGAAATTGATACCCCACTTATATTAGATTCATACTTTGATGATGTTAGTTGATTGATATGGGCTGAACTGATATCAAAGGCATTTGTTACAAATATTAAGGGTGTATACATCCCTAATTGTATAGAAAATATCTCAGTCATGTTTACAGCATAGTTATTTGTTGTATCTTAGAAAACAAGTTCGTTAATGATGAACAGTGATCAATAAACGAGAAATATAAACGTTTACTTTATTCAACAACTTAAATATCTTCATCATGATATCTTCAGACTATTCATAATATTTGTAGTCAACTTCTGTTGAGCGTTGATGTCCGTAATAATCCAGTTGAAATGGAATTCCTTTGAATCTATTCGCAGCCGTTCAGTTATTTAGCTACCGGAGGAAATATTTGTCGGATAATTTCTTCGTCGAACGTTTTGAGAATCTAATTTATCTTGTAGAGAAAATCTGCTTTTTTTATATGTAGAAGTTATCGTTTTTTTTTGTATTTTAGTTGTGTGTTCATGTTGTTAGAAAGAACATTAACGATAATTTCAAAATGGTTTTAGCTAAGTCTGTCAAAATTATCGTTTGTATCGTGTATCGTTTGTGTATAACAAAACTACAAAATTATCAAAATTATCGTTTGTACTTAAACTACTCGACCAGACCTTCTAATTATTGTTAAACATGTAGTTTTCGATTATTTGAGGTCAACACATATTAGCTCACTCAGTACTATTTTTGTTACCTTTTTATTTTCTTTTATCATCAAAAAAAATTTTTTTTTTTAAATTTTGAGTTTTGTTCATACACTAAAATATTCTATACATGCTCTTTATAAATACACTAAAATATTCTATATTATTTTGTAATCCGTCACCGCAAGTAACGCGATCCAACATACGTTTCCTAATATTTGAAAGCCATATAGCGGTGGCGACACGGTCGGTTACTTCGGACAATACGTGAAGGGTGCCACCTGGCTTCAACGGTGCGTACCCTCGACTTGTGGTATATTACCATAGGCACGGGAAGTTGGTGATCGATTGCCGTTTTAATCGGAAACGTGCTGTTACTACAGCCTGTCTTTCTTTCCATAGTGTTCCGGCTTTTGTTTTTGTATTACGTAAGTAAGGTTGCTCACGGTTACTTTTAGTAGCAATTGAGTACCGAAACAATTGAGACACAGTCGCAATGTTGTCACTGATTTGGATTTGATACCTTTCCTCTTATAACTACTATTCCACTTCACTACTATTGTGTATATATATCACGAATACAGAAGCTATGCAGCATGATTATTTGAAAACGTTTGTTGGTGTTTTTGTTAACATCAAAGCAGTCGCAACTTAGCAATGCAGCGTCAATGCAAAAAACGACAAAAAGTCATTTTCATTATCTGTTCAGCGTTCATCAATTTCAAAAGTTCTTTTCTGAAAGCTACTATCTCAAGGTTAAAGTTATCCATTATTCAAAATAATGGTTGCTTCCATCACACTAACACAATAAACGTTCCAAAGACACTATCATTATTAACTGCCATAAAAATGATCTAATCGTTACATTAAATTAACTTGATATATCGTTTCAATTACACGTAATAGTATTATTGCACATTAAACAGTTTAATGAAATCATCAATTCTTATCCATGTGCGTTCAAAACTAGTAGCTACATGTGTGGAGTGACACACATCAAGTAGTATAATTACTTCAACAGTGTTTCGGTTGACCCAGTTATTGTTTTTATTAATAGTCTATGTGTCTCTATCGATCATTGCCACCCGGGCATCGGCATTAAACCGTAACACTACATATTTTCAAATCCATCTGTTAGTACATCTACAGACGTTGCGTGAGTGCGTCTCAGTAGTCGCACGCTCTTATTTCTAACTGAAATTTTTCGTGATTTGTTACAAATAACTTTTACTGCGTTGCGATAAAGTCTATTGTGACGGCAGAGTTAACTTTGTTGTCAGTCTCGCCTAATTACTCGACGGTGACGAATGGAAGCGACGTAGCGTGCGAAATTCCTATGAAATCTTCAATGCTCACTGTTTCAGTCTATAGTCTAGTGTAACGCTTTCAACTTGTGGTACCTGTCCTGTCGTGAAAACTTCAGTTGTGTGATAATTTCGTGGTTCATTATCTATAGTGCATTGTTTTGTAATCTCGAAGAATTTCGGTTCGCGATTCTTAACTCTACTCAGGTAAGTTGACTGTATGTTTTGTTTACGTAACTACTAAACAATCAACTAACTTTGTTATATTGACTTTAACGACTGTTGGTGCTAATAAAATCTTACGACTATCCTGATTTCGTAAGAAAACTTTCAAACTTACGACTTGTATGTAAATGTTAGTATTGGAGATAAATATCCTAATGCTGTGTTTATTATACCTTTGCACGTGGTATCTGCGGCTTTGTTAAAGGATTTTATAACAAACACAATTCCTGAGATTATTCATTCTGGGTATTAAATGTATTAATCCACGTGAACAAAGGCACGTGTATAAGATTTGGTTTCTGCATCGTCTATAAGCAGCAAATAAACAAACTGACGATCAACTGCTATGTTGTGTCTACAAGGGAACTTTTGTTTTGTGTTTTGTCTGCAACCAAAGAAGTAAAACCCATTCATATTTTAAGTCTCAACTAAAATATTAGTCATATATTGTTCATATCTGAAAAAAAACCGTCTGAGTTTTATAATAATCATACTTATCATATTTACCAACACCAATTGAATATCAATATACATCTACCCAAGCGCCATCGTCTTATAACTCAGCGCCATATTTTATCTATCCAATAAACTATCAGACACGTATTTACTAAAGCATTGCACCTTATGAAGGCCATTAGTATCCTTTATCGCGTTATTGCAAGTGTCATTACGGGCACTCGTTAGTCATATGCCAGTGACATCGACCGGCTGACGGGCGACGGCTAGCTTTGAGGGGCCTAATAGATTGCCCTGTGGAACCTTGTCTCATGTGATCATCTCTTGTCATAATATGGAATTTGTAGAGATGATGAGCGGGGAGGAGGTGTTGTTGAAATTTGTAAAGACTGGAATTTTAATGGCCTCTGTGTGATTAGTTTTTCTTATGCATATTGAGCCAAAGTAACTTATTTCTGTTTTCACTTAAGTAGAGTTTGGTAAATTTTAAATACTTTTGCAAATAATCTCACGTTGCTAATATTAGACGTGCGTTAGGATACCCAATTTTTTAAATTAAAGGTACTTGATAATGGTTTATATGTATAAAAATGTAGCGCTTTTTTTTGGACTTACACTCTGTTCTGCATACCAACAGTAATATTATAGTTGTACAATTTACTTTAACTACCCTAAACCAAATAGCCAGTACTAAAACTGAAGACGTATAAATGATTCTAAAGCAAAATTTAACAGCTCTTGTAAAAAAGGTGTGGACTGTAATCGTATAACGTGAAGCAATATCAATATCTTCAATATCAACAACGTGTGTCGACATCAGAAGAGAAATATGATTTGATATTAAAATATTTCATATTGCTAATCTTCTTGCGATAAGATTAGATTTTGCTATCAAGTTTAAAATTAGTACACAAATAGTTTACAAGGCCATCATTGTGTTTAGTTCAATAAACAGCTGCTTCAGTTATCAAACTCAAAAATCCTAGACATTATTAAAAAAATCCTTTGAAACAATTGTCTGAATTTAATTTACCTTTTCACTAACTTTTTTTCTTTTTTTTCTCAGGTAAAGTTCAACTTTATGTAAATCAGCGAGACGACGCTTTTCTGTAAGTTTTCTTTAATAAGCGTTAACCGGTTGGAAGAAAAGTTGATTTGAATATTGATTGCAGCTGCATAACTTATGTATATTTTCTAATAGGTGCCTATGTATTTATGAAATGAGTAACTGTGAATCAGGTTTTTGTTATGATTTCGGTGATCTGAATACTGTTTTTCGTCAAAAGTCTCAAGTTTGACAACTGTGCCATCTGAGGGCCAGAGAATTGAAAGAGAAGCTTATCGAAATAATTGATAGCTATCGGCTTATCAAGCACGTGTTGAAAGACATTTTGATCATGTAAGTAATAGATTTATAAAGTTATGTTTATCATCAAAAAATTCAATGCATTTAGAGAAAATATTGTACATTTTAATTGTTTACTTAACTGAAACCATTACACCGACCCAGAAACATTAAAATACACCCATTTAATGTAAAACAAACGCGGCGTTACATTAACATAATAAATTATTCGATTTCGAGTATTGCGCAAGACGTTTTCCTACAATATATCATACTTTGCAATATCCTAGAAAGGCATTCGCCGCCTCCAGACTCGTTTAACATAAATATTTGCAATTAAAATTAAGCTTCACCACCCTATCTGTGCTATTATTCAAATTGCACGCCACAGGAGACCTCAGAAAGTTTCAAATTAATTAAGAGGGTCATAAGACGACCCGTTAAGGAAATAACAATGAAGGTAGCCCCTTAGCCCCTCAACTTAGGCATTATTTATAGCAGGCCTGAGGACTATTACATTTGCCCCCTGTCATCATCTTGCGGCTTTTCAGTCTACTCCGTGAGCCATGGACTACCCCTTTCAGTTCCGCATACTTCCGTAAACTGCAATTCTCTGGTGCATATTCGATATATTCGATAATTTCCCGAGGGGAGATGTTAGGGCGTTGAAGACGATGTCTAAAGTAATTATTATTGTCACGTTTTATTTGTTTGCTCTGTTTTATTATTTATATTTTATGTTTCTAGTTTTAGTTGATACTTCACTTTTATGAATTTTTCCCTTAGTTACGTCAACAACTGCAGAACTTTTTAATCCTCTGGCGGGAAATCATACAGTAAATTTTTCCGCCCTTGGGCGAAGCGGGAGAGCATGCCAGACTTTTACTGATTAAAACCCACTCTATATGGTTCTTCTTCACCTTGCGTGTCAGGGCCCCAGGTTTTCCTTTTAAAAGCTAACAAGATAACTTGCTACAATGATCAATTTTCGAATTTCTACATATGTTTAAAAAAACAGGTGTGTTTTAGCAGACATATTCACACTAGTGCTAGTTAACACAACGTCGCGATAGTAGGAATTCACGTACAGAGAATTCCAATAAATAAATTTCAAGTGTGCGATATTTTCAATAGCGTGTTACTCGTACCTAACAAATCAGTGCTCACAATAGGAATTCTTCTGAACCTATTGTGCACAATGCACATTTTCACACCGCCTCACGGAGACCTATTCTGATACGCAAGGTTACTCAATAAGGTCGTAAAGAAAATGGTGATTCGGCAGTTACCTTTGTCAGTTTCGTAAGTTATGTCACGTTTTATAGTCTCAATGGAATATACTAGGCAATTGATTTTATATGGTAGTTGTTTGTTTTGTTGAAATTGATTCATGATTGTTGTGAATTGGAATGTTTGAATAGTGACAGATAGTTTCTTGCCTTTTCTCGCAGTTTAACATAAGCATTTGAGATTATATCGTGGTCACATCACAAATGAAGTTACCCACAGAAGAAACAAGGTTTCCGACATTGCTAGAAGAATCGCCAAACTTAAGTGGCAATGGCACATTACTCGCAGAAAAGATTGTCTTTGGAGGCGATAGGGAATGGAAAACGCAGTTGTGAACGGCTTTCCATAAGGTGAACCGAGATGCATTCGTTGTGGCAATACTTGTGGGAGGTCTATGTCCAACAGTGGACGATGAAATTCATAATTAAAACACTTAAACGGCTACAAGTGCTTTCTTGTCTTTTCTCGCAGTATAACATAAATATTATATGCTTCATCTCATTATGCGCATTAAGCATTCACTTCGCAACTCGCGATCGTGAAGAGGAATAATATACATAATTCCGCATAGGGATGCTGACGTATCGCTTGCACTTTTTCTTTGTCGACGCGGAGCCTCCAGCGAGCTGCATAGTACAAAATGCATTCTTCCTACGGTTTCTACCGTCTGGGAACTTTCATACATATAATTTCAGAGAAAATTGCCTTTGAAGCGTTTACGTTAAGCGTTCATTGTCTGCGACTCGCAACTTCCCCCAAATTCATTTTATTGAAGACCAAAGTATGGAATTATCGCATTTCGAAAACAATAACCACGTTTCTGTTTTGTTTTGCCATTTTTCTTTTGAATACAGATAAGTAAAAGACAATGTGAATTGTGTATTCGTAAATTAGATTTCGCATGTTCATAATATCGTTTCCTTCCGAAAAGAATGAATGAAATTGGGTAAAAGCGAATGGAGAGAACGTGATGTCTTTATAGATCTTTTATCTTTGTTCTTATAATTTTGTGAGTAAACTTTGGTAAAGGAAATGATAGCGAGTTCAGTTAACCGAATTGCTATTATCACATTTTATTTGTCATGTATTGTCTTTTCATTGGCGGGAGAGCGGAGGCTGAACTGTTATATCAGTCGATGTAAAAGTGCCAATTTTTGTCCGTTTGACGTCTTACCTTCGTTTTATTGTAGGTTTTATTAACTTGGCACTATACCGGACTCATAAAATAATTATAGAGGCGATGTTTTTTAGATATTTTTCGTTTGGATCTTATAAAAATACAGATTTGGTTTTCAGAAATTGCTCATACAAAAATGACATTTTTTTATGACGGTCTTTTATTTTACATAATTTATCCAAATATTTGCTTGGCATCAATACTTTCTTAGAAAAAATGTTTTATGATCTATCAATAACAGAACAACAAACAGTATCGTAACTTTTTCAAAGCCGCCTATCTCTTGTTGAACTTGTAAGTCGATGACCCTCTCGATATGGGCAAGGTAAATGATACACAGGTCGTTGTAGGGTTGTCAAGCACTTTCTTTACGAGATAACTTTTGGATGACTTTATCAACCACTAAAGTGGTACTTTGTTACCAAGTTTTATGTGCAATAGTGATTTTGTAAGTATTATTTATTTTTTAAAGGTAGTGTGAATTATTGAAAAAACGTGTTGCGCCGACCCCAAATAAAACGGGACAAGGGCAGGAAGATGATGATGAGTGTGAATTGGTTACTACATACTACCCAAGCAGTAGGATTGCTGTAGACTTTTTCTGTGTGGGCTTTTTATTAGTAATGAATAGACTGCGGTAATAATAATAAGTGGCAGTGGGCAGGGCACATTGCTCGCAGAACAAATGGCCATTTGGACCAAAAGGTTCTGGGGTGGTGACCGCGTACCGGAAGATGGCATTGGAAGGCCTCTTTTTTACAGGGTAGAACGAGGCCCATGATAGTTGCTGGAATCTGATGGATGCAAGACGCACAGAACAGATCATTATGGCGACACTTTGGGATCGTCTTTCTGAAATGGTGATGATTTAGATTAAATTAAAATAATATAATATTAATTCATCATAATATCATTTCTTCCCGGCTCTGTGCCATTTCTTGCCAAATCCTAAAAAATACATCTAAGACACCTACAAGCATTAAAAAAGCAACTCGTAAAATCCTATTGATACAGTGGTATTAAGGATAGTGATGTCCAATCTACATACCTACTGTAGTCTAAAATTATAAACCCATTAGGAATACTACACTTACCTACCACACAACCCTATTTGTCCTACCCACTTATCTGTCCTTTGAAGGTGATAGTGTGTACACTCGTCTAGCCAAACGTTTGATGTCGGATCAGAGCCGTCTTGTATTTCATACTTTGTTGCACAAAACATGGAAGTTGCGTGCGATGGAAAATCATTTTTTTTCTTTTCATAATCGTTCACGTTTTTTGTTTTTAAATGAGTGAAGAAAGTCTTTACTAGTCAGTTTTAAGTGTGTAACTGCCACTTTTCGTGGTTTAACAAATCATTTTTAAATAGGTAATTGCGAATAATTGTAGCTTTTTACACGGCTGAAAATGTTATCGAACGATTATTTCCTTTTCTATGAGGAATAAACGTTATCTCCTTTTTCTACTGTCGGTTTCTTATTCAGACCTAATTATTATGTATATAAGCATATTATTACTACATATTATAATAAATAGATATCTGAAAATCTATTTTCGTATTTAAAGTCGTTGTAGGTAATAGACGTCGCAAAATTATTTTGGTGACAATGTCAAATTCTTGAGAAAATTACTTTTTATAAAAATATATTTTTAATAAATAGCTTCTAAAACACGAATGAAAACTATGGAACTATTGAAGCTTTTTTACGCGGTTGAAAATATTGTAGAACGATTATTCTATTTTCTTCGAAAAACGAACGTTAGCTAATTCTTATTCTAACTAAATTATTATACATTATAAACACAATATGCATTACTACGCATAATAAAGGATAGATATCTTTTTTTTTTTTTTTTTTCCCGATGGGGAAAATCATCTTATGACAAAACCCGCTCTTGGGCGGAGCGGGAGATAGTGTCAGACTCTTACTGACTAAAAACCCCATCCCGTTCCTTCTAGCCTTCATACCGGGGCACGAGCTCCCTTTCGGACAACCCTGTCCCCAGTAGGCTTCGGCCAAGCTGGGCCCCTCCTGCTGCTGACAACTTCTTGAGGCGCGCGGGAACAGTGCGCGCCGTCGACGTCTTGGACTCGGTCCATTACCGGACGATCGGACAGCGAGCTACCCATGGCTCGCCGTCCGCGAGCCCCCGTCTACGGTGGCCGGAAATCGGGATCGGAATCCCGACGGCGGCGGAAGGATAGATATCTGAAACTTATTTTTGTACTTAAAATCGTGGTAATTCAAGTCACATAATCATTATGGCGACAGTATATTAATGTCAAAAACTTCTCAAAATGTGTCTTAATATAAAAAATTATATCTATCTAGTCTCCATAAATTAGATACATATTTTAACAAATTGCTTCTACGATACAAATGAGAACGTTTCTTAAATATATAGGAATTGTACCACTGATCTCTAACATAAATCCATTTATCAGATGATCATGTGAGCAGCAAAACATACCTCAATGCAAAAACAAAACTAGGTTAAAAATAATGCATTTGAAATCCGTGTAAGAAAATGTAGGTCACATTTATCTTTTATTGTTTATCTACATACCGTATCTCATCTTGTTGGAATTCTTTTGTTATGAGTAATGACTACTTAGTTTTTCTTTAGTACCTTTCGGTCGCGGAATTCTTGAAAAAATCTCTCTGGGCTATATATGATCCTAATTTTGAGATGTTGCTAAAAGTTTGAGTTTGCAACCCAGGATTAATGTAAGGTCCTTAAGCACAGGACTCATTTTCTGTTTACTATGGTTCTTACTGTGCATCCCTCATACAGGAGATCCACAACTTAATGATATCGTCGTCCCAATGCACTTTGATTCTATGATCGGTCAATATCAGCTTACTGCAGTGGCCATCTTTGTTTCTAACCAGACGTCCTGGTTGATTGTACTCGAGAATTTGTCACTGGCATCGTAGAATTTCGTCCTTTTTTGTCGTTGTGACCGAGTAGGTCTAATAGGGCCAAAGCATGACCCTACTTTTTTTCGATTCTCTCACACTTTTTTACGTAGTTACCGTCCCATATTCATCACACGTAACACTAAATGCCTTCTCGTTTCTCAGAACAAAAATATTTACATCTTTGCCACCGTCTATTATAAACACACTTTAAAAATATACTCCGCAAGGTCGTCCCGTGGTTCTTATGTCATTCTATTCTCTGTGGTTATACGATATGATTGATATGCCTATTATGAATGAGTGACACATTTTTACATAGCTTCGTACGGGGTAGCCTCTGCCCAAATAAATAGTATCATAACTCAAAAATCGAATGATTTAAATTGAATGGCATTTAAGTTCAGTGATGTGACAATGTATTTCAAAATAATAAATTATAGCTTATGCCCTAGTTTCTCCCACTCTGGGTAGAGTCAAATCAACTGACTAAAACCCACCAGTTCCTTCAGTTACCCTTTTCCAGTTCCTTCTAGGGCCGCAGTGACTTCTATTAGTCTCATAGTAAAGTTGTGCTGAAGAAGTTCACCTGACACTTCATTGGTTTCTTTTATAATATGAACTAATTTAATTATGAGAATAGCATTAATCACACTAATATTATAAAGGTGAAAGTTTATGTGCATTTGTGTGGGAAGCCTTCCAGTACCTACACATTAGCAAGCTGCGCAATGCATGTTTCTACAACTCGAGTTTAGGTTGGATTGGTGGATGACTCATTATGTTTCTTTGAGTATTTGGTTCAATGGCATTCGGATTTAATCACATTTTTTCCAGGAGCGCGATTATTTTAATGCAAGTCGAGTGATTCAACAAAGTATAAAATAAATAGGCTATGCAAAAATTCTGTGGTATTAAATTTTGTGTGGTATTATAATTTATTATGATCTACTATACAAGTTTAATAATTAATTTGAAAAGATTATTTATTTGTAATTTTAGGTGCCCGTCTATCTGTCCTTTTTTTCCAGGAAAACTTGAAAATATAATATTTTACGTTGCAAAATAAAATATATATGTTTTAAATTGATATAAACTAGTGCTTGACTGCGATCCCACCTGATGCAATCTCTGATGGTGAGGCGCACTAGTTTAAATTACGATGGTACGGAAGCCTTGATGTGTTAGTCCAACTACGAGTTTTTTTTTCATAAGATTTGATAGATTTCATGTCTAGATTAGCCAATGGTTTCCACCATTTTAAAAAAACTTATTTCTTTACACTTTACCATTCAAAATGACCTACAGAAACCATAAAAGAAAATTCAATTTTCCTCGCAGCAACACCGCGTAACGCGGGTTCATTCACTTGCGAAGTCGCGTGCGTTCCAAGGCATAATCCGCGGATCTAAGAGATTGCAGAATGGCTTCCCCGCTGAATTACTGCAAATAGTTTTACGTAGAAGTACGTTAAGCATGTTTTAGTCTACTTGCGTCGTTTTGTAAACAAATGAGCGCGATTTTAATGTTGAGAACAATTTAGTTTTTTAGTTACTATCTGATTCGGCAAACGTTGTTCTGCCTTAAAAATTATTAAAGAGAAAAATGGGGGTGAAAGTAAGAGGGAAAAAAATAATTTAACCCTTCCGATACCGTCAATTAGAGACACAATAGTAAGACAATAGATGCGCGGCCACCGGGTGTCGCTTGGGGATTCATGAATTAAATACTATTCTCAGGCCTACTCAATATACCTACACACAAACATAAGAATCGGTAACGTCATTTTGGAAGAGTTTTGTTACAAACTTACAACAAAAACACGCGGCACGACAATTTTGTATATTAGATTTCATAATTGACTGTTTGTTTTTTATTTCATAAATCTAACATTAAACATATGTAATTTTACTTGTAAAATTGTGATGAATGTGATCCGAACCGTGTTTACCAAATTACATATGTAAAAAAAAATACACTGCGTCTCATAGACACGACAAGCACAGTTTCCGTAGGATGCTTTGTGTTCCCCTGTTACTTAATTTATGGTTCTTGTACGTAATAGAGTTGTTTGTTTAGTCGCTAAAGAGTTGGGACGTTTTATGTCGTAATCTTTTATTCCATGTAGATTAAGTAAAGTATCTTTTGACTTTCATGAGATTTTCAAGAAGCTCTTAGTGAAATACCTATACAAGTCCGGAGTTAGTAAGTTAGGAGTTATTTTCTGTCTGATTTTAACTAAATTGGATTTTGCTATTTAAGTCCAAGGTTAGCCATTTATTTGTTTCTCCTAATACAATGTTTTTTATATTCTACAGCTATCACACAACTCCGTCTATACCCAAGCTAAGCAGAGCTTGTGTTATGGGTACTAGACAACTGATAAACATACTTATATATTTCTAAATATATACATATTATAGATAAATTACACCCAGACACAGAACAAATGACCATGTTCATCACATAAACATTTGTCCTGGGTGGGAATCGAACCCACGACCTCCGGCATAGCAATCAGGGCCACTAACCACTAGACCAATAGTAATATGTTAAGTTTGATGACGAAGCTTTTGCTAGGAAAAGTTTAACAAAATCATGTTTTTGTAGGTGGAGCAATGATACATAAGTGTTACGGAACGCTAGGTAATCTAACTTCAAATTACTTAATGACAGAGTAATTTGCAAGTGTATTATCAAAGTCATTGTTCTCAGAATCTATTAGCGTTGTATCACACACGCAATGTTTAAAGTAACTTCATAAACTAGAAGTTTTTCTACCGTATTTGTTTTAGATTGTTCAATTACTTTTCTAGTGAATGTTAATATATGTAGTGCCAATAGCTTTGTATGTGAAACATTTTAATAAGATTTTTTTATGTAGTAGGTACTAAAAGTGCATCGTGTAGGTCATTAAAATGTCATGCGTGGGACAATTATATCCCAATTTTAGTTTTACAATGAGCCAAGCCGTTTCCTTTAAGTTAAAAACAGGAAAAATAATTCAGCTGTCCTAACCACATCCTAACGAACATAGCGCTCATAATATCGATCAACACATTATCAAAGCAATAAACAACACAATTATGTCTGTCAGTCCGTCTAAACGAAGCACCAAACAGCCAACAAGTGAGTCACCAGGCGCCTGTACGCATACCTTCCCAATCCAGACTAAGCCATTATATTTTATCTCCATCTAGTTTGCCGAAAGTGATCCCACTGGCTTTCGGCCAACATCACGACAGACAAATATTTTGGGGGCAATTCATTCGAGCCCAGTGCGCCGGCCGCGTGCCACCACGGACATAAATTCCACCACTATTTATATAGATAGGGGCTAAATATAAACATTTGACTTTATTGGAACGACCAAATTGTACACGCGTTTTATGCGGAAATGGACACTTTTGATAAGCTCGGCTTTTGTGGGTTGATGTTTGAATTTGTTAGGGGTTAATATTGTGATGGATATTGTGATGCTTGTTGCTCGCTTCGATTTAATTCTGTACGTCAAAACTATATCACTACATAGTATAAAACAAAGTCGCTTTTTCTGTCCCTATATTCCTATGTACTAAAACTACGCAACGGATTTTGATGCGGTTTTTTTTAATAGATAGAGTGATTCAAGTGGAAGGTTTATATGTATAATATTGCACCCGAGCGAAGCCCGGGCGGGTCGCTAGTTTAATTATAAATGGATAATTATATTCTGAGGGTTAACAGGAAGAATATAACTAGATATCACTCTTAAAGCTAGCAGTTAGGCTTCTAAGTTATGCAATATTGCATTAGCATTAGCATCAAACATGTTTTTGTAAGATCCACTTTCGAGTGAAGTGCACTATAAAAACGGACAGGGACGGAAATTGCTACACCGGGAAGGGCTATTTATCGGCCATCATCTTTACTGCTATAAACTAAGAATCGAAATAGGTCCTTAATACAATAAAATAGGTGAATATTGTATGTAAGTTTTACTCTCTGGAGCA